>JAMZEH010000018.1:600000-972500 GCA_024699665.1 Ostrea denselamellosa
GCTTCGTGAATACGGTCCCCAATGCTTTAAAACTTGACAGTGATTGTTCACACTTAATTGATTGGGTTTAGCAATGAAATTATTGGTCTCTTGACATTGTTGGTTTTACTTCCATTTTTTCCGAGTGGACACGAAGGAAAGCTTTGCTGGAATAATATATACATAAATATAAATGCTTGCTCTCTTCTGGCATATCCAAATGAAATCGGTGATAAGGAAAGGCAGCTCTGAGGAAAACATGTTTGCTTTGCAGTCAGCCTACTTTTTGTCAAGTGATAATTGTGATCATCCATCTCGTAAAAATAAATAAAGTGATGTAGGTAACAAGGGATAGTTTTGAATTAAGTATCCTTCATGTTTTTATGAAAATGAGATTTAGTGTGTTTGAAACTCTGCATGCTTTATGATACAAGTAATCACTCAGCTGATTTCTTAATGATGATTAGTTGTCAGAAGGGAATTTACAGAAGATATGCAATATGTAAGTCCTTATATTAAAGTGATCAAGTACATAGGTGGGGGAGATCCATCTTCGCCCACTCCGCTCCCCACAAATCCTTGGCAGGCAATGCCACGAAAAAAGTGGTCAAATTTTTATTGGTTCCAAGGATCGACCTTGGAACCAATGCAAAGATAGCTTTCATTAAAAAGAAACACGCGTGTCGACAAGTCAACCACGTGTGGTGTTTAACAACAAGTTTCGGGATCAATCGCTATGATGGAACTGTGTCGGTTGTTTGTGAATCAACTACCACTGAAAAATCGTGGGGTATTTTTTCAGGATTATTTAAAGTTTTCAAATAACCATCAGAAGTTCTGAATTGCAGTCCGTGTCAAAATGACAACCTGTCCCAGTATATCTATTAAGCGTGCTTCAACAATTTAAACCGGTTAAGAGAAAATTGACTATGACCTCGAAAACAAATTTCAGGCACTTCTAATACATTGCATGACTTGCGTCATAAACATGCGTTACTGTGTGAATATGCGAAGCAAAATGCATAACTAACTGGAATTTCCTCTTACCACGCTGATGTTTCTTGCTCTATTGCTTGGGATATTCTCATTCCTGTTTTATACTTTCTATACGTGTAATTGGTCTGCCGTTAACTTTACTTCAAAGAGTATTTACTTGATTTCGCCATACTTGTTTACATTTATGAGGAACAGTATCATGAAAGCCATTACCCGATTGGCTAGTTTATAAAGTTTAAATTCAGAACTGCTGACCACAGTTTCCGTGGCGTAATCTGCCAAGGGTTTGTGGGGGAGCGGAATGGAGAGAAAACCCTTGACTTGCGAAGATGGGGGATATCAGAAGTCAAACTCAATACTAGTTGTAGTTCTGAATTTAAACAGTGTGAAACAGAAAGTCACACAAATTGAAAACAAAGATGGGTGACATATAGTAAATTACATATGCTGGTAGGTTGCATATTGTTTAACGTCCCGCTGGAGAAATTTCACTGATATGGAAACGTCACCATTATTTATTATTATTTATTACAAGGCATTTATATAGCGCATTATCTAACATTATAAATATTACTCTAAGCGGTGAAGGGTTGCAAAATTTAGGCCTATGCTCAGCTCTTACGGCCTTTGAGCAGTGAAGGGTCTATGTCGTGCTACACCTGTTTGATACGGGGCCTAGCATGTTGCGATTTCATCCGAAGCACCGCCCCATTAATCGCCTATTCCGACAACCAAGGGGTACTGAGGACCTATTCTAACCCGGATCCCCATGGGTCGGTAAGCAGGTTATATACCTCGATGCATATGTTGTCAAATATCTGCAGGAATCAGGTAGGAGAAAGCTGAAATGTTAAAAAACTACTGAAAACTGTAGATGATGAAGGGGACCCAGATTCCTAAAAAACTAATTTGGACTTTGTGTTTGCATTTTTCCCCAGCAATTTCATTATATTTAATCAGGAGTAATTTATAGGGATCACCACTGAAACGAACCACAGAAATACCGTAATACTGTCCCTAAGCCAGTGGTCAAAGCGGGGAAAAAATAATATAAACAAACCAATCTACATCCATTCTAGAATATTATATTGAAGATGATGAATCTGTTTTGGCACCACAAGTCTTTTTGTAGATCTGCATTTGAAACTAAAAGTTAACATATCCTTAGTACAAGACCGCTTTTTAACATATAGCTTTTAAGAAAAAATATGTAATTCTGACCGTTCAGAAAGCAAGTTTCATTGGCTGGTTGTCGCAGGAAGTCATCGCAGTGCAACCAACCGTAATTCAAACAACCAGTAACCGCGACAAATACACACCTTTAAGGAAGAATTTAATCTCTGTACTCCATGAAAGGTAAGAAAATAGAAACCGATCATGCATTTTCAATGGTGGATTTGATGAACATCAACATTTCTTCAATTTATTCCCAAAATATCCTGATCTGTAGGTTTTCGTTTGAACAAAATAATTCTTACATTGACCAGAATAATTGATAATGTAAACATTGATTTTATGGGGAATATGCATAGGCAAAATTCTTTTGAAAACATAAAATGCTGTAAAATTGAAATATCACAGTGGTAAATGTATGTTTATATATGGGATGCGTTTGTTTGGTTCATTGGTTGTTTTACATCTTGTCAAGTATTTTCCACTCATACTGAGATGTCACCAGCTGTAGGTGAAGTACCAAAATTTAGACCTAGGCTTAGCAATCATGGCCGTAACAGTGAGGGTTCTTTAACGTGCCAATGCCTGTCGCGATACAGGACCTCCGTATTTAATGTCATATCCAAACGATCAGTGATTCTCATTTCTAAATGTCAAGCGTTTGGCGAAAAATCATTCACCACCTATTTTTACATCTTAGATTAGAACGTGACTCAAACTCACCCCCCTCCCCCGGTTGCGAAGCGAAAGCTCTAACCACTGAGCTACCGCGACTGTTGGAGTTGGCGTTTGGATATTACTGTATAATTGAATGTAATATCAGTTGACTTCAAAGGAAAAAAACGTATAGTATAAGAATAGTTTGGCGATATTGATACCCATTTCAACAGGGATTTGTGTCTCACAAGTTGAGTTTGGAACATGCAGCAGGAACTATACTGACAAGCCGTCAACCAATTACTCATGATTAAATGGATCAAGTAGCTGTCATCTAAAGCCTCTCAGTTGCACACACTTTCATAATCTTCAATGTATAATCCATTGATCATTAATTTCAGCTGTCTATCTACAAACCAGAATACTCCTTTTTACCGTAAGGCAAAAAAACTTTCAACTAAATACTTCAAATGATTTTCATATATATCGATCTATGGTACAATCCATGTTCTACTTTCCCATTGTCCGTTCGCTCATGTCCGTGTATTGTGCGTTCACCGTTCGCTTTCCGTTCATCAACCGTTCATTGTGTGCTCACCGTTCATTCAGCGTTCACTTGTCATCGTTCAGTTTTTGCTTCTAAATTGTAATTCGAAACTCCAAAGTAAAAAGAATCAATCTTTCTAACGACAGAATGAAAAAGGAATATGTGAAAGGGTAGAAGGAGATTTACGGATATCGAATACATACATGTATTATGTTTTTGAGTTGTTAATTAATTCCACAAAGAAGAATAAGTCTAGACATGTCAACTTCAATCATTAACGATCTAACATCTAAATCGTTTCTCTACCGTGATGGGAACATTCACCAAGGTAGTCGATTTAAAAATGAAATGTCACACTTAAAAAATAATATGGGCTACGTGAGTATAAATCCAGCTTGCTAATTGCTACATCTTAATATCGACCTTTAGCTATAGTGATGGTATAAGGGCAGATTTTCAAAATATAGTGCGAATATTTATATTCCCATAGTAAATGTAGTCTTTAAAATGTATTAATGATATCAAACTGATTTGTGGTTGCATATTTCGCAGGTAATAATGTCGATTTGTTGATGTCGACATGTCAGTTAAGTATGTCGACTGGTTGGATGATTTTATCCACTTGTTAAATAATAAATGTTTTAGAAGTATGTATGCCCACCGTGGTGCATACTTGAAAATGGTTATACACAGGTATCATTCAATTAAAAGTAGTTCCAAAACAATTCAATATATTGAGCGGGCAATATTCCGTATGTCCAGAGTAGATTGACCTTTGACCCTGTGACCTCAAAATCAATTAGAGTCATGTACTCTTTAGGATGTACCAGTGCACCAAGTGTGGTGTCAATCAAGCAAATGATTCTCAAAATATAGAGGAGACAATATATTACTATGTCCAGTTTGACCCTTGATCATGTGAACCCAAACTTAATGTGGTGGACTGACCTATGACCAATGCGGCCTCAAAATCGATAAAAATCATCTACTCCAGTGTACTAAGTTTGATATCTGTCAAGCAAAGGGTTCTAAAGATATTAATAGGACAAAACATGGTCTACAGTCCGACCTACCGTTCGACAGGTGCAAAACAATATGCGGAGAGGGTAACCATAAGGTAGCCATAAAACGCATTCACGCCCAAAAGTGTTCAATCCAACTAACAAGTATAATGGAATGACAAGTCGACATAAAAATCTGACAAGTCGGCTGAATGTTCTGACAAGTTGACATAATAATCTATTTGTCGACTTGTCAGATGATTATGTTGACTTATCAGATAATCATGTCGACTTGTTAGATCGTGATGTTGACTTGTCAGATATTAAGACGAAAAGTATATGTCAGCAAAGATGAGAAAATGTGAACGAGGATATTTCCCCTGACAAGTCGAAATAATCATCCGACAAGTCGACATAATTATCTGATTTGATAAGCATTAATAATTATTTGGTAAAGATTAGGCCCCTCCTACACTACATGGGAACTCTATAGTGGTAATCCCGTGAGTATGTCCGTGCTTTGACAGTTTTCCGGACTTTTTGGCTATCACTGCAAGTATTGAATTGAAAGTTTATACACGGACTTGCATTAGCGGGCTACAGATAAAGTTTGAACGATAATGAGTTATGGACCTCGACCGTCGCAAATTTCATATAACTGACAGTTTTCCAGACCTTCTGGGCTATCCATACAGCTATTCATTTGCCAAATTGTCAATGAGTTACAGATCAAGTGTTAGTTTTGGATTTGTTGATCTGTTTTGAAAGAGTTATGGATATTAAACTTAGCAAATAACGCAACAATACAAGTCCCTTTTTGATGCTTGCCATTTACGAAATATAACTTCTTGTAATTTATTCATTGCTTCTCCAAACTGGAAACTTTTGTAACATTTCCTTTGATAACTATTTTTCTTTGCATACAAAAAGAAATCAAACACTTTTTAATTCTGTTGGTGCTTTTTCCCATCGTGGAGCGTTTACACGAGGTGCCTACATGTATAATGTACCGTGTTTGTTTAATACATGTTTTTCTATTGAATAAGAAAAAGATAAACCAAATTATAAATCGTTTAATTCTTTCAATACGTTTTTCCATTATGGAGCCAATTACACGAGACGAAGTACCTACTTGCATAATGCCCCGTGTTTGATTAATAAATGTTTTTCTACTGAACAATTTTGGGGTGTTTGTTACATGTAATCCCCCATATCCTCTCCCCCAGAGGCCGTAAATTTTGAAGTCATGCCTGGAAATTCCGGATGGCGATACAAGGCTTATTGCGAAACTGTGATAGTTTCCTTTTCAATATAAACTCATGTTTAACTTGTGTTTAAATGCAGATGTATCATTATTCAAAATTCAATACCATGATAATGTCTCGATATTCTTGATTTATCATGAAAACGCAAAGAATTGGAAATATTAGGCCCTATAGTATAAAATATGATAACACACAAGTATTTTATTTTACCTTTTCTATTAATTTCTACATGTAATACTGTACAGAATGTATATATAATTTGTTTTATTTGCCCATGCTTTCTACATTATTTACATCGATTTTTTGAATGCGCAGTTTCCCAATTCTGTTTTTGAATATCAACCAGAGATCTTTCAAAGCTTGGGCCAACAATTTAAATCATTGCATTTAATGCACATGTTCTTGTGCAAAACTCTCTCAAAAATTGTATGAAAGAAGCAACACAATACTCATAAGAAAATTGCAATTTTATTGAAAAATAAATACATAAAAGTTTAAAGGTATACATGCGTATTTTAAATTGATTTAAAAGAAGTTTTGAAATATATTAACTGATACAATTCATCTGTAGGTATAAGTGTCACTGGCATAAATCAACAGTGGATGAGATCTGTATGTGCCACATTTCGCCAATCGTTATCTATTTTTGCTAACTGTTGTGTAATACGTTTTTACTCAATGACACCTGTGATCTAGATTTTTCTAGCTGAATGATGTTTGTAGAAAGATAACGTAATATTTGTTTTGCTGTAAAGATTACATAACTGTGTCTTTCGCGGATGTCCGGAGACTTCATTTTTAGTAAAACTACACTGCGAATTAACGGTTTACTCTGTGTACCTGATCAAAATATAGGGCTCACGTGTGACCGGATATGTTTATTCTTCTTAAGCACCTGATCCCACCTCAGGTATAAGCAGGGGTGCATGTCCAACTCTTAACTTTGTATTCCTTATAGGACTTACGAGATTGATCACGGTTGGCTATATTCACTTTTTCATGGAATAAGTGCAATGTGAGGAAAACACCCAAGACATTCCAGGTAAATTGTTTCATCTAATAAGTGCAATGTGAGGAAAACACCCAAGACATTCCAGGTAAATTGTTCATCTTGCATTCATTCTGCGTTAACCAATCGCTCACCATTCACTTTCCATTCGCGTACACTAAATTGCGTTGAGCGTTCATAGACCATTCATTTACCGTTTATTCAGAGTTCGCTCACTGTTTACTCATTGTCCGCTCACCGTACAAGTGGGAAAGAAAACCTTCCAGGAAACATGTGATGTAAAGTTACATTTCATTTGCATTCATTGCCATGTCTAATCTAAAACAAGTATCGCAATTTACTTTGTCAAACCCCTGGCAGGAAGATATTACTGCTTCATTACTCTCTCTCTCTCTCTCTCTATCTATCTATCGATAGAGAGAGAGAGAGAGAGAGAGAGAGAGCTTACCTGTGGTCAAGTGGTAAAATCTCAATGTATATTTCAGTCAAATTCCACTAAAATATTACTACTTGCCTTTATGACAAGAGCAGCTCATTGTTTTGTATTTAACGCTCATGTTTTGCATTCTAAAAGCATTTTCATTGATTAATATTTCCTTTAAACTTTCATTCTAAAGTACTATACTTTGGGAAAAAACGATATTTTAAATTTTGGCCTTGTATTGGAACGAAGTGGATTCTGTTTCGCTTCTGCGTATCTGACATTACTTCAAAAGGAATGTATATCATATATCGGGTACCTTTACTATGTTGTTGACAAGTTGTTGTTGTGTTGTTGTTTTGTGTGTGTATGCGTGTGTGTGTGTGTGTGTGTATGTTTGTGTGTGTGTGTATGTTGTGTGTGTGTGTGTGTGTGTGTGTGTGTGTGTGTGTGTGTGTGTGTGTGTGTGTGTGTGTGTATGTCTGTGTGTATGTTTGTGTGTGTGTGTTTGTGTGTGTGTGTGTGTGTGTGTTTGTGTGTGTGTGTGTGTGTGTGTATGTGTGGATTACATCCTCATCATCTTCACTAATATCTCCTTACATCTGTGTTATATTGACGTTAGCAAATTGATACTTTGTCTCCAATATTCTGCTAGTGATAAAATGTTCACTTTGTTCCTCTTGGGTACCTTCATCTGATGTTCTGTAGGTGTTGATCAGTTCTTCGCGGGATCTGATAATCGTTACATAATGTCTTGCTTAATGGTGTATCATTTACCTAGTAATCGTGACCTTCAGTTTCAACTACGGTCTGGATGAAGTCGTATTATGATAGAAGACAAAGGAAAGAAGAAAAAAAAACATTTTATGAGACATTGCCCTCTGACGATAAAAGACGCAATATCCTCTGAGAGCTACAAGACGACAGAAAATGTTTGACAGATGTTGCTGTCGTATCGTCCTAATAAAAGCTTTTAGAAACAAAATGACACAAATCCAAAAACGGTTATCGCGATGTTATTTTACTTCAGAAAATAAACGCTGACGTCCAAAATAAGTAGAATTTAGCGAACAATCCAATTTATTTCAATTTGACAAAGAGAGAAAGACGTGTTTAATTGCCAGTTTACTTTCGGAAGGTCGGTGGTCTCTTCCCGGGTACATTGTATCTGGGGTCTCTCCTCCATCAATAAAAACTGGACGCCACCAGATAACTGAAAAATTGTTGAGTGTGGCAGAAATCAACAATTAATCAATCAATCAATCAATCAATTACCAGTTTGATGCACACATGTATATAGAAGCTTAGTGATTTTATATACAAGTATACGTAGCTGATTTTGCAAATTGTTTGAATAAAAGGGAGCACTGGCATTTTTCTCCGTTGTTTTGATACCAAATAATATAAACTCCTTAACAAACATGAAATGTAATTGTTCTAGACTTGCTCAAGTCATATAATGTTTTTGATTGTTTTAAAAGAGTTTGCTGATTCCTCTGTGTGATTATTTCATATTATAGGGAAGTATTAAAGAGAGCACATACAGGAAATAAAAATACCAATAACATCTAGAGACCTCAGCAAATTTATATAAGTTTTGTCAGAATCTGCTGATAAACTTGTCGAAGAGTCAGAAAAGGGAATCCTGCAAGAAAATATTAATACCAGAATTTTGAATTTTTCAGTATCCGAAACCATCAAATCTGATTTTCAATTACTTCAGAAAGTAGTTTAACCATACATAATACGAATGAGAAATCGATTTGACACTCGTTCACTGCAATCCATATGGTGTACCTCGTATCTCGCCCCACTCTCTGAAAATTTGATATTTTGAGTTGGGGTTCCAGGAAGATATTTCTGAATTAGAACTGAAATAATCATGCAGGTCGTTGCTCAAGTCATTTACAGCTGAAATGGGATGGCGAGTGTTAGATTTATATGAGTTTGTGGTTAAAAATATCTTTTCATTAAAGAATGACATTTCGTTCGTGTTCTACACTGCTGAGGGATGTACTTCTACATTTCATATAGGACGGTAGAAAAACACTGTATACTCAACAGAAAAAACACAACAAAGTAAGAACAGTAAATAAAATCCTATTCAAACATGGTCAGACTCACTGCATGCACTCACATACTGTAAATCAATATCATGGATAAATGAGAAGATTACCAAATTTGAACCTTTTTCAAAATATTCTTAACAAGATATTTAGTAAGAAGTGTTTCCTCCCACGTTCACATAAGCTTGCATGTTGTTTGATGCATGGGAACATTCTGCGTGTATATCAATACGTTTGCAACAAAGGACCATATCATGTACATGCTTATTGCTAAAATATGCCCCCATAAAATATTTGAAAATATTTTTAAATGATTCTAAATGGCTGATAAACTTGCTGTAATATATGTAAATCAATACCTCTGAAAATTAAACAAGTGAAGAATTTTCCATGACATCATCAAAAGCAATCAGGACCCGAGATCATGTAACATCAACTCAGACTTAGTCAAGTTTTCAATCACCTGTAAGATGTTCATTACTTGTTTGAAATGAATCTCTTTGTCTGCAGGCACTAGAAATCTGATAAAGCAATATTGAATTACAATTTTATTATAGAATGACTGACTTTTCAGATTTTGGATTAAGCGTATGATGCTTCATGATCCTGGAGTCAATTTTCAAGTTTTAAAAATCTAAAGTTCAAATTAATTTTTTTCATATTTTCAAAAATGTACTTCACCTAAAGCTGGTGATGTCTCTACTTGAGTGATAAATTCTCGATTGGGAGGCAAATCACTAAACCAGGGGGGATTCAGAAAATTTCAAAGGTGGAGGAAGGGGTTTGTTGCAACCCAAGTTTGTATACCGGAAAGGGGAAGGTTGTAGACCCCAAAATATATATACAACTTGAGGATGGATTTTTTCATATCTTATTAGTAGAGTTTGTATAAAACAAATTTAAAAATGTTTGTCACACAGAAAAAAGGGGTGCCGCGGTTCTATGTTTTTGTGTCAAGGTTAGTTGAAGGTCACGTTATTTTATTACCAAAAAAACCCTTTAAATCCCAATAAAGCAGGGATGAATTGTATATATTAGTGATTTCATATTAATTTTAAATAAGGCCAATATGAAGCACACACACACACACACACACACACCTATATATATATATATATATATATATATATATATATATATATATGACCTTTAACAGAGAAAAACTAATAATCTATCTGACCTTTAACAAAGAAAAACTAATAATCACTGGCAGATTCAAAGAGATATAAGTAGACTGAATTTCCTCTGATGATTTTATATTTTTGTAAATTAATCATTCTTCCTGCCATACTTCTACTACTTAGATTTTTATTCTTTTTCAATATAATAACACTGGTATAATAAGATGCGTGATAATATTAAAATAAAGTAGGAGTATTGGATCATATAAGAAAGAGAAAATGATTTTCTCAATCTTTTATCTTGAGAAAATATTAGCGGTAGGGCATTAAAATGGCCCCAAGAGGGGACGCAAATTCAAAATACCATGAAAATTCACTATAACCTATTTCTTTTGTCAGTTATAACTTATTCCTATAGATTTGAAAATATTGCCAGGATGATTTTTTTCTACTGGAAACAGAAGTGGGTACTTTGTGTTATTTTCGAATAAGGGAATCAAGTGACATTTTAGTACTCAGTCGATTACACTGAAAATATAGTTCTCTATAAATCAAGTTCCCTAGATTCCCTCACAGCGTTTAAATGTTACAAATGTAACTAAGAAAAGAGTTATGTGGCTTCATAACCTACACGAAGAAATGATGGGCAGATATGGTTTATATCATCTAATTTGTCTAAACGAAATAAACGTCCTTATAGAGTGTAAAGGTGATCAGACAACATTTTTACATTGGTATTATAATTTAGAGTTCGATCATGCTTACACTCTTTTTAACAAAGTACAATACCACATTTGTGCTGAAAATATACAATTTCTTCACATTTATAACGTTACTACTCCTTAGTGACTCATGATAAGAACCGATTTTTTTTTACACACAAGGTGGCATTTATAAGTTTCATATAGCAAATCATTACACAATTAAAGTATATCATTGAGGGAATTAGCATAAGTCCAGCTCCCCCTGAGCACGCCTACTCCCAGATGCGAGGTATACCAGTGAGGGAGTCGGCACGATTCCAGCTCCCCTTGAGCACGCCTACTCCCCGATGCGAGGTATACCAGTGAGGGAGTCAGCACGATTCCAGCTCCCCTTGGCCTTTTTTGATAAACCTGAAGCATGAACAAAATATCAATTTGAAACACATAAACGTACCGTTGTTGGGCTCAATATTTGTACATAAGTCTTGGATTTTAAGTATACATTTTATATTAGTTAGAGTGGAACAACACAACAAGCAAAACAAGTCTGTCGTTACTTTTGTGGTCCACAACCAACCTATAACTATAATATAGGTTGGTTGGATGGTTGTTTGTTTAAAGTCCCGCCGAAATTTTTTTCACTCATATCGAGACGTCACCAGCTGTAGATGAAGTGCCGCAGAGGATGGGAGAGGGAGTCTTTAACGTTCCAACGCCTGCCGCGACAGGGAACCACCGTTTTAAGGTCATATCCAAAAGATCCGCGATTCTCACTTCTAAATGCCGAGCGTTTGGCGAAGGAGCAATCACTACCTAGTATGTTTACGTCTTAGATTTGACACCACTGTAAGAGCGGGACTCGAACTCACAACCTCTCGGTTACGAAGCGACCACTCTACGACTGAGCTACCGCGAACGGCCCAACTGTGATATGAGGATAATGACAGGAACGGAAGTGAATTCGAATGCTTTACAGGTATCAAAGGCCAAAGAAATCCTTTTCATCTACATCTAAGCAAACAAATCAAGGACAATCCCTGTAGTTAGTTTGAAGTGACTCCTACGTAGAGACATAATTGATGGATAATGTGAATGATTATACCGATATTTATCATATCATTATGACACTGCAAAGTATGATATTATAGTTGGTTGAAATTTCCACAATCACCCAGACGTGAATTTCAGAGATGAAAAGATTTTTAAAGGTTGTATTGCATTGGATTTACATTTACTAATATTCAGTCAGTGCTAACATGATGCTCTTTCATATTTTATTTCTGGATACAAACTTTTAATCAATTTTCAACTCGACATAAAATCAATATTCATCAAAAGAAACCTCTTCAATTACAAAATAAAAACGTAAACCAATTTAGGTCACACGACTAAATTCAGGTGACCTACTGCAATTGGTCTGCGTCCGTCGTCGTGCGTTAGCAATTGAACATTTTAAACTTCTTCTTGATAAATGCCATTCCATTTCTTTTCAAATTTGGTATGCAACATATTTGGGACAAGGCGGGTATAAATTGCAAATTCCAGGACTCCTGACCCTGGAATCCTAGGGGTGGGGCCAAAACCGCGACAAAGTTACCAATTTTCAAAGAAATACTGAATGCATAGTACTGTAGAGCAGGAAGTCCTCTACCAAAACTGTAAATTTCGTGATCCCCGGGATATAGGTTCTGACTTGGTATATGGTATTTATAGGTAAACATTTTTAAAAAAAATCTTTAATGCTATGGATAGCAAATTGAAAATAAATGGATATTTGGATAGAACAGGTAGTCCTTTTCCAAAGTTTTAAATCTAATGATCCCAGGAGTATGGGTCTTGCTATGAGGGTGGGGCCAAAATGATCTGTGACTACATGTGTTAACAATTTTAATGTTTTCATAACTACCATTCCAATGGCGAATCGAGGCCAGTTATCTACCGTTGCCGCTGTTATAGATGGCGCAGCATGTGTGCCGGTCCATCACGCATGGAAGCACCAATGTAAACAGTAGACGAGTAGGGTACACACTCGTCGTAAACAATGCCTTCTACCTGTTGCTGTGTCCCTGGCTGTCACAATAGAGGGGGACACTGTTTTCCCACTGATGTTACGTTAAAGAAAGCGTGGGTTCGTGCAATTAAGAGAGGGGCTGATAGATATAAAGCGTGGGAACCGCAACAACACAGTGTTGTGTGCAGAGCGCATTTTAAAGATGGAGACTATTTTCAAGCGACAGTTTATGGTAAGTGCTACACCCGTTTTCAAGAAAAAGAATGTATGAAATAATATCAATATTTTATTATGTATGAATGACCATCAGCTTTATATGAAAACAGCGTACAGATATCATTATCGAAAGGATTACGCGGTTAGGCTGATGCGCTGCGTGGGCGGATCTAGCTGCTGAACTTGCGTAAGACTAAAATATAAAACGCTCTGCAGCTAGGGGCCTGGGGCGAATTCAGAATAAAATAAAATGATAAAAGGGAGAAAAAGGGTGTTGGGGTCCCTTCCAGGAATGTAGCTGCCTATAGTATATTAGTAGCCTATACCCCAGCATGCAGCACGCCTTGGCGTGCACTTCACTCGGTTGAATTTTTTTGTTTATTTTTTTTTTCGAAAATTAAAAAAGTGATATGCAATAAAATCAATGATTAAAATAACAAATTCTTAGATCAACGAAGGGGGGGGGGGGGGGGGGGTGATAGGGGTAGGGGGTATTCTATATTGTCTAAAAATTCAGTCATATAAAAACAAATTTTTAAGATTGGAAACAAAATGCATTTGCAAAAATATTTGTTTCTGGTAACACAACTGGCTTTAGTTTTTGGTTTCCTCCCGGCCCTGATTTTTTTTTATTGGAATGGTAAGGAAAAACATTGATTTGGGGAACAAATTCAAAGATTTAGTTTCATGTTTTTATTATTTTTGTTATAATAATGATCATTATTATAAATTTATTATCATTTAGAACAGTAGAAACGAATTAAAATTGCTCTTCAATGTTGTTTTGAATACACCCCCTCTCCCCGAAAACCAAACAGCCCCCTCTGATAATGATAAAATGGCATTGTGAAATGCTATATATATTATATACATAACCAAAGAGAGAGGGAGAATGTGTACACAATACTACACATTATGATATAATGTCATAAATGTTATCAGAAATACACGCCTATTTATGGCCACTTTATTTTCCACGCATTTATGCCCCAGAATCAAAGAATTGAAATATTTAGAATTTTAAGTGTCTGATCTGTCTGTGCTTCGCCCTGGACCCATTGGGGGCCTAAAGGCGAACCCCAGACCCCTTTCTTTTATTGACGTGCACATCTTTTCCTTCTAGCTACACCACTGCCTTCCAAAAATAATAGTAGACCCTCCATGGCATTCAAATATTGTTATATCCACCCTTGTGCTGGTTGAAAACATCCATAACATTTCAAATTTATAAATTAAGGCCTAATAGTTATCAATAAGAATAATTTTTGGAAAATTAAAAAATCATCGCAACTGACAAAATGTATTTATGAGGTTGTAATGAGTGTAGTGTACACATACAAATTTTGATTATTTATGGCTTCCTTTTTTATTTGCAGGAGATAAACCTCTACATCGTCGCTTAAGGAAAGGTGCTGTACCAAGTGTGTTTCAGTGGACCAATGACAATTGTCAGAAAACACAAGCAAGGGAAGAAAGAGTAAGAAGTAGGGCAAGCAAGAGAAAACTTGTATTTGATACACAAAAGGCAGGAGAAAGTACTGACACTATACCAATTCCTGATGAGATAGGCGATTGTGACGAGGAAGCATCAAATTCTGATCATCAGGATGAATGCACCCAGATACAAGGTATCGAATCAAATACACAGACACCAGCATATCCTATGTTTTGTGTTGAAAACTTCATGAATGATGATCCGGGTATTCATTTTTACACTGGACTGGAGAATTACTCAACATTCGAGCTTGTTTTCAGAAGTTTGGGACCCATAGCATATTGCTTAGAGTACTATGGACACCAAGTATTGAATCTCTCAGTTGAAAATCAATTTTTCATGACATTGATAAAACTTAGACGTCATACTACTAATTTTGAACTTTCTAGGTGGTTTGGTGTTTCTAAAAATACAGTCACCAATATTGTTTTAACGTGGTATAGATTCATGTATCTTCAGTGGAAAGAAATTGACATATGGCCAGTCAGAGAACTTGTCGGTTACTTTACTCCAACAGACTTTGGACTTAAATTTCCCAAAACTAGACTGATTGTGGATGGAACGGAATGTCCAGTGAAAAAGCCTAGAACACCTATGGCTCAACAGGCTACTTTCTCTACTTACAAGAATAGGAACACTGTGAAAACACTTATTGGGGCTTCATCCGGTGGACTTGTGTCCTACATTTCGCCAGCATATGCGGGTTCGACCAGTGATCGGCAGATAGTTGAACGGAGCACGTTACTAACTAGATGTGATCCAGGGGACTCTCTTATGGCAGACAAAGGCTTCAATGTGCAAGATATCTTTGAATCTTCAAATGTCATCATCAACATTCCAACTTTCTTCAAAAAGAAGAACCGAATGTCTGGGGAAACAGTGATTAAGGACAGGAAAATTGCCAGTAAGCGAGTTCATATTGAACGTGTTATTGGACTGGCAAAGACATACAAAATTCTTACCGAACCAATGACCAGCACAGAGACAAAATTAGCAACAGAAATCATATACATTTGTTTCATGTTGTGTAATTTCCGCCCCTGTATTGTACCATCAGATGCCTGAGAATAAATATAAAGCAGTGTAACTTCTTATGTTTCAGTTTACTTTAATAATTGAATGTTTGAAACAACTTATTTTCTGAAAACACCATCTTCACCTTCATACAACCTATAATAATGCTTGTTTAGCAGAACAGGACAGAAATATCCCTCATAGAATTGGTCTAACTTAGCAATCATTTTTTATATAAAGTCATCATCTCTTTCAATTGAAAGTATTTTCACATCAGTTAATGTATAGACAGCAAAGTCGCATCGACTCAGTTGTGTACAATAAAGTTGTCCCATAACTTGGAAGAAGTAATCATGGTTTTCTTTAAGTTTTAAATTTCCATTGTCATCCAGAATTAGGTATGGGACAGATTTTTCTGAAATATCCATGTCTCGTGAAGCATAGGGGCATTTGACCTCTACCAAGTAAGGACTTTGTTGTTTCACAATTCCATCTGGTGAAGCTGCTAGGAACGGATGTGTCTCGGATATGAACATTCCACATTTTGAAACTTTCACATTTTTGGTTTCTTCATAATGCTTAATAGCAATAGGTTCATATTTCTTGCCATGCAAAATTGAAGGAACTCTTAATTTCTGTGGAGGCCTGAGATACCTTTCAGCTAATTTTGCTTTATTTGTCTGTTCGGTAAGTTTACAAATACGACCAAAAGAACTTGAGCAAAGACGTTTACTTCGTTCTCTACCCCATGTGCTACTGTTTGACTGTTCCCTAGTATTGCGTTCAATTTTTGAAATGTAGCTTGAATCAATGTTCTTTAGCCCAAATGATATAAGGAAATTTTCTTCATGGGTGTAAACAAAGTAATCATGATCATGAGCTACTGCAAGTGCATTTGCTGGTGTAAAAACTTGAAAAATAGGCAATGCAAAAATTCCAGATGAAGACAAGCAGACATTTCTAAAGTAATCGGAGTATCCTGGCACTTTTCTCATATTTATAGGTCTTGGGTCATACTCAATATCACAAATCATGTTTGCACCATCAATGTCTAAATCTCCTGATTTCAAAGGTGATCCTTTGTAAGGCTTGACATAATGAAAAGTTTGTAATTTTTCAGTGCAGGTTTGCTTCACTTTCACATTTTTTCCTTTGTAAAACTCTGTTACTGCGAACAGTACGGTGCACACATGTTTACGGTGAGCATATGGCCCCATCCCTGCTGCACATTCACACTGTGATTCGAGTACGAATCCATTGGAATCAAATGATACATCTACTTTATAGATTGTTGACTTAGACATTTCAGCATGACACGCACTCCTCACAAAATAATTGTTGTATTGTTCAGCGCTGCGTATGTAAAGCAGAAATTTTTCGTTGTACATTTTCTGGGAAACCTTCTCTACGGTTTTATCAAAATTGTCGAGAAAACAGTTGACATTTTCTATTGTAACGTTGACATGTTTCCTGTCACTATTCACATCACAGTACAATTTTACATCAGGTAGGTCCATTGTATAATCAACAATTTTAGAATCATCTTTCCTACTTCCAGCACCAAAGTTTTTGTCATAGAATTCCAACCTACCAAAACAAATGTTGGATTTGTGTTATCTAGAAATATAGTTTGCAAGTGGTGTATTTGAGCATTGTTTTTCACACTTTTTTTCTAGATCAGGGAAACATCATCATTACAGGATAACTGTCCCTGTGATTTTCACCTTTGCAATATAATCAACAATGCGCACAATATAAGTGTACATATCAAATATTTAAAAAAATGTTTCTATTCAAGTTTATTTACTATATATTATTGGGAAAATTTAATAATGATTTTTGGAAAGTGTTGTTGAGTTTTACAACGAAAGACAGACTTTGATCTATATTTCAGGTGTGAAAAGCAATGGTACAATACACCAAATATTTTGACTTCATTAATGTACGGTAAAATCGTCGGTTTAATAAATAAACATTGCTGATAATTTTGCTTTAGATCACATAATTGCGTTACTTAAGATATTCTTTGAATATATTATGCATCATACGTGCATGTTTAATACATAAAACATGTAAGTACTACATGTAAACATTACGTTGGCCCTTCAGTGTAAACAATACTTATCGTACTGCATTACCTCGTAATGAGATCCTTTTTTCGTCCCGAAACTCTAGCATTTCTTCTACGAAGCTCTCTTTTAAGCTTTTCAATTGACCAAGAACCGTATTTTTCCATAAAGATAGTTTTAAACGAGTTGGTAATATCGTTGAACAGACATGTAATGCCGCTTCTAAGGAAAACAATAAAACGAAAGTTGGACCTGCTTGACTGTAGCGCCGCCTAGCGATCGTAAGAACGATAACTGGCCTCGATTCGCCATTTCTCTAAACTTTTGCATGAAGCATCTCTGGGACAAGGGGAACACAAATTTTACATTTCAGGGTTCCTGCTCCCTTGGGGCCCAAGGGGTAGGTCAAAAACTGCTAAGATAAGAGGAATGTAAATTGTGAATTTTTTTATCATAGCTCTCTCAGGGTCACATGGTTGGGACCAAAACTGCAAAAGAGCGCAAGTTTAAAAAAAACCTTCTCTACTCCCAAACATGTGGGAGGAAAACCAAATGCATAGTTATTTATTATGTCCATGAAACCCTCTACCAACGTTGTGAAATTCCCTGCACTTTCATCCGGGAAATATGGGCTAACATTTGGTCAGGGAAATATGCGCTGATTAAAATGCTTCAAAATTTATTAATTGAAAGGGAATTATATGCATATTTAGAAAGATCATAAGGCTGTGAACAAAAGACTCCAGAATGAAACTTAAATGCAAATATGAGACTCCCCGACAGGTCTTTGTATGGGCTATAATACTCTGACAGGTGACCGTTAAGGCCTGTGGACCTCTTGTCATTACTTAAGAATGTTAATGTCATTAAAAAAAAGCCTGATTGCAGCAGCCGTTCGCAGTAGCTCAGTGGTTAGATCGTTCGCTTCGTAACGGGGAGATCGTGAGTTCGAGCCCCGCTTGTGCCATGGCCACGTCAAAACTAAGTCGTTAAACAGAGGTAATGATTGCTACTTCGACAAACGCTCGGCATTCAGACGTGAGAATCACGGGTCTTTCGGATATGACCTTTAAAACTGAGGTCCCATGTCGCACAGGCCTTGGCACGTTAAAGAACCTTTAATGCTACGCCCTAAGCGTTAAGCATAGGTTTAAATTCGTGGTACTTCACCTACAGCTGGTAACGTGTCAATGAGTGAAAAATTAGCGATGGGACGTTAAACAAACAACCATTAAAATGTAAAATTTGGAAATTAATTATTTGAGATAATTACTAACTGCAATATGTACTAGTTTGTCAAGTACTGCAGATGATGCATTCTGTTGCTAATACAGCTGGTGAAATTCTTGTTGAACATGACTCAGTAATCAAATTGCGATGACGATACGTGTGTGACGCGAACTGGTATGGGTATTAACCAAATTGAGTCAGTAAAGAAAATTAGAATATATGCTTTACAGTAATTAGCGGTTAACATTGACGATATGCGATTGAAAATTGTCAACTGTTGATGGACCTTAAATTTTACATGATTTTTAACAAAGTTATATAACACCAAGGATGGAAAAGTATTTTATGCCTCGAAATGAAAAAAAAACCTTGCAGGAAGGAATGTAAATAAACTAGAATTAAAAGAAAGCGCAGTTATGCAAAAGAGATGGTAGAGACAATTTTCAACATACTTGTATGGGAAAATGTTTAAAAGAACACCAAGGTCATTATAAAATAGAATTGATTGTTTGTGAGTTTGTTTTACGTCCCTTCGGAAATGGTTTTCCTCATATTGAAATGTCGCCAGCTGTACTTTAGACCAATGCATGACGCTCAAGGCCTTAGTAGTGATGGTTCTTTATCGTGCCAACGCCTTCTGCGACACGGGACCTTGTTTCTTAAGTTCTCGCCCGAAAGACCGCGATTCTCACTTCTAAATTGCGAGCGTTTTGCAAAGAAACAGCTGCTACCTGTTTTTACGTCTTGATATTTGACTCGGTTTGGGAAAAATCGGTAAGCTGACGGTGAAAAAAAATATCATGAAGCAGATTAAGATATAAGTTTGAAAATCTACATACTGTCATTGAAAGAGCATTACATTCTGGATTAGCGTTTAACTTCATTTGGTGCATGAGGACCAAATGCATGTAATTTCAAATCCACGGAAATTGCTCTTGTATGTCAAAATTGTAAAAATCCTTTTGATCAATTTGCAAAACAGATTCAAGGCAGACGGCAGAAGCAAGAAAAAGGAATTCATTGTGTTATACACAGTGAAATAAAATTCAACTATTATATTGGTAGTAATCATTATGACCTTTAAAATATATGAATTGTATAATTTAAATTGTCTTTCATAATTATCATTGAAATTCGTTGTAGAATGTGACACATTTAAGATTATTTGTTTATTCATATGCAGGCGATATAATTTCATTGATAGAAACACCACCAAGAGCTCCAGAACCGACTACATTCTTCATTTTTAATTATAACAAGCTTTATGACTGTATTGCAGGTAATAGAAAGTCCTCTAGCGGTAGGAAAATTCGTGAAAAGTAGGTCAAGGGCAATGAAACTCAAACTTGATCTGTTACTATCCAAGACAAATTTCAATTAAATATCTTCATCCAATGCGGAAAAAAGTCCGGAAAACTGATTATTGCAATTCATCAAGGGGCATAATTCAGTCAAAATTAGGTGAAGCGTACCGAAACTCAAACTTGATCTGCAACTATCCAAAACAAAGCCATGAATAAAATTTCAGTGGTATATCTTCATCCAATGCGGAAAAAAATCCGGGACATTTTAAGCGGAATGACCGACAGACAGACGACCGAGGGTAAACTTATAGTCCCCGTCGCAAAGTCTGTAGGGAACTAATAAAATGTAACTTTAAGAGGTTATTTGGAATGAAAACACGACTGTCAGGTTTTGATAATGATAACACTACTACTACTGTTGTATTTAAGATATAAAGATGGGTGGTCACGTTATAATATTCTATGAGGCTCACATATTATCAAATACTAGCAATGGGTATGAGTTTTGCATATTTCCTAATGTATATTTAGAAATAGTTTCTTTACTGTCGAAGGTGAAGGTGACGATCAGTGATCAATCTCATAAATCCTATAAAAATACGAACTCGAGCACAGGGCAGATACGGACCTTTGGAAATACCTGAGTTAGAATTAGATGCCTTTACCTAGCCCTAATCAAAATCAGTGTGTAAAGAATGCTTAACAATTGGAATCACAGTATTGTACTTAATGCTAAGTTGTATTTGCAAATAATATTATGATAAGGACCATAACGTTTGCGAAATGTTGGCTATAAATGAGACTGTTGAAACCCCTGTAATATCAACTTCGTTGTCAATAGCCTGTAAAGGTCGGCGATACGCACAAAATCATCTTTGTATCGAATCATCTGGGAGACATAAACATCACAAATTTAGTTTTGTATTCCATCATGTTTCAAGTATATCCCCATATTTCCTGTACACATGCATCTATTGCATCTTTTTAAAAATACAAATACTGTGCCAAAATATTAACCATCTTAATAAATACAAATTCCTTCTACATGAGCTTGTGTAAGTGACCTTTTCTTTCAATTATTGTCCAGCTGGACATGTCATTACTGATAATGTCAATACAGTAGGAAATGACTTGAAATCTCTTATCTTAAAAGGTCCTAAATTCAGAAAGCCCCGATTTTTCATTTGAGTACAGAATCTCGTCTCTGGTGGGCTAATTATAAAAAGCAGAAACTTGACACTTTGTCAGAATGTATAAAAGTTACATAAATATGGAAAGTTGACATTTGATAAGTGCCATCCCATTTGTCATACATTTGAGTTATTAGTTTACATCCAAATATGAAACAGGTTTCAATTTCAATAGGATATATCGAATCGACATATGAATGAAATTGAATATTATTAATAATTAAAACATCGCCAATGTATCTAAATGTTACGTTGAAGTCAACAGTAAGAGATTTATTCTTTTGAGATAGATATTTTTAAATGAATTCTTCCTCACAAAAATACGAAAGCAGGACAGCTAATACAGTAGCACAATTTGTACCCATGGAAATTTCAACAGTCTGTTGGAAGACCTGATCAACAAAGACTACGAAGATGTTGTCAGTGAGGAACTCCAGGATCTCTTTAATGTCAAGGTCAGAGTATATGAGATAGAATCAGAATGGTTCGAAGTTATTGTCTTTTTAAAGTCTGATCGCAAGATACAAGTATTTCCAAGTTCCATTTGTATTGAAACATCAGCCATCTATGACGTCAAAAAGTCAAGTCTTTGATTTATCATGAGAAATTATGGCGTAAAGTGTTGAAAAGTCATGCGTTTATTGGTGCTTTTGATTTTGGAAAAGTTTTGTGATTTCAGATTTACTAAGTTTTCTAAATATCTTGAAAATTCACAGTTATTTTACACTACTTCCCACACACCGAGGAGTAAAGATGGCAGCTTAGAGCATTTCCTGGATCCTGTGTGTTTCTTTTGACCACGTGACAGCGTACATCTATTTTGAGTTCATCACCAATTTGTAAAATTGTTTTTCATCCATTTCGTTGATGCAGTATATAAAATATGTGGCATACCAAATAAATGATAAGATTGGAGTCAAATTTTACCTTAATTGACGAATACTTTAATTCGGAGAGGGGGAGAGAATACCAAACAACTGTGCAGTAATTAAAACACCCACGACCTCGTGTTGTAACCATTTCATGAACTAATTATAACATTTGATATCTGTGCTACAGTAGCACTGATTACGCTTATGATAACTTTTAAAAGAATGTCATGAAAACTATCACAGAGAGCTATCATTTAATTGAAAAACATCCAAGAAAATCTTATCATTTAATTGCACAGTTCTGAATTCATTTAAAATTGAATAAGACTTCTTACGCGAAAAAAAAAATCATGAATATAATACTTCCACGATCCTATTTCCACTGGACTCGAATATTTGTTATTTTACTTCAGAACAAGCTTTACGTTACATTACCTGGTCAATACGTATCTACAGAACGTATACAGAAACCATTACTTTAAAACTGTGAATCGAACTTTTAACTGGAAACTGCAATATACAAAACGACGAATTCCATGCATAATATATTACTTTACTTTTGCTGGAAAGGACGGCCTACTAGCGGTTAAACAAACTAACCATTCCTTGGAGTCTAATAGAAACTGTGTTAATGACTAAAGTATGATTTTGATTGCACTCTGAATTAATTTTTGTCATTTATTATCTGAGAAAACTGATGTTGTCAACGGTATTTTTATTCTAATGCTTTCAGTGATGATAAGACTTCATTTGGATATGAAAGCCGATTAGTTTACATTAAATCGTTTCCTTACGTCCCTGTTTGTTTAATTCCAAAGTTCCTGCAATGAAAATGGCATGTATATTGAACCTCCAGAGGTCCACGAATATTTCAATTATCTCGGAATTCATTTTGCATGTATTGTTGAATAAACTTCAGATGAAATATTCTCTATCACATGTTACATTTATGAAATAAAGCATACTGCTACTGTAAAATCAGTTGTTTTCGTGGTGCAAAATTTCTTCTCTTCGGAAAAAAAAAGCATTTTTGCGGTCACTTAATTTTGCTGTTAAAAATTCTTTATTCTCTGGTGTTGGTCATTTTCTCTTGTCCGTGAAGGTTTAAATTCTTGGGTATGTATATACTAAGAAAACAAACCAAACCCAGTCGATCGAGAATGGATTTTACAGCAGTAGTAGATGACTGAAGAGCTGATCGATATTTGTAAGAACCTGACATGCGCATCGATATATTATTGGACAATACTGTTGTGTTGGCTAAAAGAGAGCGACTAATACAAGAAATAGATTGTAGTTCTCGTGTAACGTCTGTTCGATACATCTGTACAAATCAACAGATTAGAAAATATCACGAAATTATTTTCTTTACAGATAAGACAGGCAATATAGAATACGACGTTGAATAATATCTAATATTTAGTGCACAAAGGTATACTGTTGTAAGTGGCGCTTGACTGTCTCAAAAATCAAGATGAAATGTAGAACAAAACTAATCCGCTTTTTACCATATGTTACCTCTCTAGAATTAAATACAATATATCGGTGAAAAAGGTGTAACTAGATCATAAATATTACACCCAGATTGGACAGCAACGTATTGACATTACACTCCAAAAAATACATATGCGTGTTTATGTCGGTGAGTTTATTCATGCCATCAAATATTGATATTTTGACAGTTTGTAGTAAATATCATCATACATGTAGTTTACATTATGGATTCCGATATACAGCAGTGCGCATGTCTTTAAGCTCACAACAGTTTTCGCAAAAGGAAAAAGTCTCATTTAGACTCTTCACGTTTTAATGCGTACATCTCATGATTCTAAATATTCGATCAAAGCCTTATTGGCTTGGTTTATCTTATACAAGCTAGTAACTTATATTGTACACGTAAATGTTTATCTTCATTTTAATTATGTTGTTTTAATTAATGAAAATTACATAAAAAAATCTATATCCACTCAATATTAACACTTCTACCACAAGAAACTATTTTTATTATGATTCTACATATCTTTGAAGCCTGTCCTATGAACATCATTTAAGGGCATGGCAATCTTCTTAGTCAATACGGAAGCACAGACATGTTTTATTTAAGCAAGTATATCGCAATAGTTGAATGAAAAAGTTTTAAGCACGATTTCCCACTTGAGGCGTTTAAAACACTATTCTATTTCCTGGGATAATGACATTGCGCTTAAATCTGCCAGCATTACAGTTTGATAGATGCATATGCATTTTTTGGAAGAAGACAAGCCTCTTTGGTATATACTACAACACGCTACAACATATCATGAGTTGAAAATCAGTCTGCAAGAGATTTTTTTCCTTGGCGATACATGTACCTTAAAGACTAATGTCTCTAATGGTATGTTCAATTAATTATGCTTATGACAATAAAGAATGAAGCTTACAATACCTGTAATTTAAGTTTAGTGTTATAATAAAATGGAATGGTTTCTTGCTTGCTTAGATGGTTGTCGGTCATTATTATTATAATTATTATTATTATTATTATCATAAATTAGAAGGACTGTAGAATCACATATTACCACGGGATCAAAATTTCGTATGTGCAAGGGAATTTAATTTCAAGATTCGATATTATTGCTGTTCATTTTAATGTCTATGGAAGAATTAAATTTGTGGTTATGTCCAGATCATGAAAACAATGAATAGTAAATCCCACGAAAAGGACGGTACGGAATGATCGTTCAAAGAAATCAATGGGAAATAAATCCCAACGATACAGTAATTACATTTTGCTTTTAAGAATACCCCTCTTCTTGAATGAGACTGTTAATTACAGGTACCTGTAATTGATCATGATATGATGATAAACAGTGAAGAAAATGCTGTCAAATAACAAACACAAAATAAAACAAAGAAACACAAAAAAAGAAAGAAAGAAAAGAAAAAAACCGCAAGTATTATGAACACAGTCCTTGTCCTTCGCTGTACTCTTTGTTTTTCGGTTTGTTTCTTCTCTCCCGCCCAGTCCTCCACCTATATGGTCGCGGAATTCATCACTGGTTCTCTAAAGAGGGTTGTTGGCGTCGCTCTTTATCATATCGGCGGCTTTTTCTGCTATCATGATTGTTGCTGCATTGGTATAATCTGTTATTTCTGGTATAATAGAAGCATCTGCAACACGAAGGCCACTTATGCCTTTCACTCTGGAACAAACACTTCGTTATATCAGGTTATAGTTTTAAACCAATCAGTCTGCGTTGTATGTTGAAAACGAACATGATACGCAAATGTCAAAGAAATTCAATTCACCTACGTTATACAATTTCTGTTTTTCGTAATTAGTTCGGAATTAATGATGTTGCCTATGCAGAATAATGTCTTTGGAATAATATGTATATATATATATATATATATATATATATATATATATATTACTTAACTAGATCAGTTGGACAATCAACCAATGAATTAACATCATTTAAATGTTTTAGAAATATACTCATTTTCTTTCTCTGAAAGCAGGTGTAGTAAACTTTAATACGTACTTTAGATTTGGACCAACAACTGTGGAACCGTCATTAACGGAGCCCATTTTATTAGTTGAGACAGGGTTGTGGCCTGGTTCCATGAAATGTCGAATGTAGCATTCCCAGTATGCATCGGAGTCTTGCACGAAGTGCAAACAGCCCGAGAATGACGGACCGAAAGAAGCTTTTACATCCCGGAAGGCTGGCGTCCTTAACAGCTCTTGTACTTTTCTAATTCCTAGTAAATTGTACAGTTAACTCCTTCAACAGTGATGAATAAAATGTTAATAATGTAACAAAGAAATTACATTTATGTACCTGTTAATGCCCTGCTATTTCGATCATGATCGTTGCTATATCTTAGGCATTTCAGAATTGTAATTTGACATAAAATACTACATCCCATACTCCATAGACCTATAATTTACCTTTAATGAGTGATTTGACATCTTCTGGTGATGATAAATACGCAGGGTCAATGACTGGGGAGACCTTAGGATCCATACTATTCAGTATCATTTTCCCCCTGCTAGCGGGATGCAGCAACTTAATGTTTAATGTAATACCATCTCTACCCCTTGCAATGGAGTACCAAGACTTTATAAACTGAAATAATGAACAAAGTATGTCACGTATGAAGACTTTTACAAGTTTTCTGTAATATTGATGTTATCAATAGAGGTCACGTGTACTTTATTCATCTTGTAACAACACCGACTATTCAATCTTTGCCTATACAGTCCTTTTAAGCTAGCTACCAAATCAATTAAAAGTAAACTATCTATTATGAAGATAATAAAACTTATGGTAAAACTGTTTGCCATATTATTAGGTAAAACCTGTATTGTACCAGGCTGCGTCTGAACCAATGAGAACTTGTCTATGCATCACATATCATTCGTTTGCTATAACATTTTGTTGTGTGGAATTGTGTAGCTATATACATGTTTGAAAACAAAATCATTAACCCACCACCTCCCCAAGTCTTGAATTCCACTTACATATTGAATGGCCTTATTGTTCGCCATTTGTTTGCTTTTCACGCTTTGGAACAAGTCTTCCAAGTTTGTGTTTTAACTATTCAGTAGGAGTGTTATTTCTAGTCAGCTGCATTGTTATTTGTGATAATCATTCATGGGGGAATCAGGACAGATGTGTTGACATCCTGGGTAATTAGATATCTTATATCTGCTGACCTTCCCCTATTTGAACTAGTCAGTAGTATTGTTATGTGTGTAAATTATTTATACGGAGGAAATCAGAACAGATATGTAGATAGCTTGTGTAATGATATGTCAACGTTGATAATTACTGATTTCCCTCTTTTTTGTTTGTGAACCTTTATTTTCGTCCTTTCTTTCCTTTAATAAATTATTTCCTCAGCACGGTTAACAATTATACAGAATTGGTGGGGAAATGTGTTTTGCATTTACAAGCTACAACAACAGTTGTTTTGTATTTATTAGCTACATAGCATGCATTTACAAATTAATAAACTGGTCGCATTCGAAAGTTTCGATTAGGATATTTAATATAGGAAATGGCTATTCTATCGCGAAGCACACGGCATTAAAAGAGAAAGGCAAGGGTCTTTACATATAATATGTATAACCGGTCACATGTTCTAGTTTCACAGTTGGAACGATAAAAAAAACCTTACTGCTACAGCCTGGTGTATTCATTGATCAAAATTTATGACACATCGCCTAAGGCAGGTAATGTCCCTACAAAGTAGGAATGGAGCATAACACAAACAATGAACAGATGAACAAGGCATTTTTCCTTATATTTACTTATGTACTAACCGTAAGATTTTTGTTTCCAACGTAGTCAATCATGGGATCATGGTCACCCAGAGAACTTGTGAAGGTTACTTGAAGGTCAGGATAAGCAATGATAGAGTTAGGGTTTGACTGCAGAGTAAGAAGAGCTTCAGTGCCACGCAATTCTGCCAACAGTCCTGAAACGTTAGTAGATGAACAATTATAAATAATCAAGGCCTAAAGCAGGTTATTCGTTTGTAACGTACGGTGACTGGTGTTTTGCAAACAACACATCTAGATTTGTTACAAGGGAATAATGAAGAAAAACCTCACAATGAACAGGGAATCGAACATAACCATGGATATGTTGACATACGTCATCAACAACTTGATTGCAGAGATTTATACACGTATTATTATGTGTTATTACATTATGTATACATATAATACTATATTGATCAACTACCGGTGATATATTACACAACCAAAATTTGGTTGGTTAAAGTGAACTCGATTTATGTACCAGATTTGCATCGTGTTCGATTACAAGGCCATGGCCAGTTTTAAAGATGCAGAGGTGTTATAAATTAGAATTAAATTTCAACATCATAGTAAAGCCCATGCTCTTTACAATAATATACTACAATATAATTCCAAATATATTATTTAGCTGTATATCGCACTACATGCGATATTTAGAAGGAACTACATTGTTTTCATTTTTAATGAAGAAAATGCAGGGAATTAGTATATATTTTCCCTTTCATAGTGCTTTTATAATTCACAATCTTTTAATCTTTTTACATCGCAGACAAAAAAAAAATTACAAATGATACCAGACTGTCTAAGGACTTCGTATTACCTGGTAAGTCCCAGGAAAGAGGGTGGGTTTGGCTTTACGAAGTACTATTGTTCCATTAACAGCGTGTCATTTTGCTTGATCGCATTTTTGAGATCATAGGCTTTTCATATCTTTCGATGGTTTGTTCTCAGTGACTAATCACATTGAAAGAATGACATAGTGTGGTCATACAAACTCACTTTCTTGAAACCATAGGCCAATCATTGAGTGAAACAAGCGAAGTGAGACGCTCTTATTGGAACGATAGTAAATATTTTTGAAATCTAAATAAACTAATCGTTAAATACACATCAAGCTTTTTATCATATATAGACCTGTTAATATTTTTGTCAATTTTAAATTTCAGGATGAAAATAAGACGATTTTTAAAGAATGTGCGGAGATTTTGGACAAATTAATGATAAGCCAAAATTAATGTGCATAGAATCTTCTTACATTTTAAGTCCAAAAATATCACCAATGCAACGCATATACAAGTTATTGTAACAAAGTTTCTACTGACAACTTTGTTAAGGTAATTCAATTCGCTTTATATTCTTAATACATTCAAAAGGGAGGTTTAGAAACAGTTTGATTAGATGAAATGAAGGTGCTTATTGGCCAAATTTAAATATCGCCTGGCTCAAGTAAAAGCAAACTACCAGATTATTATCTCTAGTAACTTATCAAACGTTGCGAGAAGATTAAAACAAAACATTTAAATGCACCTGATAATCATACCATTTAATGTTTTCATTAATCATAGTCCAAGAATGTCACTAGATTTAATAAGAAGAAAACCCGCACCCCCACACATCCCAACATACCTTATCCATATTGTTGTTTCATGTTTATGACAAAAAATAATAAATATAAAAATACAAAACAAAACAAAAACAAAAAATTGAAAGAAAAAAAAACAAAAAAAAAAAACAAAAACAAAAAATAAAACAAACCCCCCCCCCAAAAAAAACCAACAAAAACAAAAACAAAAAACAAAAAAAAAAAAACCCAAAAAACCCCAAAAAACAAAACAAAACAAAAACCAAAAACAACCCCCCCCCAAAAAAAACCCAAAAAAAGACAAAAAAAAAAAAAAATCAAACAAAAAAAAAAAAAAAAAAATAACAAAAACAAAAACAAAACAAAAAAAAACCCACAAAAAAACCCCCATTAAATCAATAAATACAAGTAAATGTTTTCATATCACACTACATCCTGGCAGATCTCCTATAGGTTTAATTTACATGACTACTATACGTATATTTTACCCGTCTACTACCAGTATATTTATCTACCTAACTAGCGTTACCTGTCAATAAGAAGTAAATTTTACCTGTCCTCTGAAACAGATACTGGTTGTTTTTGACCTGATCAGCAATCGCATGAGGTTTTATGGTTGGTGTTTTAACTAGGACTCTAATGTTGATTGTTGGATGGTCTTGAAGGGATTCCCCGACCGGTATCAAAGAAATTGGAGGTATCTGTGACGTAGAACATACTATGACATTCAAGCACTTTAAAATGTTGCAAGGACTTAAAACCGTCAGAATGTTTCGCATCTTTCTTAACTGGATGAAAGGATACCATTCAGTAAGCTGAGAAGTTACTAAAAGAGCTCTGTCTTTCAGTCACCTATCCAAACCTTTCAGTGAATTTTCAGTTAACTGAATGAAACAGTCTTATCTTGTGAGCTTTCTTCCTGTCTGTCGCTATCTTTATAAATGTATGCTTTATGTATTGTCAGCGCGTGAATAAAACGGATACGGAATGACTCTCTAGGTCTGTAATTGTCTTACCGGTAGACGAATTCTGACATTCAAATAGAGGATCGTAAATCCGTAGTTCTGGTAACTACAAGTGTGAAAGAATATACGTCAAATATACTTTTCAAGTTCTGGAGCTGTCACAGCCTTAAGCGAAGTGAGTACGCGAGTCCTTCCTCCATATACATACATACATACATATACATACGTGTTAAGTAACCGCTTTAAGGCCTTATGCGTTTGAACATATGGTAATGAAAATCCAACAAGCCCCTTACGTATTCAGCTGTTAGATAGCAATTCTCTGTTTGTCTTGGTCTAAGACGTAATCAATCCTATTCTTAAGTGAATACTGCGTGAGAAGGAAGTAAATGATTTAGTTAAGCTTCCTTACGAACAAGTACAAGATACGAGGGAATCTGGCCTTTCAAATGCAGCGCTTGTTGATAATCTTTCCACAGCGTTAGTCGACTATTTCAAAGACAAAATTTGCAATCTAACTTGACTGAATAATAGAACCTGATCCGAAAACCTCGTCAGGAATTTATCCAACGCGGATAAACAGAAAATTTTGAGCTTTTTATGATCTATTTGTATTTTTTAATAGGAAAAATTTCGATTCTTTCATTGTATGCCAGTATGGTGCTTAGTTTCACCAAACATCTTGTCATTCGAATTAAGGAACACTGCAGAATCAATTGATTTAAAGAAGTCTGTAATTCTTTATTTCAAAAACAGAGAGCTCATGGGAAAACATGATTCATTACTTTACCATTGATCTATGTCTGAGATACACATCTACATACAATGACAACAACGTAAATAATTTCTCCGATACGTACTCTTTTTACGGAGGTGGAATATGGTACACTTTATCATTGAAAAAATAAAAATATAGTTTTATGATGTCAATTCTTGGATCTCCAGCTTTTTTCTATTAAAAAAAATTGATCGTACCAAAATGCACCCACTCCTTATAAAAAATTCAAACATTTTTGTCACATTTTCCAAGCATCATCAGAACTGTAATGTCAGTTTTCCCTCTCGTAATTCACCGCCCTCACAATTAACATCTAACTTTTAACATCTAATATTGTGGATCAAGTTTTGATACTGAATAATGTCATCTGCAGATTTCCAAATTAGCAGAAAATAATCAAGAACTTACATGTTTCTTTATTTAGACTGTTTTCAGTCTGATATTACAACAAGAGGCTCATGCCTCACAACGCTTGGGTCTGTTCTTCATCAGGTTTTTTTTTTTTTTTTTTTCATAAGGCCAGTATCCTATTTAATCCCATAACATATTTGCACCCCATATTATGACCCCAACTTAGTTCCATGGGGACTTTGACTTCATTAATCAGTGGTTTTTGATAAGAAAATTTTCAAAAATTATAATTATAAATTCCCATGTAAATCTTTATCCTCTAATAATCCCGCTACCCCCCCCCCCCCCCCCCTCTTCCCAGCCATGATTTAAAGAAAATTGAATATACAGTACATAAGGATAATTGAATATTCATAATGGAAAATCATGGCCCTGTTGATCTTGAGAAGATTTTTATTTCTAAAACAGTTTTTACATAATTGCCTTGTAAAAATTTGTTCCCCAATTGTGACCCCACCCTACTCCGGGATTGTGATTTTGATAATACCAAATCTGCACTACCTGGGGGGAATGTTTGTATATTGATATAACTAATCATAACCATGCTGGTCTTGAGGAGATTTTTACAGACCCCCCCCCCCCCTAGAAATTCCCATATAAAACTTTCCCCCATAATGACCCACTCTACTGCCAGGGGTCAGGATTTTAACAAACTTCATTGTACACCACCTGAAGGATGCTTGAATATCAATAATGACTAACCATGGTCTTGTTGTTCTTGAGAACAAGATTTTAAAGATTTTCCCTATACGTTATTGTATCATCAAGGAAAACTTTTATCACTTACTGTAATCCCACCCTACCCCTGAGGGTAATAGTTTGAACAAACTTGCACTATCTGTTGATTCTTGTATATTAATATGGCTAATCGTGTTATTATTGCTCTTGACAAGACGAAATTTAAAGATTGTTATAGTGTATCTTCACGTAAAACCTTTATCCCCTACTGTAGTGCCACCCTACCCCCCCCCCCCCGGGGGGGGGAGAGAGAAATAGAGAAAGGCATGTTTTGAATAAAATTGAATCTTCGCTTTCTGTTGAAGCTAGCGTATCAATTTGACTAATCTCTGTTGCCCATAAGGAAAGAGATTTTTAAAATAATTATTTCCTGTATATTTTCATAACAAAGTTTGTTTGACCATTATGACCCCACCCTACCCCATAGATCCACGATTTAGCAAATATGAATTTACAATTACTGAGGAAATTTGTATATTGATGTAATCATGATCCTTTGTCCTCGAGAAGGTTTTTTTAAAGATGTTTCTTATATATCCTAATGTTAAACTTTTATCCGACAAAGTGGCCCCACCCAACCAAAGGTAACCATGAGATATACAGTTCTGAATCTGCATCCATTACGGACGTTTTCACTAAAGTTTTTCTTTTCTGGTCTAGTGTTTTTTCATAACTTCTTCAGAAGAAAATTGGTAAAAGATGCCACCGTATTTTCACTATTCGTAGTAGCACAAATGCGTTACCTTTGAGTAGGGCATGGGACTTTATGTGGACAATGCTGAATCCCTTTTATTCAAGGATTGATTATACATGTACCAAGTTTATTCTGAAGAAGTCGAGCTATACGATTTAAGGACAGACAAACGCTTAGTATGAATCGATGTATGTCAGGCGAGCACATAAAAGAATAATGAACCTGGTGTTTTTGAAGAAGGTCCGCCGGTCCTATGCCAGACCGGATCAGGATCGCCGGAGATCCGTATGTTCCGGCGGCTAGGATTACTTCCTTATCCGTCTGTACGCTGAAGGATATCCCTCGGTGGATAAACTCTATACCCTGGGCTTTTCTGTTGGAAATCAGCACCTACAAGTTTCCATACATGCAATATACAGATGAATCGGACATGTTAAAATGAATGAGGTGCATATAGAAATTATAGCAACTTACAGCAAATACAAAATACGATGTATTATTGGATAGTTATTTATTTAGTTGCATAGTTATTCTAGAATGATAGTAAATATATGTAGTCAGCTTTTATATTGCATAATCTCTTACCCAATTTCGCATGTGCATGTAGATTTGGAAACCCTAAAGGGATGATGTTTTTTTGTTTTGGTTTTTTTGTTTTTGGTTTTTGTTTTTTGTATTGGTTTTTTTTTTTTTTATATGCAAGACATGTACATGTACTATTTAGGATGGTACTGTTTCTTCTGTCATATTCTATTTTACGTAGTAGTGAGTACCTTATACTTACAACCAACATCGTGATTTTTAAAAAGTAACAAATTAGGACTTCCTCAAAGTCAATAGTCATTTTAACCTATAATTGTTAGATAAAAATTGCAATGGCTGGTAAGTTCGATAACCTCTGCATAAAACAAGACTTAGCTACGTGTTGTCGCGCATGAATATCAACAACAACGCACCTTTGACACATGTGCATCTGTGACCATATCCAGATTTCGCCTGCCCAGAGCAGGTCTTATGAAGCCTTTTAGTGTATTCCAGCGCTCACCGAACTTAATGTTGGTATGTATCCTACAGATACCTGCAATCAGTAAAAATGTGAATTCTTACGGAGTGAATTATTATTACAATAATATATGATATATTCATGATAGTTGTCCGATAAGTATAAATGGGATATACCGATATCCGTTCCCTCGTTACAGTTGATGGTCCGGTAGCCCAGATTGTTGGCAGCGTCCAGGTAGAGCTTGAGGAGCGGGCTGGGCGGAAGTCGAGACACACGGAGCTGCCCGCACTGCTCATGATAAGCTACATGAACGATTAAATGGTACAGCAAGTTTAGAATTTCGATGAACAGGGTAAAAATGATGATGAATATGATAATAATGGCGATGATGATGATGACAATGATGATGATGACGACCACGATGATGATCAAAAGTGAAGGTATGTATGTAGGAATGATCTATAAGTTATGTATAAGGACAGTGCTAAGTAAATCTGATTCCATGCTTCAACTGCAGTCTGCATAGGTCAACAATTTAGTAAGACGTCTGTCTAGACTTAAATATGGCAGCAAAAGGATATAAAAAAGGTTTAAAACTTCATGACTTTATGTTTTCAGACTTTCTAATGAATTAATAATCAGTTCGGAATGTATATCATTTAATGCAGCGCTACTGCAGTACTGAAATGTGAACGACTGAATACACAAGCGAGATCCTTCGACCAAAATAAATTTGAACAAAGTCAACGCCAAAAGTTATAAACTATATTTTTGTTTAAAATAGCCATATAAATAAATAGATAGATAAATTGTCAGTGTTACTGAAATGTTGTTTGAACTCGTATGTAAAAATGTAAAAAATGAAGTCTTGGTTTGTACGTGTTTGTAGATTGAGTAATGTATTATAACATCAACGCGAGGTGTGAAATTGAATCAGTTCTGGTGTGTTTAAGAATTTATAGTGATATCCATTTACATGTACTAACGAACGAAAAAAATTTAATTACCGGAAATACAACAATGCACTCTTACATGTATATGCTTGCATTTTAAATTTTAGATCTAAATTTCAGCAATCATAGTCACAAATTCCATTTGCATTTCAATGAGCGGTTTTTGCATTTAAAGTAAGGAAGACTAGCGGAAAAAGACATTTACCAGATACAATGAATAACAACATCGGCTGTTTCATTAAATTATTATAATTACAAAATTCACATAACAAATGTTTTGTGTCTTCACTGTAACCATATTTTACAAATTACTGATTGAGGTTACGTCGAAATGTTTTAAAATAGATTAGTTTAAATGTATTTCCGTCTAGCCCTGAAACTATAGTTCTCTGAAGAACAAATGCGATAAACATCTATAGACCTATATTTCTGTAGTTAAATTTAGTTTTGACGCTGCAATTCATTCTTATATATAACTATAACTTTGACTCGTGTTTAAGTTAATCATTCACCTTAAATCAGCTATTACAAACATATACGTAAGTCGTACTTGATCTTGCCAACTCCGGAACAGCGATGTCTTCGGACCGCCGGAAGTACTTTAAAATTTCCCGGAAGCTCCAGCCCGAGGCCCCGGATGATGCCCAGTAATCGTATATATGGCGGCTTCCACGCTGATATATCATTCTGTTGATGCTGAATGTTCCCCCACTTACTTTTCCTTGAGGGAGAGGAAATTGCTAAAAATAATTAGCCTCTAATTAAAAGGTCAAATGTTCATTATTTCAATTTTGTTTTATTCACAGATTTAGTAAATTGATATCCAAGAAATTACATGTAAAACAATTTGGGGAAAATGTTGTAATATACTTTTATACCACAACTAAAGCAGCATTCTTTTTCAAGCATTCAAACGAAATTTCCAAACAGACAGAAATGTAGTCATATGAGGTTCAGCGTGATCGCCCTGATTAAGTGAATCACTGGATTTCAGACAACTTCTATGACAAGGTGCTACATAAGCATTTGTAACGCCCTCTGATAGAGATTGAATTTCAAATGACTGAAACAAGAGGCCCATGGGCCATAATGCGCACCTGCGTCCCTTTGGTCTGTTCAATAGAGTTTTTTAAAAAGATTATTTACCCTCTATTCCCATGAACATTTTTTTGAACTGATATTATAGCCCCCACCCTAATCCCACAGGATCATGACTTAACCGACCTTGCTGCTCTGAAGTAAAAATCTTTAAGAGTGTTTTCCCTATATGCATGTATTATGGAAATTTGAACCCACCCACCCCCGATTCTAATACATAAACTTGAATCCATACAACTTTGGAAAGTTTGCATATTTAGGATATGAGTCTGTGTAACATAGCTATTTTTGAAAAGACGTTTTTTTTTAAAGAATATGGGTGAACAAGGCGAGGAAACTGCGTATGCGTTGAAATACATACATACCCATATTTCTATTGTATATTTTTTTCTTGCGATAAACTCATATTCGACATTTTTATTGTTTGACAATGTAAATAAAAAAATTGGCGATATAATAGAATATACTAACCACCAACGATTTATGAAAAAAAGAGATATCAGTGGTATCGATCCCTTTACAAAAATAAAACAAACCAAAAACAAAAACAAACAACCAAACAAAAACAAACACCCCCCCCCCCCCCCAATCAAAAAACACCCCCCCCCCCGATATTCTTATAAATAACCTTGAGTTCAGCGGTTTAGACCACTCTACCAGCTTGCTTACAATATCCATGGGTATTTAAATCGTACATAATATACCCGTTTTCAATGTAAGGGCCTTAAAATATTTTTTACACAACGCTATTATTCTCGGTAAGTTTTTTTATATATTCCATCTAAAGTGAGTCATTGCTCCATCTTTTTGAAGACTGCAAAATGTGCATTTTTAGTTGTTTTTTTTATAGGTATATGATTGCAAAAAACATGGAGAGTCGACCCACTCACACTGGAATTTTACAAAAAAGTCGATAACAAAATGGTCAAATTAGATACATTTTGACTGTGCTCTCATTTTCACATTCCAATATTTCAAATGATTTAATTCTTTGTGTGCTTCATTTACAATAGTTGGAAAATATACATATTTTATATCTAATTAATGAATTCTAACTCTTTTGAGAATTATTTTATTTTTGTCTTTCACCCACTCGTAGGCACTTTTCTTGCCTTGTTCACCCATATTCTTTCCTATAAATATTCTTCTGTAAAATTCCATATTTAGTCCCACCCAAGCCTCAAGGGTCAAGATTTGATCGAATATGAATCTACACTACATTGGAATATATTGATTTGACTAATCATGGCCAGTGGTTCTTGAGAAGCAGGTTTTTAAAGTTTTTCTATATAAATATATTCCAACGTAAATTTTTTTTATCTCTGTTGTTGTCCCACCTTACCGGCCTTAGGATCATCATTCAAACAAACTTGAATCTTCACTACCAAGGGAAGATCACACTAACCATGGAATTTTGTTCTTGAGATCTTCCATACTTATATATCCTCATGTAAAATTTAGATTTCCTATTGAGGTCCCATCAACCCCCTCCCCCAACCAGGCCATTTTTGAAAAAGTAGAATCTGTACTACCTGAGGATATTTGCATATTCATATGAGTAATTATGGCCATGTACTCTTTAGAAGTTTTTCTTAATTTTTTAGATTGCCTGAGTCAAAGGTTCAAGTGCGCTTTTCTGATCAAAATTCGTCCGTTGTCTGTCGGCGTTGGAAGCTTTTTCTTCTACAGAAAAACTGAGCCAATTTCACCCAAACTACAAGGCACAGATTATCCGTGGGGTAAGGAGATTAACGTTAATTCAGTTGATTGACCATTCTCCTCAACAACCATAGGACCAGAAAAAATTAAACATATGGGGCAGCTTCCTAACATGATGAAGATTCATGTTTGTCCAAATCTTGATCCCCAGGGGTCGTTAAAGTTTTACAAAGGGGTATTCAGGGAAAATCGTCTTAAGAACAGCAGGATCATGGTTATCAATATGCAACTCAAGTGAAATTTGTACAGAGCCCGTCTGTCTGCCCGTTCTTAAAGTTTACACATTTTACTTCTCCAGAACCACAGGGTTCATTTCAACCAAACATCCCAGAAAACACCAATGGGTAAAGGGGATTCAAATGTATTTAACACATGACCCCCCAAGAGTAAATTGGGGCCATAATAAGGGATCAACTTCTTTTATGGCAATATATAGTACAAAACTTGAAAAACAAACTTTTCTCAATAGCCATGATTAGTCATATTAAATGCAAGCATCAACAGATAGTGCAGACTGAAGTTGATCAAACCATGGTCCCCAGGGAAAGGATGGGGCTACAATAGGGGATAAATATTACTCCTTTTCTTAAGAGCAACAAAGCCAAGATTAGTGGTTATATATATGCAAGCATCCTCAGGAAGTGTAGGTTCAAATTTCTTCAAATAATGACCTCGGGGTAAAGAGGATCACACTTAATGAACGAGGTTTTATATGGGAAGTTACACGGAAAAATCTGCAAAACTCTTATCAACACCAGTAGCATATCAATATGCAACATTCTGAGGAAATGCAGTTTCAGCTTATTCAAATAATGGTAAAGGGGGGGGGGGGGGTAATCGAGAACAACAGGGGGATCAAATTTTACATGGTAATATGGAAGGATTATTTTAGTTATAAAAATCTATAGTTTCATCATTGATATGCAAGTATCCTTGGGTAATGTACATTCAAAATCAATGTCCCCGGGGGAATAAAGTAGCCATAATGAGAGATCAAAGTTAGGTTTGATTTTAACACACTTGAGGCTCACTGGAGCTTATAATTCAGGTAAGCTAAAAGTATGTTCCAACAACTGCTACAGACACAGCGTTGGGTTGTATGTGCATGCACCTGTAAATGCCATCGTTAGCCACTTAAATGACGTGTTGGCCATTGTGACATATTTTCACTGCCTTGAAGTTCAGTGTACCACTGGTTCAGGGCAATCAAAGAAATCCTGGAAAGATACTAGCAGATTCCTCATTGTGACACATATATGCATTACCCTATTATTGAAGGCGTATCCTGCATGTCTCTGTGGAACGCTATAGTACCCCCAGTCCACCGAGGAATTAACCAGCAGGGGGTAAAGGGCGGGGATGTCGATGTAGGGGGTCTCCTTTCTTTCCCGGTCCGATTCACCGGCTTCCACCAAGAGCACTCTGTGATCTGGATTTTCTGAAAGTCGAGCGGCAAGTACCGTTCCTGCGGATCCAGATCCCACTGTTGTGAAGGAATTTGAAAATGAATGCCTACAGGGAATATGTCTACAAATTTACCTCTTTATTTCATATAAAGAGATAACATATGAATTAACAAGAATTAATGGAATATTTCATGAGTATTCTCATTCTTGATTTTAAAAATAGAAGTTTGAAATACTGATCATACATTTGCATTGGATGGGTATAAAAGGTTTTTATCAAAAAATCGTTCTCTGAAATTTCTTTAGTTCAAGGAATAAAGAATTTCTTTCAAATCGACACTTCCAGTTAATATTCAAATTCTTAGTCTGAAAATTATTTATATGTGCTTTTAAATGATTGCTTGACTGCCTTAGCCATATTTGAAGTAAAATAATCATGTTTAGTTCATGTATTTACCTTACACTATTTTTTACTGCATTTATAACCAAATAATTTTTTTTCTCATTCTTTTAGTATCTATATTTAAAGAAACAAGATAGAAATATTTTGCAATGAAATACAAAATGTATTTCTTCCGGTAAGACTGCAGGTCAGCCGAGTCAATGACACGAAAAATGAGACGAGCACCTGTTTAATCTCTGTACAGACAGACACGATGGACACAAACGCATTCTGTAATGTATTCATAAAATGGTACATGTACATTGACTAAATGTTTACATTACCTACGATATAGTCGTACCGGCGCCGCATGTATTCCGGACATTCAAATGTGTGAAGTCCCCGGAAGACGTTCACCAAGACCAACAACAAAAGAAAACAGACACTGGATTTCTTCATGATGAGGGAATTCTGGGGAAACACTGAAATATTGATGAGTCATTAAATTTTCAAATTCAAACTTTGAATGTTAAAAATAGTTCGTTCAAATCTAAAAACGCTCTGATTTCAATTTACTTATCAATTCAAAGTTTAAGTTTGAATTTCCTCTTCATATTGCAATACGTTTAATTAAGTTTGATAAAGAATGTCCTCGTCTTACTAAATTCAGAAATGTGGACAGATTCATACGCAAGTGTGACAGATATACGATAAATACAATTATTGTATAATGTTGGTATGACTAAAATAGAAATCTTACGATTGGTCTACCAGAGGCAGTTTTAACAAGACTGGAATAAATATATTTCTTTAAATATGACGTTAATTATTCTTTACGGATTTCCTTTCTAGAATCCTGCATACTGCCCGAGGGATTTTGTGTAAAACAAATCATTCGTTATTTACATTACATTTTAACTTGCTTTCATAATAATTTTTCATACGTCAATTGATATTTCGCATGTCATAATTAGTGTGTAAATGTCGAACACAAAATTTTTTAACTATGAATTCCTGCAAGAAAATATTGATTTTTATCATTCATTTACTAAAATAAGGAGTAATTAAACTGCATGCCCATCATGTATCGATATTGATAAGGTAGACGTGCAGAAAATGACAGTTTACAACATTTTTTTCTCCACTTGGAAAGGAGAGGGACTCTCAACAGACAAAAGCTCTTAAACAAATGTCTCCCCGTGTAAATGAATGTTGTAAAGCGACAGATACCATTACGGGCGCTTTGTCGGATTTGTAGAAATTCTCACATTCAATTGAAGTACATAGTGTATGAAAATAGGAAAATTTACGTTTATATAGTATATGATATTAGAATGTGTTTGGAAAACGCTCTGAAAATGTCATTTGTTGACATTACAATGTGTCAAAAACAAAACTTGCATTCAAAATCGTCCTCATCATTTACATAAGCATTGAAATGTCTTACCTCTCGGACTACTACCAACCGATGTTTCAGACTGTCGACATTATGGTTTTAAAGTTTTCTCCGCTGAGTTTGTCGATTTTTCACTGATGAAAGATAAATAAATCCCAAAAGCATGTACTGAAAGATAATGAGCTCCGATTTCTCATACGCGCCCGTGTTAACAATAGACGCGAGCAAACTTAATTTATGCGTTAATTGCTATGACGAATGCTTTTGTCTACCTGCGGCGGGCTTATACCGACTCAATGACCCAGAGGAACACATCACCGTTAAAAAAAATCAATCATATTTGAAAATTCAAAATTCAGCCAAAGGGTTTTGATTTAGAATGATCGATTGTGTGCTAATTCATCACATCTATGCATACATTATATATATATATATATATATATATATATATATATGTGTGTGTGTGTGTGTGTGTGTGTGTGTGTGTGTGTGTGTGTGTAATTTTTCAGAAAACATATTCAGGGGCTGAAGGAGGGTGGTAAAATATAGAACAATTAAGGTGAAAATACAATGTTAATCATGCATTAATGAACTGCTATACTAATGATATATACTTGCTAACGAAAATTGTATTTCGCATTTATTTACCTACTGTAAGAATATGCCGATATTGTATGGAACGATTGTTCTGAAAAGGAATAGGATGTTTAAGTACATTATAACACATTATACTGACTGCAAGCAGAATAGCGGGCATATTTAATGGATCAAACAAAAGGGCTTGTCTCTACGTATTATTTTACAAACATGTCCTTGCTCCCTCTCGTCAAAACTAGGGATTTGTGTCTGCAGATATATCTCAATTTAAATATTAAAAATAAATATCGTTCAATCATCGTTCAATCATCCTGAAATACGTTTTGAAACCTTTCAAACTAATATTAGTAAATTGCAGTATATTGCAATTCCAAAAGACGTCAGTTTCACAAAATGTGTGAATACATGTAGCTTTGCACTTTATAACATTCCCCATTGTCTACAAATGTTAGTATAACGTGTGTTATTATTATTGTACATTTATATAGCGCTTTATCTAAAGACTATTGCCCTAAGGCTTTTTACATGTAAAACAATAAAACAAACTAAAACAAAGAACAATAAATACATAAAAGGACATAGAATAATACTTAATTGAGATTAAAATAGTAACTGAGAGTAAGCAAAACTTTAAGTTTTTTCCCTTTTTTTGTTATAAAAATAGCTGTTCATATGCATACTGAATTACAGATTAATGCATGTTTAAAAATATATGTTTTAAGTTTATTTTCAAACTCCCTAATGAACCTTCGAATCGAAGATCCAGCGGGAGGCTGTTCCAGAGCGTCGATGAAAAGAAAACAAAAAACAAAAACCAAACAAAAAACCCAAAAAATCGAATCGTCTTTCACCATGCTGTTTAATACGAGCACGTGGCTTCGCGCCAATATATGTGAGAAAGTGTACCAGTTTACTTTCGGAAGGTTGGTGGTCTTTTCCAGGGTATATTGTATCAGGGATCTCTCCTCCACTAATAAAAAATGAACGCCACCAGATAACTGAAAAATTGTTTATTGTGGCGGAAAACAACAAACAATCAATCAATCATTAACGTGGCTTACAAGAGATAACGAATCCGCAGAACGAAGTGGTTGCTGAGGACGGTAGACTTGAACAAGTTCCTTGATGTTTCCTGGAGTTGATCCATGTAAAGCCTTGAAAGTATACAGCAGGGTTTTATATTTCGTTCGATATTTCACAGGTAACCGGTAAAGTGGTATGAGAATTGGTGTGATATGCTCGTGTATCCGTGAACTTGTCACTAGTCTGGCAGCAGTGTTTTGATGTTTCTGTGACTTCTGCAAGGATGTCAAATTAAACTATAAGAAACGTGCATTCCATAATCAAGACGGGATGTAATTATTGATTTAACAACGTGAAGTGTCCTGCACGCATCATCTGTTATAAGATATCTAATTCTACCGATAAATAACGTGATTTAGTTAATGCACTTATTTGGCACTGCATGTTAGGTGTGCTGTCCAAAAAATTCTAAAGATGCTTGACACACGAAGCACTAGTGATGACAGATCCACGGAAATCCAGTTCATATCCTGAGAATTCACTAGCTTTACGATGATAAGTTCTGTCGTTTCATGGCTTGTGTACGTTGTTTTGCATCCAGTTGTCAATATCAGAAAGACACCGTTCAAGTCTATCTGCAATGCTGTCCCAGTTGTCGTCTATACTGTTGATAATAGTATAGTCATGTTTCAGGATCAGGATACTATAAATATCAGCTGATATCCCATCCACATCTCTTTTTCAACAAACTCTGTACCTCTGTGATACCGATCTTCATTGGTCAGCGCTTTCTTACGGCTGTGTTGATTGGTCACGTTTTCTCAACGCAACTATCCTTATTGGTCGGGTCGCGTACTACGGTGCGGTATGTCAAACGTAAATGAGACTAGTGTTGAACAGGTCTTTATTCAAAGAAACTAGCTTTTTAAAGAAATTAAGGAATAACCTACTTTCTAATCCAAAGAAAACCATCCATGTCTTTTCTCATTACTAAATGTAAAGCAATCAAACACTACAGGAAAAGGTGTTTTCGGTAGAAAATATTTAAAATGTCTATGAAATCACAATCACTATGGCATCACAATACATTTACTCCCAAGAAAGCAGCTCTGGCTACTCGTTGGGTAATTCACAATTACGAACGTTAGTATGGAGTTTAAATTTATCTACATACATGTACCTTTCCGATATTGCATTTAATAATATGAACAATGTTAATAAAAACATTCGATGATTTTTTTCATCTATTGCAATCGTGATACAAAATGGAAAACTCAGCAGAAAAAAAATGACAAATTACTTGTGTATAATAATATCAAATTCATAAAGTCGTCTTTTAATCCAGAGAGGTCAGGACAAATCCGTACGGTGGTTGATGAGCGGGGGTTGTTCAAAAACCGTGCAGTTAGCAGTTATACAACATTCCCCGTGTGATTTCTACAAGTTTTGCACGGAAATCGTACGGAGCAGGCATGGTTCCCGTGCGGAGGCTGTATGTTTCTCAATAATATATACTTTTCATGACAATTCATGTACAATTCACTTTCCTACAAAACAATATTGGGGTATAGTACCATGTCTATTTTAGAGTACAATTCACTTTCATTCTCAGCTCTCATGTATTACAGACATTTGTACCATATATGGACATTGCAAGGTTACTGTAGCAAGGCAAGGAGAAAAATCTTTGGAACAATCGTGGATTGCACATGGGGCCTTTCCATTGCTAGTTAGGCGATCTAACAACTGAGCTACCCAGGACAGTTTATGAAGAGTGGTAATATTACGACAATAGAAAATTCAAAGAAACCTATTTCTGAAATCATACAATAACTCTTCATATTGAGAAGAGGAAAAAAAAAAAGAATTAGTGAAAATGTCAGAGACGGCGCCTATGTCCTTAACGTTCAACTGAACAAAATCGTAAAGGACATGATTCCGTAAGAAAACCTCACAGCTGCCGCCTCACATCGTACGGAAATGTTGGGGCTATATAGGGACATATCAGACCTGTAAACACGTAAACAAAGCCTCAGACTTTAATGTCAGTATCACCCTAGGTAAAGCCAGCTCAGATGCACATAATGGGCTTGAAACATACAATAGATTTCTGCAATTGTTTATTTTGTCTAGAACTTTATCACCATGGCTAGCGACAAACATTACATAGTATATTTATAAATAATTATTACAGGCATATGAGCGCGGTCTGTTCTGATATGGGTTTTCAAACTGTGCATGCATTTCTGCGGAAATGATGTAAATGTTTTATTTTATTTATTTATTTTTTTTAATATATCTCCAAATTAATGTAATAAGTGCTTGAAGTTATTATTTGAGTTGTATAATTAAATAAATCAAACATTAAAGTTATCAATTTGTACTGTGTTTCTTTCGGGTTCAATTTAGTATCCATTCATTCATAAAATACCAAAAAAGTGGGCAAAGTTTTTTGGATTCAAGAATTGAAGAGTATTTTGTGGATTCACACAACTAATAATATTTTCAAGTTGTCTTGAGGTGATAAGGGGAGTTGAGTTAAGACAAGCGAAAACTTTATTTAAAACACACACACACACACACACACACACACACACACACACACACACATATATATATATATATATATATATATATATATATATATATATATCTGGGTAAAATTTATTTTCTACCTATTTTGCTTACTATAGTAATTAAGATATCTTAATAAAAGTATGACTTTACAATCAACTCTTCGTCCTGAGAGATGTACAAAATGCATATCGTCAGTGTAGTCTGATGTCTACAAAAAGTTGAAAAAAATAATAAAGGAAAATAACATCTTTCATCATCTGCGGCCGGAAATCTTGGACGTTTGCGTCAGATTGATTTCTCGTTTCTATAGGATGCTTCATACCCACTCTGACGTGTTCTCACTGCAATGCATTTCCTCACCAACGGAAGCTTTACTTACACCTCGATCAAAGCTTCTACCTTGCGTGACTATTTAATTCCATAGTATAAACATGAAAAACATGCAATTAACACACTATAACAATTATTTATTGGTTTGTTTTGGTGGTTGGTTTGCTTTATTTTTATTTTTTTTTTTTTTTTTGGTTCTTTTTTTTCTTTTCTTTTTGCTCTCATTTTTATTATCATTATTATTATTATTTCATCACAGGAAACTGAATGATGGAAATTTTTAGTCAAAATCTGCTATTGATATTACAGGTTTATTATGGTAATGATTTTGTATGATCCATATGAATATGTTTATTGAACCCATCACGTATGATAAATGTCCAGTTCTTCTGTTATCCCACAGTTATTTTCCGTACCTTATGAAATATGATGTGAAGTATTCAACTGTTGCTTTGTTTACTTTTAAATGGGAGTGGAAGGGTGTTCACTCATGATATAGTCCGAAGTTTAATAAAATGATAATTAGAGTGGAATTCATGTGGTTTTATAAAATTAAACAAAATACAGTTCTAACTGAATATTTTATTTTTACCGAAATGTTTTAAATTCAGTATTAAACTTTGTACAGACTGTGGCTGACACATCTGTGTGTAAAAGTCTTGTGTAAAGCGCCCTCTGGCGAGAGAATGGCTGTATTTATTTAAATTGTGAAAAACAGACAACTGCATCGCGACTATAGGGTATGTACTATTTTTCTTTTATTTCAGAAAGTAACTGTCCACAGACCATCCACCCTTCAATACTTTGTGAAGAATCTGTTTACATATCACAAAGATTTATTCATTAAAATACTGCCAATGATTAAAATACTGAAAGATCATACATTACAAGTAGAGTAAGTGTCCGCGGCATTGACATTGTTTTGTGTGCACATTGTGTACTATACAAAGGTCGGAAGAGAATTGACGGAATGAAATGTACAAAGCTCTGGCTCTCTATACTCAGATTAACTGTAGAGTATCATGGCTAATATCCGATTCGACCATTGCACGATAAATTGAAGTAAATCTTGCACGTGAGATTCAAAACAGTCACCACAGTCACTGGCTGACCACTGCAAAATTACCGATTGACAGACCGTGTCATTGAATGACCTAACAGTGGTTGTAGAGGAGGGACACATTGAAATAGCTTGTTCATTACAATTGCTCTTCGTTTCATTTAATTTAGCAATAAAAACATAGAACACAATCTGAATAACTTCCAAATATCTGTTAAATACATTGCTATGTTCCATGGTGTATACTGGTAAATTAAGACATCAACGCTGCGAGCTCCCGACTCGACAAAGTCCGGAGAGAGAGAGAGAGAGAGAGAGAGAGAGAGAGAGAGAGAGAGAGAGAGAGAGAGATTTGAGTAAATAATTTTAATTTCATTTTTGAAAACACATGGGGGTATGAACTGCGACGCTTCGTGACGGAATACTTGATGAAACGCGTTGTTTCAAGAAAAATCTTGCAGTTCATACCCTCCGAAAAGGGAAATTCATTTTTTTCATTTTTACATTTCACTACATGCTACTTATATCAAGTAGATCTGTATTGACACTCAGATTGTTTAGAATGTCAGCTCGTTCATGAAGAAATTTTGAAAATGTAAACTATTGGAAATTCAAGTATTTATTGGTATCTCACAATCTTTAAGCTCACATATTTGTACAATATAGGATTAATCTCGTATATCAGTGACTCGGATAAATAAATTATCCTACTTATAAGTAATTATAATTAGTAGGAGAAATTATCGGCAATGGTGACGTCTCCATATGGCATATGAAAATATTAAATATTGCAACGTTTGACATGCCGTAATTTTTAAAACCCGTGTCTGTAGTCAGACGTCCTTTAGATACAACACGTGTCTTAAGTCTGACCTCCTTTTGATAAGCCTGCATGATCTGGGGAAACATAAACACACAGTGACTGTTTTACATGGCGAATAGTGAGCGTCGTACGTATGGATACATTGTAGTGGGCTGTGGCGGTGTTGGGAGTGCTGCCCTCTACTGGTTGTCGAAGAGGGTGGGACCAGGTAACCAGTCTGATAATGCTACAATTGTAAAAGGTTATAGAAACCTTGACACCATTTCAATGAGTGTCTCGGTCTCTATAAACGTAGTACTACAGTTCGGGTACTGATAGACCGTTTGGGTGTACTTTACAAGAAATTTCGCAATGTTGCATTCTAACACTATACTTTTTTCTGTTATGCATGTACATCATATTCATATAATGATGGCTAATTCCCTATTAAAGAAGACATGGTATTTTTTATGTGTTCTTTTTTTAAATCTAGGCTGAGGGTTCTTTTTTAAAATTTTATTTCTTTTCTTTTCTTACAAAGATAATGAGAAGAAAGCATTTATGAATTCTGAATGAGCCAGACGGCGTTGATGATGACCTATTTGTACTTAAATTCGACATACAGAATAGCGTTTTATATATCTCTTAATTAAATATGCCATAAAATCGAATTAAATAATCTAATTCATCAAGCATAATAACAAAACGTCCCCGAAAATTATTTCTGGATTATTAATAGCAAGATTGTTTAAATTCACATAATTTAATACGGGCTGCCGATGTCAAGTTTGGTATTTGTTATCAAACGAACAGCTTTTCATATAATTTAAAAAGAGCACTAACTGTCAAAGCCATATTTGCTATTTGTTACTAAACGAACAGTTTTTCATTACGTAAAAAATACTCCGGCACTGACAAATTAAAATTTATATATCCTGCAAGCTTGTGTGGTAATTTTTACATGAAGTTTCTTTTGTTTGTCATGGTGGGGAAATTCATGTATTGCATAATTTTCACAAAATCGGATCAAAGGTCTCATTTTTTACTCTAAGATTTATTTATCTTCATCATATTGAGGAATTTTAAATATTGCTTCAAGATTTAAAAAGGTTTTTACTTCCTAGCTGACAGCCCTTGTAAATATGTTTTATGACACCTTGAATTTTTGTGTTCTTGTGAAAATGTTTAAAAGTCATATTAATGAGGTCTGTTTCTTTGGAATCTTCAGTTAATAGGTTAAAGATTCGTGTGCTAGATTATGGTGGAAGAAAAAAAATGACGTATTAGTTATTTTGTAAAATAGATAAACATATGTAATTGGGGCTCCGTGTTAGAATAGATCCTCAGTACCCCTTGCTTATCATAAGAGTCGACTAAATGGGGCGGTCATTCGGATGAGACGGCAAAAACCGAGGACCCGTGTCACAGCAGGTGTGGCACGATAAAGATCACTCCTGCTCAAAGGCCATAAGCGCTAAGCATAGGCCTAAATTTTGCAGCTCTTCACCGGCAATGGTGACGTCTCCATATGAGTGAAAGATTCTCGAAAGGGACATTAAACAATATATAATCAATCAATCAATCGTGGTAAAATAATGTCTTTCTTTGTTGTTTTACATCCCATTCTAGATTTTTTGTACACTCATATAGAGATCTTATCAGTATTAGGTGAAGAGCCACAAATTTTGACTTATGCATGGTGCTCACGACCGTAAGTACAACGAGGGTTCTCTCTTGTGCCAACACTTACCATCACGCGAAACTTTCACTTCTAAGGTCAAATCCGAAAACCCCTGACTTTCACATCTAATTCCTGGCAAAGGACAGTTAATGTACTGTCTGTGTTTGACGCTATGGGTTTGACACGATTGTATCGAGAATCGAGCCGTTTGGGAAACACTAGGCTACCGCGTGCATGTAGATACTTGTTACATTATATTTAACTGATGTATAGAAAATGTTGTAAATTATCTTGCACTATTATATTTATAGATGTGTTGGGATTGGAGCAGTTCAAATTAGGTCACGATAATGGAGGCTCTCAGGATCACTCAAGGATTATGTAAGTTTTATTATTCATAATCTTATTTAAGGTTCCTTCAGACCGGTCGCGGTAGGTCAGTGGTTAGAGCGTTCGCTTCGTAACCGGGATGTCGTGAGTTCGAGCCTGCTCGTGACATGGCCGCGTCAAACCTAAGACGAAAAATATGTAGTGATTACTCCTTCGCCAAACGCTCGGCATTTAGAAGTGAGAATCACGGGTCTTTCGGATATGACCTTAAAAACGGAGGCCCCCGTGTCACGGCAGGCGTTGGCACGTTAAACAACCCTCACTGCTACGGCCCTGAGCGCTAAGCATAGGTCTAAATTTGTGGTACTTCACCTACAGCTAGTGACGTCTCAATATGAGTGAAAAATTCTCGACGGGACGTAAAACAAACAAACAAACAAACAAACAAAAGGTTCCTTCAGAATATAATACATATACTATAATACATATACTACATATACTATAAAAATGCTGAAAATAATCACTTTCTTGCTGATTTATTGACTGCTATTTTATACAATTCTTGACGACTTGGTTTTGGAATGTACACAAACTAAACAAAGCGCGTCTTTTATTTTCTGTTTAATTCCATTATTAAATAGTTTAAATCGAAAGTTTGTTTTTTTGCTTACTTGATTTAAAATCTCAAGTGAGCTTTCTTGATCAAACGTTGTCCGTTGTCTCGGCGTTGGCGGCGTCTCAAATATATCGCACCATCATCTTTTTCAGCACAATAAGACCAATTTCAACCAAACTTGGCATAAGTATCTTTGGATGATGTGGATTCAAGTTTGTTTATATCAAGGGCGTTCTGTCCTTCCAATGGGGAGATCATCAAGAAAATGCAAAAATAAATTGGGGGTAATTTAGAAATCTACTACGTCAGAAAAAATGAAACGAATTTGAAAGTTTCCTGACATAGTGGAGATTCAAGTTTCTCCAAATCATGAACCCCATAGGTAGCGTGGGGCTACAATTTAACATTTTACATGACGATCTGGAGGGAACAATATGAAAATTCTTCTTAAGAACAGCAGGGCCAGACATATACTAGTCTTTAACATACAGCTCAAGCGAGCTCTCCCGATCACCTGTTGTAGAGCGTTTGGTTATCTGTCCGTATGTTCTCTATGAAAATACTGGGACAGACGATAGAGCTACAGATTCATCCCTTACAAAAGCCTATGATTTATGGCGCAGTAAAATCTGTCCGCGGTTGATGCCTTATATCGCTGAATTCTTGCACTGGTCTTCAATGTTAAAAAAGATTCCTTGCATATTTTCCCACTGTACCAAATCGAACTAGGTTCATTTCCATCCGGATTATAATACATTGTAGGTCCTCAGTACCCGTTGCTTGTCGTAAGAGGCGGTCCTTCAGATGAGACCGCAAAATTCGAGGTGCTGTGGAACGATAAAGATCCTTCCCTGCTCAAAGGCCGTAAACGTCGAGCATAGGCAAATATTTGCAGCTCTTCATCAGCAATGGTGACCTCTTCATACGAATGAATAATTCTCGAGCGGGACTTTAAACAATATACCACCAATCAACTTTTCCATAATCATATGAGAATTTTTCACTCATATTGAGGTAATGTGTCACCAGCTGTAGGTGAAGTACCACAAATGTAGACCTATGCTTAGCGCCCAGGGCTGTAGTAATGAAAGTTCTTGAATTCGTGAACATGTCAACACCCGACGCTACACGGGACCTCCGTTTTAAATGTTATATCCGAAAGGCCCGTGATTCTCACTTCTAAATGCCGAGCATTTAGCGAAGGAGCAATCACTCCTATGCTATGTATTAGGTGTGACGTGGGTATGGTACGGACGGGGCTTAAACGCAAGACCTTCTTGGTAGAAGCGAACGCCCTAACCACTGAGTTACCGCTACTGGTCATAAACTCATAATCATATAAGCTGAAACAATAATATATGTGTGAACTTATATCTCAGCAAATATTTTAAATTACATGTCATAGATGAAATCATCCCAGTGTTGTTAAAATAATTGTATAAATAGGTTTCAATATTGAACTAAATACTCGACTTTCATAGTCTGGTCTTCGCTGTTGAAATGAAGTGCAAGGGACCAGACTTGGCTTAACTAACATTGTCAATACTCAAGAACTCATTTCACGTGTAGAGAAATTAAAGTTTTTTCTTTCAGTTATATTAATTATCTATGTTTATGATAAATAAAGACTGACCACATACCTCGTATCGGATATGATGAAACTACAAATATATATCATCGGGGTTCGAATTGATTGGCTACTGAAGAACAGCAAGGTCAAGACTGACGCAGGTGAGCGTTGTGGCCCTTGGGCCTATTGTTGGGTCCATAATACGAAGCCCGTTGGTACCAGGTCAGGAGAGGTCTTATTATTATTTATCTTATACTCCTCTACCAATCTCTACCCACCCAGAGTTATCGCTCCTTACACGCGTATACCCCTGTCAACGTTTCGAGCGTTTTTCAAGATTTTTGTAAAACGGTAGAAATGCTCTAATAAAATATAGTCTCGACTTCTGTTGATAGAGTATACGTAAATAAATCAATTTTAAGCAGGTGTCAAGTCCTTCTGTGACACAAGAAGTATTGAATTGTGCTGAGACGCGGAGTTTGTTCGATTACACTATATAGGTAGACATTGTAATGAGAAATAAAAACTACAATAAGTAGCTTGCCCTACACTTTCCTGATATTTTATAAAATAGTTCTTAGTTTTTTTTTTAATAACCATGAAAAACGTAGATTAAGATGTGGAATTTAAGACGTTGACTGAGTTACATATGTATAAGTGCGTGTAAGGAACGATAACTCTGGGTAGAGATTGGCTCCTCTATTGGTTCATTTGGGGTTGCCATTTTAGTATAAGGGTTACCTCTACCTGCTTATGTGATGTCCGCCGTATACACTGACTTGTTACCGTCATTAAATGACAGCCGTATGACTATTTGACAACCTCCAGGTAAATAATTCATTTAGTGGTCACTAATTTCAGACGAATTAATTGGTGGCTGCAAGATAAAATATACTTCAATATTAGCATCAATATACTTTCGTTTAAAAGGAAGTAGTCACAGAATTCAAAATATCATTAGCACTGACATGATTTCCAGTAGATGTATACAGACTTAGCACTGACATGATATCCAGTAGATGTATACAGCCTTAGCACTGACACGATATCCAGTAGATGTATACAACCTTAGCACTGACACGATATCCAGTAGATGTATACAGCCTTAGCACTGACATGATTTCCAGTAGATGTACACAGACTTAGCACTGACACGATATCTAGTAGATGTATACAGACTTAGCACTGACACGATATCTAGTAGATGTACACAGACTTAGCACTGACACGATATCCAGTAGATGTACACAGACTTAGCACTGACATGATTTCTAGTAGATGTACACAGACTTAGCACTGACACGATATCCAGTAGATGTATACAGACTTAGCACTGACATGATTTCCAGTAGATGTACACAGACTTAGCACTGACACGATATCTAGTAGATGTATACAGACTTAGCACTGACACGATATCTAGTAGATGTACACAGACTTAGCACTGACACGATATCCAGTAGATGTACACAGACTTAGCACTGACATGATTTCTAGTAGATGTACACAGACTTAGCACTGACACGATATCTAGTAGATGTATACAGACTTAGCACTGACATGATTTCCAGTAGATGTACACAGACTTAGCACTGACACGATATCTAGTAGATGTATACAGACCTAGCACTGACATGATATCCAGTAGATGTATACAGACTTAGCACTGACACGATATCCAGTAGATGTACACAGACTTAGCACTGACATGATTTCTAGTAGATGTATATAGACTTAGCACTGACACGATATCCAGTAGATGTATACAGCCTTAGCACTGACACGATATCTAGTAGATGTATACAGACTTAGCACTGACACGATATCCAGTAGATGTACACAGACTTAGCACTGACATGATTTCCAGTAGATGTATACAGACTTAGCACTGACATGATTTCCAGTAGATGTATACAGACTTAGCACTGACATGATTTCCAGTAGATATACACAGACTTAGCACTGACATGATATCCAGTAGATGGATACAGCCTTAGCACTGACACGATATCTAGTAGATGTATACAGACTTAGCACTGACATGATTTCCAGTAGATGTATACAGCCTTAGCACTGACACGATATCTAGTAGATGTATACAGCCTTAGCACTGACATGATTTCCAGTAGATGTATACAGACGTAGCACTGACACGATATCCAGTAGATGTATACAGAGTTTCTGATACAGTTTTGACATCACATTTTATCTGATATTGGATTTCAGTGATATCTCATCTAGCTTTCGGATATAATAACATGTATGAATTATTGATCTTTCACTTCAGAGAGGAAGGTAAGTGCGATAACTCATTCTTGTCCATTTCAGACGCCTGGCCTATCACGATGACATGTACACCAAATTGACTCCGGATACCTACAGAGCGTAAGCGAACTGTGACAATGTATGAGAACTGAATTAACTCAAGTTTACCATCAAACCGTGTGAGGAATTTCTGAAAACTTTTTTAAAATTTGTTTTATCAAATCTTGTAAACATGATTGCCATTATTTCAGAGCATAAGAAAGTTTTACATATGTGCAAGCAAAATAGTCATATGAGATAATGATAGTGTACAATTCTAGGAATGTTATACAGGCACTCTTATAATTGATGTTTTCTTATCTTAGTTGGGAGGAGGTTGAGAGGGAGTCAGGGGTACAACTGGTGTACAAAACGGGAGGAATAAATTTAGCCAGGAGGGACGAGATGGGGAACATAATCGACAAGTATGCAGAGGCGATGAACGCCCACAATATAAGGTAGACATGTTTAACGCCTTCTTGTACTTGTTATACAGTCAGTAGGTAATAATCTAGTAACAGAGGAACTAGAAAACATACAAGGAAACCACAGTCAATCAGTTCTCATTGTAGTAAAGGGTCTATTAAGAATGGAAGCACGGTGGAATGTTTTAAATAATTATGTAGAATCGACCTGGTTGTTCCTCATTTTGAAATGAAATGACACATTCTCACTGCTAGCCATACTTACTTTTTTAATGCTATTTTACTCGTGAATTTAAAAAAAGGAAACATCAGTAATGTTCGAGGAAAAAAATATCAGCTCATTGTTAATATGGATTGATAGATACCAGAGACTGACTGGCAAAGAACTTCACGCCAAATTCCCGCAGTTTGAGACTTCTGACGAGTACACGGCTATCTACGAACCAATGGCTGGGCTTGTAGACGCGGCAATGGGTAACGCAGTTCATGTGCAACTGGCATATGCGTATGGTGCTACAGTAATAGAAAATTGCCCTGTCCAGAGGCTTGAAAAAATGCCGGATGGTTCGATAAATGTAAAATATTTTCAATATATTTCACTTCTTCACGTATTTTATCAACATTTTAAGGATGTTTTCTATTGCAAAAAGAATTGTAAGTAATTCACAAATGATTTATACCAACACTTGTTGGTTATTGGGGAGGGGTGAGGTGTTGTTGACGGAGCTATAGCTAGGGCCAGCGCAGCAGAATGCAACACCTGGTGCTGAATGAATTTCCCACTCGTCTAATAAATCCACTGGTTTAGAATAGGGTGTGGATATGTACGGGACAGTGCAGATAAAATTATTTACACGTTTAATATAAATCGCGTATTTTTGTCTGATTACTTTTCACATTAGTGGTACTGTGTCATTTATTTGCATTTCGTAGTTTCGTACATGTCAACATGTTGATGATTTCGCTTCTGTTAGTTTGCAGCTTAGTTTAAAAAAAACCCCGCCACATCTATTTTGATTTCTATTCGTATACGGAAACTGTTGTTTTCGGGGGGGGGGGGGACTTCTTTGTGTTTGAAACTAAACAGCATATGATTAATCTAACGAAAAAGTACCGTAATCATGAAAGCACTGAAAATGATTATGTTTATTCAACCATTGAATATATCAATGAAACGATCTACATGTAACATAATTACGAAGGTAACAAGCACAATAATGAAACCATCGAATATAGTTTTGAACGTACCGAATGCAGTTATAGAGAAGTAGGGAAGATAGAGAAATTAACCATCAATAATAATAATGATAATGCATCCGCTGAATAATATTACTGAAGTACTAAAAGTAGATCTAAAAGTGACGAAATTAATTGTAACAGCAACGAACATATAACACCAACATATATATTTATGACTGAACTCAATGAAAATGTAACAACAACATCGAGCGTGACTATGAAAGCACCGAATACAATGAGGGAACAATATAACATGATTATGTTTTGTTCGTTTTACTTTCCTTTGAGTTTTTTTCCTCGTAATAAGACGTCACCAGTTTATAAATGAAGTGTCACAAATTTAGACCTACGCTTGGCGCTCACATCTGTAGGTATATAGCAGTAGAGGTTTCTTCAATGTGACAACGCCTATCGCGACACGGGGCCTCCGATTTAGCCGAAAGACCCGCGACGCTCAATTCGAAATGCATAACGGTTCGCGATGGAAAAAAATCACTGCTTATATTTACATCTTAAATTAGGCGCTGCCATATCACGAGTGGAGCTCTCATATATGGTGTACCTGTCACGAAGCGAACGCTGAAATCACTGAACTACGGTGACCGATTAGCTTGGTTACGGTTGGATGGTTGGTTGTATATTGTGTACAATTTGTCACTCATATGGAGAATTCACCATTACCGGTGAAGGACTGCAAAATGTAACCCTATGCGTGGCGCTTACGGCCTTTGAGCAGGGAGAGATCTTTATTGCGCCACAGCTGCTTTGATACTGGGCCACAATTTATACGGTCTCGTCTGAAGAACCGCGCCTCATTTAACCGCCTCTTTCAACAAGCAAGGGGTTCTGAGGACCTATTCTATCCCAGATCCCCACAGGACTGGATGGTTATGAAAACACCGATTATAATATTTGAACAATAGACATACATTGCATGTAGCAGGACTATGAATATTCCCAATGTCATAAGCACAGTATGAAAATATGTCATTCAGTAAACTGAAAGGTGACTGAATGGCAGGGTCTGCTACCCAGTCACCTTTCCAGACCTTTCAGTGAACGTCTCGTTGACAGAATAGGGCAATTTTATCCTGTGAACAAAACCATCCAACATGGTTTTAAAAGCATCGAGAGTAGTAACGAAACGCCTAACACCAGCCTCCAATAGTATGCGAACTTTATTAACTGTTCACCAGGTTTATACTCCGAAAGGAGTGTTCCATTGCCGGAAGTTGATCGTGTCGGCAGGTGCCTGGCTGAACCATGTGTTGGGCTCTATAGGACTCCACATCCCAGTCTACGTCACACAGGAACAAGTGACCTATTTTGCTACACCACATGTTAAGGAATTTACAAAAGAAAAGTATGGTTCCTTTTTCCTTTTAATACCTTTTTTTCTGAATGCAATCATTTAAAAAAAAAGTTTTTAATGGTGTTTTTGTTTGATATAGAGAGAATAAACTGGATAATCATCTTTAGAGCGTAACATGTAACACCCCCTTAATCAATCCCGTAGGTACCCGATATGGATTTATCACTCGCCTAAATACGACTTTTATGGTCTTCCAATGCACGGAAATTCAGGAAGTAAAATTGGTATTGATGCAGGCGGACCCGTGGTAACAGCTGATACCCGGAACTTCAATCCAAATCCGGTCAGAGAGCAGGCCTGTATTGAATACCTGAAAAAGATAATCCCCAAGGTGATTCTAAGATGCATTAAAATTACTTATTTAAAAAAATACAAAGACATAGTGAACAAAAATCATAGATGTAATTACTAATATGATATTCAATATTACCTATAATTATGCCCAAATTCTCTACATAATATTAGTTTTAATGTGCCTGTTCTCGATCAAAGTGATATCTTCGATGCATGTTTTGCTATGTGCATGCATTGCTATGTAAGACAATCTGGAACATGTAAGACGACATGCTAATTAAGGATACGCATCCAATAAAAAGATGGACTAAGATAACCTGAACTTTAGTAGAATTCAAACTCACCGTGACGAATAAACGTCACACAAATCGCAATGCAGAATTAACGATTACAAAGCATGGCAAAGCGAATCAAGTATCCATCCCCTGTATGTCATTTACTGTTTATGACCTTTATGAAAAGGTGAAGATAACGAACAGTAATCATTCTCAGAAATACTATAAGGAATAGAAAAGATTTGGGCAAACACAGACCCCTGGATATACCTGGAAATGCCACGTGTGGAATCACGTGCCTAGGAGGAGTAAATATCCCCTGCCAACCGATCACACCCGCCGTGAGCCCTATATCTTGATCAGATAAATGGAGTAATCCCTAGGCAAAGTCAGTGGTACATAACAGCTTAGCAATTGTCATGAAACACATCGGACAACATTTGACCCAATGACAAGGTTGTATTGGATCGTTAACGAGCATAGAATTTGCGAAATGCTAATCTTAAACGAAACTGTTGAAACCCCTGTGACAACAACTTGTTTTCAGTAGTCTTCCTCGATTGAAAACTCATCATACGCAGAACAAGCTTTTGCGTATCGAATCACTTGAGAGACCTAAACACCATATGCAGGCGATGATGGAATATTGCTACATAAATATGTTTACTACGGAGAAGCTGAAAGTACGAAGCAGATGTGGAAGACTAAGTGGTGTCTTTTATTTCGAGTTCACTGGGATATATCGAAGAAACATATAAATAAAAATGTTTATTAGTAATAGATAAAACGTCCTGCGCGTCGATATATCTAAATTTCAACTGCAGACCAAAACAAGGGATTTCTTCTTCTCACGAACAAACTTTTGAATAAATTCTGTCCCATAAGAATAGGTCAGCTAAAAAAAGAGGAAAATTCGTGCCCATGAAAATTCCAGCAGACTGTTGGAAAACGTGATCACCAAAGTCTATAAATATATTGTCAATGAGGAACCCCACATCTTTTTTTTGATATCAAATGTACTTGTGTTGACTTTTAGATCCATACATAAGAGGCTGAAAACGAATATTACTCTTTATCTGACGACTTCAACATGATTCCACTTAAATATGAGTTTTATTTAGAGTCTTGGTTTCTTTGTATAGAAATAAGGTTCCACTATTTCAAATTTTTCCTTATAGAGGAGAAATTAACCCACAGCAAGGAATTAACGTAAACAAAGGATTCATAACGACACTTCAACAATGACATGCTTACTTTCTAACACCACAATTTTACTCCACAACTGGATGTATTGTACAATTCGTTAATGTGTTACGAGAGAATAATACTGAATTCAGCCCCGGATAACTGTGGATTCTCACTATTTTCAGTCACTGGGTCCCTTGATGTACACTAAAACCTGTTTATACACCATGCCTCCAGACCGTCATTTTGTTGTCGACACCTGTGGAAAAAGAGTAAACGGCTACGACAACGTTATATTGTGTTGTGGAGCAGGACACTGTTACAAGTACTGTGTTTTGATTTTTTTAACAATAGTAGTTTTATTATTTGAAGAAAATTTTTGTGAAACATATCTAAAAGATTCCCGTTCTTAAACTTTCCTGGACATGTAAATTGATACATATTATATGATTTTGGCAGGTTTGCCAGTCTGTTGGGGAGAATACTGAGCGAACTAGCCATTGATGGAAAATCTCGGTACGACATATCGAAATTCAACATCGACAGACCCGCACTGACGGAACCCGACTGGAAACCTCAGATGTATATGGGAACAGGTGGAAAAGTACCAACTAAGGCATCTGGCAACTCAAAACTTTAAATGTATCCAACTGTCAGTTCCGCCATTCATTGTTGATGCTAGTTTATAGCTTTTTAAACAATGACAAGCTCCGCGATCTGCTAATGCTGCAATATTATCGAATTCGTAAATACTTAGTTCTTTGAAAAATTACTTTACTGACGACTAGCTATATAAGTTGTCACGCCTGTTTGTTTGTAGCATATCGATAAGTATAAATGTTAATATCACAATGTATTCAGACATTCCCAACTGATAAACATTGATACCCATTGATGCATAGATGTTGTGTATTGATATATAATTCTTTGATGAAGAAGGGGAAACATGGTAACTAATGTCTATTGAATTAATAAACTGTACAATAATGGTGATGGCTGCATGTTTTCTGTTTGGATGTAGTTTAATTATGTTCCATCGAGAACTCACTGCACGGCTCTGAAGACTGTTGCAGGGTCCTACCATTAAATGGGACCTCCAGATTTAAGGACATAACTAAAAGTCCCGTTACTTTCACCTCTAGAAATTGAATGTTGAGGTTGGAAGACATAAGAACGACCCGTCGTGTACTGTTTGTGATCTAAATGATAGAACAGTTTTACTTTATTTCAAAATGTACTTTATGAAAAGTTTAAGATAATGAAAAATCTCGTAATTCCCACAAAGAATATAAAATTAGAAGCAAAGTAAGCACATACCTCTTGACAGACCAAAGGAGGAGTAAGCATACCCTGTTGACCGGTCACATCCGCCGTGAGCCCTATATCTTGATCAGGTAAACTGAGTAATCCGTAATCAAAGTCAGTATCTAAAGAACGGCCAAACAATTGGTATGAGACACGGCAGACAGCATATGACCTAATGGAAGGTTGTACTGGCAAACTAGATTGACAGGTTATATTTTTATATTGGATCATTGTAACAACCATAGGATTTGAAAAAATGTTGACTTTACACCGAGACTGTTGGAAACCCTGTAATACTGACTTACCTTTCAGTAGCCTGTCTTGGTTGAAAAACTCATCATATATATATATATATATCGAATTGATATATGAATGAAAATGTGTATTATTAAAAGATACAACGTCGTCGATATATCCAACTGTCGGGTTGAAGCTCATAGCAAGAGTTTTTTTTCTTGTGTAGAAAATCTACCCTGCTTGTGCGAATATAAAACTAGGTGGGCTAATAATGGATCACAATTCTTGCTCATGGGAATTGCAGCAGACTGATGGAAGACCTGATCAACAAATTGAAATATTACAAAAATGTTTTCAATGAATGGGGAACTGCAGCATCTTTTAATATCAACTTCAAGGTATTTCTTCGTAGAATCAGAGTAGTGTTTGACAAATTAATGTTTTGTATGATTTATCACAAGATAAATATTTCCTTTTCCCACTTTTATGACGAAGCACTATCTGTGATGTAAAAAGCCTACTCTGAGGAATGGTCTTGGGATGTGATGGAAAGTCATACGTTTTGACACTAATGACTTGAGAAATGCTTTGAGATTTAAAATTTTCTTAAAGGTCATTAAACTTGAAAGTCTTTAAAGTTTTTGAAAATCCACATTTGATTTACACCGCTTCTGGCATATTTTGTGGCAAAATACGTTTAAAGTTTCTCCTTCACAAAGCTGATATTTTTGTGAGGTGCATTGATACGGCAAGGAAGAACATTTACTGGGTTCAGCATTATGATGAATTGGGAAGATACATTCTAAAAGTATTATTATACAATACAAAATCAGCGGTTTTAAATTGACAACCTTTCTCAGTGTTAATAATACTAAAGAACTGATTGATTTGGGACATATTTTACAATATACAACAAAGCTACGAAACTTTTATTTCGTGTGATATTTTTTGTTTATCTAAATATTAAGCATAATTTAAAATGTACTTTCGTGTGATATTAATTGTTGTCTGTTCACTCTCCGTAATGTTATGGCTGTATTCGTTTTAATGATTGTATTGTATATGTATATCCAATAAGCCTGGGGGATAAGGGACACAAGGAATCTGAATGTTGAGTGTTTGACGAAGGAACAGTCACTACAACTATGTTACACATGTACGTCATATGTTTGAAGGGACAGCGGGATCAGGACCCCTCGTCTATAGTGACCAGTGATCGCCACATGTTATAGATCTATCTTATCTTGAAATACATATCGGAACTATTTCTTCATGTTGGTTATACTATCTGAGCTGATAGATAGTATATGCCAAGGGTTCGATTATCATCAAAACTAATTCAGTTTATATCACCTGATTATTAGGAAATTGTATGTTGAGTTCAATGTATATTTTTCTTAATGCATTAAAACCAAATGGATATCTTTTTTTTCTTTCTTTAAAAACAATTTTACATAATAATGAATCTGTTTTACTAGCAAAATAATGAATCTATTTTACTAATGATTTCAGCTTTAAAAGAAAATATAGATTTTTTGTCGGTATAGCGCACCTTTGACCCCCTGCTCCTGCACACCTGTCTACCGCCGCTTAAAATAAACCAATCTCAAGAATCACCGGTACACACGTTCACTTGTTGCTTTCTCGTTAATCACCGTGATTGAATTATCCGACTCTTCTGACCCATTGATTGACATGTTACAGATGCAGCGGAAGTAGTTATTAGTTAAAAATCCCGTATAATCACTCACCGTTTATCAGTTTATGGCATCCATTAAATTGGAGAGGAGAATGTTTTGATAATTATTCTTTACCTTACACTGATGGAAATAACAAATATTATTTAGAGCTTGATTTCCGGGTTTCATTTACTTTAACGTAAAATACGTAACGTGGATTTCAAAGAGCTTTTGATTTGCCAAATTACATACATTATCAGTTGTTTTTCCTGCGAAATGATTCTTCCCATTTTGCAGTAGAATTAACAGATGTTTATTTAATTTTAAATAATTCCATTATTGTCAAATATTTTGCTTCAAAACCAGTGCCTGTATGATTAAACATTGTATGTAAACTGAAAATGTAACCGATAAAGACAATGAATTTCAAGAAGAATTCCATATTGTGGTCAGTATGTCTGTAGAAGCATTGTCCAAAATGCCTGACATTCCTGGTTCCTCAATCAACAGAGAATTCTTCACGATCGGGATCACAAATAGCCTGAGTCGCGATGAAACCAACATGTTTCCATTTGAGCATTACAGTAATTAACAACGGTCTCCATTTACCACACATTGCTCGCCAAGAACCTCTCCTTGAAATGAATATATTTGAATAGACTCTTTGAACTTTTAAAAGATAGGAACCACTCGAATTTCATAGGGAACAGAGAACTAAAGCTTGCAACATGCACTTCATAATCGTGTCGGAACGATAACATGTTTGGATCACTTTTAGCTGATGAGTCAATTAAGTGATGGATAAGAGAATGGCACACACAGAAAAAGGTCTGATTTACGTAAAACATAACGATTCTTTGTGTCATTCAGAAGAGATGGTACCGAAGAATCATCATTAAAACGTTTTCATTTATGTAGTAAAAATCTGTAAAAATATTTTCAAGTTATGAAACCGATATCAAGACAACCTGGTCTGAATGTGATAAAAGAGGGAGTATCGGAGAATTCGGATTGCAGTGCTGACCACGAAAACGAACGACCCGTGCCTCCGGGATCACCCTCCGACCTTGTGCGACTCCGTGCCACGGCCTCCAGGTTACGCCTACAGACTAAACGGCAGAGCTACATCAACTGGAAAACTAATCACTATGACAATTTTTTCAAACAAAGGAATAGAAAAGCTGTTTTGTATGAGAATTCGTTAAATAACTGGACAGATGAATGTCGAAATAAGCGTCCATTGAAGAAAACATCCCAAGTTGGTCAAGTGGTCTGTGATGGTAGAACTGTGTCCATTGATCAGGCTTTGAACTGGATTCGACATGAGCTGGTATTTCATATTCATGACTTGTATCCATGCATGCTTTATGTTGAGAACAAACGCGATAATTGATTTTGACTTAGAGATCTAGTATTGACTATTTTGTATAGATTCAAAAGTAAAAATAATCTAATTAAAAATGACATTTTCAAACAAGTTACATCAGATTTTTTTCTGAATCATTCGAAATGATTTTTTAAATCTATCATATTCTAACTACTTTAGAGATATGTTTTTTTTAAGGAATCGATAAAAATGAATAATTCATATAATGGGCATTACCTTGGTTTGTATATTATCATCAACATCATCGATGATATTTTTCATAAACAAATATCAGCCTTATAATAATTATTTATTTATAGCAAATAACTTGGATAGTGCATGATGCTAGTTTTTGTCAAGACGTTCTTTAACATATCAAAATTACAAAAATTACAAAACGTTAATAGATATACATAATAATCACGAAAAACAACATATTTTTTGTATACAAGAAGTTTCGTCATGCTTCGTTTAAATTCAGATATGAAGTACTTAACATAAAAAAGACACAGCTGAACACTAGAATATTGAAAAGAGTTTTTAAATCATGCTCGAAGCTCATTTCTAGACATAAATCATACACCTCACGACTGCAAAACAGATCATTCATGTATATAGTATGGGTTCGCAAATCCTACAGAGATTTATATGATAATTAATATATATTTGTTTAAGGTAACTAATTAAATAAATTGCAAACAAAGAAGAACCTAAAATACTCTAGTTACTCTCTTTTAATGATTATATATACATGAGTATTTCCTTAAATTGTAACACGATGATTTAAGCATGCATAGCAATATACAGTTTTTCTCCTAGAGTTATAGTATACACGGATAAGTATTTCTTAACCATACTAATTCTTGTAGACAAGTAGCTACACAATTATTGGCGCAATACGTCCGTTTGATTACAAACAAATGCAAAATGTCAAACACATGTGAAACATTTTCTTTTTAAGTTGAACACGTGTATTGTACCACGTATCAGTGAGATAAATATATCTGTACGAATCAACAAAAGTCAAGATAAGGCAATAAAGATTAGAATATTTGGATTACAGGGAGGCGTTTTACTGCGATAACCCCTTAATTGTTATTTGACCTGATACTCATACTATCACTTGAAATTGTAATCATATTGCCAAAATAAGCTTCAACAACATTTTGATTATTTCACGATTTTTCGTTAAATTCCTTCATGAATATTATGAACATTTCATGTATGTATTGATAACCAACAAATGATTAAATCATGCATTTTAAATATTAACACCTATCCTTTCCTTCGACAGCTTATGCTCGATGGGTAAATATTGTGATGGCGAAATCTTGTTTAACTATTTATATTAGGATCAAATAACCTTGTAATACTACCTGATTTACAAATATTTACATTTCTATTGTATCTTTACAAATTGTACTACCAGACATTTCCCCAGGAACGCGCTGTGGTTGTAAACAATGCGCGTATGAATGCAAATGGATTTTATTTTTAACATGGGAGTATGAACTGCGATGCTTCAAGACGGTATACTTTATGAAGTTCAATACATTTTATTACTCGATAAAAGTACTCACTTCTTAATTGAATATATTATATAAAACCCTAAAACCATATACAATGTATATCTATATAAAAAAAAACCAAACCAAAAACGTGAAGACCCGGGTTAGAATAGGTTCTCAGTACCCCTTGCTTGTCGTAAGAAGCGAATAAATGGGGCAGTCCTTCGGATGAGACTGCAAAAACCGGGGTCCCGTGTCTCACAATAAGTGATCCCTCCTTGTTCAAAGGTATTAAGCGCCGAGCACAGGCCTAAATTTCGCAGCCTTCACCGGCAATAGTGATGTCTCCATATGAGTGAAAAATTCTAAAACAATATACAATCAATTCATATAAAAAAAATCCAAACAAATAAAAACACAGAATATTAGAGTAACATAATCGTTTTCTTATTTCTTTTTTTAATATACGGTTACTCCTACACACTATTATGCATAATAATACGGAACATTAAATTACCTTGTAAAAAGTACTGAAAACTAGCGATTATAGATATGACAACCCAGGATATCCATTGTTCTCTTGTAGCATGCCATGAGACTTATGGACCAAGCCCTTGCCAGACAGCTCCTTTCTCTGCGTCATGAGATTCAGGAAATCCGGTTAAGGTGGAGTTGTGAGGACCACAAAAACCTGATGGAGGACATGCAGATTGAACTGGAGGAGCTTCAATTTCTAGGGGAAATAATCGACATTCCTGTCCATCTTCTGGAATTTCACAACCCTCTAAAACACTGGGGTGTCACAAAACTCAATCTTCACAATAAGCGATTCTCTACTTGTTAAATTTTACAAATTGTATATTTTAATAAACTTTTATGAAAATTGTTATTATATTTCTACATTACAAATTTAACTTTTAAGTAGCTATTTGACACAGTTGAATCATTGGTCTCAAAACCTCTGTGCCGATAGTGTTGTTGTTTTCATAAAGGTGGCGTTGAAGTTGGAGATAAGGATGTTTGAAAAGAAAACACTTTCCCATCATTATTAACATACGCCACACACTTTGATATTATTTAGGGCAGCAGTTCATCAGCAATGTTGACCCATTTCCACTAGTAGGGTAGGATGGTTACTTCTCATAAATGTCTTATTTCAGCTCTAATCACTTTTGGAAATCGGAAGATAATATATTTTTTTTTTATTTTCATTACTCTAGCTTGAACAATGTTTTCATATATTCAGAGCACAATTAATTTAATATCATAATCTATGACATTCATTATTTAAAAATCAGACCGATATGTGTAAATTTCATCATTATGTAAAATGGTTTTTGTACCTGTACAATTATCCTTGATAAGCTTTTTTCAAACATTTCTGCGGTATACTTAAAATACATAAAAATATGTCCAGAACGATATGATGAATGATCAGGTACTGTCACGCAGTGCAAGCATAGTACACGAGGGTTGTTCGATATGCGATGTGTATTGTATGATATCTCAAAAGTATTCGACTCAAATAGTGAAATGAACATTACATCCCTTCAAAGTATTCTCCGAGATTTGAAATACATAATTTGAATCTCTGAATCCATTTCTGAAATGCGTCACAGTACGCTGATTTAGGTAGACCGATGAGGCACGGACTGATGACTGAGCCAAGGGCTTGTCGGGACTTGTAACGACGACAAGATAAGAACTGTTTAACTTTTGGAAAAAGGGGCTAGAACTGGAGAATATGGTGGGTGTGGCAAGACGATAACCTTCTCCAACTTCACAAATTGCTTCACAAGCTCAGATATATGCGATGGGGCATTATCATGAATTAGACGAACATGCCTAAATCCTGACGCAATATTTATGATGTTTCTTGAGCTTTTTTTGCAGTATAACATCTCGGTAATACCGACCCGTAACACTTATGCACCGGAATTTGTACGGATATACCATCACATGAGAAGAATATGTAATAAAGAACCTTCTTCGTGCTTATGGTTCGTTTAGCAACTACAGGCCTTCTACGGTATCTAGTTAGCCATATTTTGTTCCAATTTTTCTTATTTGTAAGAAATAGTGAACACATGTTTCGTCACCAGTAACAATGTTTGCAAATTGTCTTTGATTGAATTTGGGAAACATTTTGAGCAATTGCATAGCAATTTGTACTCATACCCGTTTTTGGTCATCTGTCAATATATGCGGCATCCATCTGGCAGAAATCTTTCGTACTTTCAAAGTACGCTTCAAAATGAAATGCACCCGCGTTAGCGATATGCAAACAGCTTTCGCAATATTACGTATCGTGTACCTGTCATCACTTTCAATTACCGGTATTTTCCTGACTTTTGAGACATTTGCCGTGCCTGTTGCAGTCACAGGTCGGCCAGACTTTGTTGCATCTTTGACGGACTCTGTGCCAGTCAGAAATATTTTTCTCCACCTACTAACTGTCTCATAAGATACCTTATCAGACCTATAAACTTCCCCCGATTCAGTAAAAATCTGCATTACCGAATAACCGAATTCTGTGTGAACTTTTATATAAACTCTATTGCTATATTGCTAATTTCTTTAATATTCGCAACCCGTTTCCCAAGCATTTTTACAACAGTGGTCAAAGACTGGCTCTATTAAAATGACTGCAAGTTTAAAAAGTATGTGTAGCTGAAGGTTCGTGTTTATACATTTGAAAAAGGTGTTGAATAGAGCTATTCAAGAGTATCATCATCCACAAAATTGTGCAAAGCATTACCGCGCCGGTACATATTACATATTGAACAGCCCTCGTATAAAGGTGGAGAGCAGGTTTTCAAATTTCTAATAGATATATTATATAATTGAAATCAAAAGCAATTTTTTAAAAAATATTTCCATTAAACTGTAATTATAATTATAATCAATCCTAATTATATTGAGAGGTGACATGCCAACAAAATCACCATACATGTATTTATTTTGCCTCGGAGTAGAATGTCGCCATTGGATAAAATGAGGCACGTAACTACCAATTCTGTATCTCAGCAGTCCGTAAGGCATGTGAGGCAAAATAGAGGATTTCTATAAAACATTACAAAGCTGTTGTAGTTTGGTCCTCGACTAAATAAAAAGTTCTTAGGTATTTAATGACCGTTTACGGAATATATGTCGGGGTGATTAAGCCCATGTACGGTTCGTCTTCCCCTCGCCATCTACTTGTAGAAGCTTGGTTAGCGCGATATATTTTCATAGATTGTCAGTAACAAATTATACTAATGATAGTAAGATCTGACATCGGGTTTCAATAAATCGAAAGACATAGGTAATATTTTCTGAAATATGGTATATGATGGATCATATGGATTATATTGAATGCATAATATAATGATAGGTTCGCCTATTAAATCCAGTCATGAGTTCGATTCGCATTTGTAAGATAACGTATAACATTCTGAGTTTATTTCTGACAGACGTAGAACGCAACAAGAGAACTTCAAAAACTGAAATTGACTCGAGCATGCAAAAATGTGGGTTATAATTGCTCGTTTTCGCTAATGCATTTCTCATTTACCCAGTTCTAAGAAGGAGTATCCCTTTGATAAGAAAGTAAAATATTAAAACGGTGATTAATTATATAAACATGTATGTATCAAATCTAAGTGCGATTTCTTTCAGTTTTAGGTAAATTGATAATTATGTCGTAATATATTCATAGCTTCAAACTACAGAGAAACTATTAATGAAATCGAAGAGGTTTATGAGTTACATTAAATTCCTTAAATCATAATGGATATAGAAACACGTGCATGCGCTACTTTAGATCTGTACTCGGTCAGAATTTAGGAAGAATTATTTCGATTCTAATGGTGTTCGATACGAAAATTATGAACGGATGGAATATATCTCATTTACTCGATACATGTACATATTAATGCCAACTGATTAACTACTAAATTATATCTTAATGCAATTCACTGGATTATAGGTTGTTGGATACTGATGCTATGAATATTTAATATCAATTACCGGAGGGTGGGGGTGTTGTGTTGTTTTTTTGGTGAGAGTGCTGTATTTGCTGTGGGAGATGTGACACAAGTCAGCTCTCACTCTCAGAGATTTCATCCTGCAACCAGCTGTCGAGCTCAATACGCCAAAATATATTTGATGTATTGCCTTTGTTAAAGAGCTTTTTCTCTCTCAAGTTTGTTCTTTTTTCATTTTTACACGACGAAAATTGTTTTGGCACTTCACATGGTAATCATATAAAAACCTACTTGGAAAGGCGCCGAAAATAATACTTCTAGAAACTAGAGTTATCTATCATACGCTTGTGCCTATTGAAGTGGCTTCGGTTTTTAATTTTCATTAATGCATAACTTGATTTGTGAGACAAATTTATTTGAACATGATAATTAATGGATTTCATTTTTTTTTGTTTTTTGTTTTGGAAAGCAGAGCTGTAGACCGTTACGTAATGGTTAAGGTGCAAATAAACGGGATTAGCCGTTAAAACATACCCATACAACACGGTCACATAAAAAGAAATACGTGTATACTCATCCGCATTATTCACTTCATAAAATATAGACTAGTCTTTATTTATGGATAAACAAAAGAAAAGAGAAAGGCCAATATTCTAGTTTTGAAAGACCCTCTAACCTGCGCTCAGCTTTAAAATATGCGAGGCAGATTTTATGGCGTGTCGATTCATAGCAAAGCTTTTGCTTTAAACAAAATTAAGAATTTCACAAGCTTACATGCGACTCGACAGTCTTACAAATTCTTTTTCCCCCATCGCGTTTCGCACTAAAAATTGATAAACTTTTTTGGGGTTTATTTCTTGTAGATACAGAAATCGTAATTACATATAACAGGCTAGAAACTTTATAGTTTTATATACATATATGGATTGAAGACAGAAATAAAATTGAGATAGCTGGTTATGAATAATATCGTAATTTTTAACAATTCCAAACTATATATATACATATATGTACATGCATAATTATTGTATTCAAGCACAAAGTATATATATATATATATATATATATATATATATATATATATATATGTATATGGAATATAATTACTGATAATATTTGCCTTCAGTTGTAAATCGTTACACCTATAATATTGAGATGCTTAATTGTATTGATACACCATATGTGTATTTCTAAGTTAAATAAATCCAAACAGACTTATTATATTCAAGTATTCAAGCATAGTCCAAAACTAATTGATTTAAATGTTTGGAAGATATTGCTTGTTTACCGTAATAGTATATCAATGTTTACCATTGATAGGACACAAGGAAATGTCATCTGCGAAAAACCTAAAATTGTTGGTTACCTCAAGTATCATTTACGTACAACAGAGCTAATAAGAATGACCCAAGGATAGGATTTCGCGGTGCGTCACACTGCAATATCTGTAAAATGACCTTCCGTTATTCCCAACAAACACGTTCCAGATGTACGCAAAAGACGCTTATGTCAAACTGTATTAAATTATATTGCCTTTATGGTTATCCTAAAAATAAAGAACCTGGTTCATTTTCATGCATAAAATGATTTTGTTAATTTTCAGCATAAACAAATGTTCGTTTGTGTTTAATTTTACGTATTTCACAACAATAGGTATTTTATACTTACATACAAGTAATTTATCATCTCTAAAGTATGACTGCCGGTACTTTGACATATTTTAAAACATGACTGAAATATGAGCACAGTCCTCGTTCCAGAAAATAATTTAAGGATATGCCATTTTAAGTTCTGATGGGCTAGTGTTCAATCCAATTATAAATGTTAAATTTCAATAAGCATTTTATAATTATTGCATGGGAATACATATTTCTTGTACCGGCCCTAAGTCAAGTTGTTTGCGTAATATTCAACGTGCGATCTCCTTGAAATATTAGTTGTATTACTTTTTACATTAATTTTCATAGTCAAAACTTGCAAACAATCATCTGCAAGCAGAATTGTCTTTATCGTGGCATCAAACAACTCCCTATTCGTACTTCAACCTCTACTTCCGTTACCGTATCAGGAACAACCTTACTTCAAGTGCTCTGTTCAATGAAACATAAAGATCGGCATTTTCGCTTCTACCTGGCGTCTTCAACATTCACAAATTTCTACCCACGTCCCAGTTGTTACGTGATATCTAGGTCTCTTCTGTGTTTGAATGAAAAAAAATCGAAAAATTCTATAAGCGGATATTTTTGGATGATCGGTCGGATATTATTTTCGAATACTTGGAAATATTATACTATCTCTTGTAAATATAGATGGGTTGAACTTGATTACAAATTGGTATGCCTTAGATTATATAGATTTCACTCATTAAAATATACAGAGAACTAAACAGTCACTCAACCATGTGACTTCATTTTTACAATTGTGATTAGCTATGTAATTTTTTGTTATAACAATTCAACAGTAATGAAAGTAAAACCTTGTGTGCATATATTCATTCCATAATCCTATCATTCAATTTTCAAATTCCTAGGAGGTTGAGGACTTGTAAGAGAAGTCACAAAACTTTATCTTGATATGTACACATACAGTAGTAAAATAAAAAAAAAAAAAAAAAAAAAAAAAAAAAAAAAACCACAACAATTAATTTTCAGCTTTCTTAATCAAAGTATGATAAAAAAAAAAAAACCAAAAAAAAAAAAAACGGAAAACAAAAATTGACGAACTTCATTCAACCGTGTGAAACTAGGTTCATGCAGTTAAAATACAAAAGTGAAACTTCGTCTGTATCTACGTTTTGGTAACCACATATCAAATTGTAGATTGCTAGGTTAAATTATAGTGGATAATATATTATATACATTATATTCGCCACGAAATCCTATAAATCTTGAACAATGCATCTGTGACCAAACTTTAATATGATCTATAAACATACAGTGGTAAATAACACGTTATCACATTCCACTTCCTAAATCGAAGCAGAGTGAACAAAAAGTGCGGGAAACTAAGGTGTGACAGAAGCACAAATGGACGGACTGACAGATTGATGGAATGCAAACTAGAAGTTCCCTTCGGCTTTATCTAAAATATAAACTGGTTGAAATTCAAAATAAAGTGAAAAGTCAAAGTTCACATTGAACCCTATTTAGTCCTGTGAATTCCCTTAAAATTCAAAGTCGATTATTATCCCTTTTCGACATATATTATAATGAATAATGAATAAAAAAAACCAAACATCGTGCTACATATATATGATGATATAATTTTTAATGTAGTTAATACAACATGACATCACGACTTACGTCATTATAGTTACTTATAGTTGATACACTTCACTGATTTTTGATTTAAGCATATCTGATATATATTTGACCATTAACTTTCAATTTGAGAACTTTTCACTCATATTGAAACGTTACCAGTTGTAGGTGAAGTATAGACAAATTTTAGACCTTTACTTAGCTTGAGGGTTCTTTAACATGCAACGTCTGCCGCGACAAGAGACCTCCGCTTTTAAGGTCATATCCGAAAGACCCGTAATTCTCACTTTTAAATGCCGAGCTTTTGGCGAAAGGAGCGATCATTACCTCCCGGTTACGAAGCTACCGCGATCAGTTTTTAACCAGTGACATTCCATACTCTCGAGTATTTGGTATATTGATTGATTGATTATTTATTGCTTTCCGCCACACTCAACAATTTTACAGTTATCTGGTGGCATCCAGTTTTTATTGGTGGAGGAGAGAACCCAGATACAATGTACCTGGGAAGATACCACCGACCTTCCGCAAGTAAACTTGAAAACTTGCTCACATAATGCCGCGGCCGATATTCGAACACGCGCCGACAGAGGTGAGAGGCTTTGTGATTTTGAACCCGATGCTCTAACCACTCGGCCACGGAGGCCCCAGTATTTGGTATAAAATTTACGTGAATAATTATGAAAACAGAGAACTCAATCGTAGCAGACACTAGGACACTAGGATGAGGAGATACAGGTCATATATATATATATATATATATATATATATATATATATATATATATATACACACTTAAACGTCTCTTTTGCACATCACATGTACGCGTAAATTCATCCTGTAAAATGGTGTATACAAACCATTAGATAGGCAATTAGAAACATCAAGACCTCTTCATTGGTGCTTCAACCCCGAAACAGAACAAATGTATTCTAGAAATCCTTGGCATAAAATCTTCAGCTTCTTAGAAAGTAGAGTTTCAAAGTGGTCACCACAGTGTGATTCAGCCACTGCGTTAACACACACCTTGCACAATAACAGTAATATTTTAATACCCTCAAAACTTATCACAAAAAGCCCGCCCCATGCACCACGTGGTCTCTGAAGTTTATGTCAGAAAGCTGGAGTTCCTCATTGACGATATCTACTTAGTCTTTGGTATTCAGGTCTTCTAACAGTCTGTTGGAATTCCCATGGGTACAAATATCGTTCATTTATTAGCTGACCTATTTATATATTCTTATGAGGCAGATTGTATTCAAACGCATTTACATGAGAAGAAAAAAAACTCGATATTTAGATACATCGATGATATTTTGTTTACTAATAACATCCCTTTTTATTCATATATCGATTTGATATATCCCAATAAACTCAAAATAAAACTAAGACACTACAGAGTATTCCATATCAGCTTCATAAATTTGGATGTATTATTGGACATAGATGTTAACGGCCAACCAACAATTCATCTTATAGACAAACAAGGTGACTTCGGGTCTCCATTGTAAACTATTCTTACCTGCATATAAATATCCCATTATCATCTGCATATCTCTCAATTGATTCGATACATGAGAGCATGTTCTGCCTCTGATCAATTTTTAAATCGAGGCAGGTTGCTAACAACTAATTTGATGTTGGAGGAATTTTAATCCTTTAAAGTTAGAATTTCGCACATTATATGGTCGTTATCATGGTCTAATTTATAAATACAACCTGTCATTAGATCAAATGCTGCCTGGCCTGTTAGGCAGCTCGTTACCTACTAATTTTGTTTACGGATTACTCCTTTTCTCTGATCAAGATATATGGCTGACTACATGGGATGCTTACTAGTTGGCACATGGTTCCGCCTCTGGTGTTTTCAGGAATTCATGTTTGTCTTGCTCTTAATTTTGTATTCTTTACAAGACTTATGAGATTGCATTTGTATATTATGCAACTGTAATCAACTTGGAGATGCATTTCATTATATTCTGGAATGTAAAGCGTTGTACAATTACGCAGAGATTGTCTAGATATAGAATATTGTTCTGCCCTAAATATTAAAAGGTATGAACTTACGTCTTTAGAGATTTTGTATCTCTAAGAAAGCAGTATAGGCTTATTTTGAAAATCAATAATATTCTCTGTTCTCCTGATTTTTTTGTCTGTTAAACCCGTGTTATTGCATATATGTAAATACGTTTTATGTACCATTCCAAGGTTTGAGTGAAATAAACTGAACTGAATTGTGGATCTATTCTAATCTGGATCTACACATTAGGAGATAATGATGTTATCTATTTGAAACAAGAGCAGAAGAGATTATTTGGCACGCATTAGGAGATGATTGTATACCATATTAATCAAGAATTGATTTCTATATCTAATAGAATGGTAACAATATGACAATGAATGAAATACTTTCTTTAGATTGTGAATAAAATTAGTACACAACTTTACCGATCCAGGAATTGCAAACATCTTGAATATGCTTATATTTCAAGAAACATTTACGTAAAAAGTCACAATATTAGATAAATATAACGTGTTTTATTACTCGTTTGGTCTAAGTAACCCTCATTAAATGTCATATTTATGAATACATATTCACTGAGATGTAAAAATCACACTTTGTATTAGAAGACCTGTAGATCTCCACGGAATCCGTTCGCTCCATCGTATTACGCATTTATTGTGGTGGTGTTATGTTTTAAGACCATATAATTCAGAAAGCAAACGCTTTTATGAATACTTACAGCTATTTTTGAAATTTATTCCAGTATAAGGTATGACATGTGCTGGTTCAAAATATTTTAACAAAAACGAACACTATGAAAATGACACCATATGTATTCAGACATTGATATAGTGTCATCGTAGTAAAATATGACTAAAATATAAATCGTTCATAAAAATTAACAATCTTGGTTGTTGTGGAAACAATTTATCGAGAACATTTTATTTTGCGTACTTAGCTTGACAATGCGGTTGAAATAATATTGTTCGGGGTAAAAACGGGTGATACCTGCGAGTTTAACATCCATAAATTTGGCGTGGAAGACTTTTTATAGAAGGAGGGGTAACGGAACTGAGTCGTATACTATATGCTCTAAATAGGAGTCCATGTGACTTCTCTCTTTTTGGTAAACTGAAGAAAATGACACGCTGGAAGACTTTACAAGGTAGTACTCTTCACTTCTGCCTCTTAAGTATGAAAATGTGGAGATAACGAACAGTGGTCAATTTCATAAATCGCATAAAGAATACAAAATTAAAAGTAACGCAAAGATGGACTCCTGGAAACCTCAGAGGTGTGATCATGTGCTTAGGAGGAGAAAGCTTCCCCTGTTGGCCGATCACACCCCCGTGAGTTTTACATCTTGATCAGGTAAAAGTATTAATCTGTAGTATAAATCAATATGTACAGAACATTCTAAAGCACCAGACAACATTCGACTTAATAGCAGGTTGTATTTCAAGTGAGAACATTATAATGGCCATATAATTTGCAAAATGTTGACTATAAGGAAACTGTTGAAAACTCCTTAACATCAACTTATTTACCAATAGCCTGTCTTGATTTTTTTTTAAATGATCATACGCAGAACATGCTCTTGCGTATCGAATCGGCTGAGAGATATATGCTACTGATGGTAATGGAATATTGCTACACGAACAGGGGAAGTTAACAATGGAGAATCTGAAGTTATTACATTTGTCATTTTGTTGTATTGTTGGTTTGCCATTAACATCTATGTTCAATAATACATCAAAATATATGTAGCTGGTGTGAAGACCTTTTTGTGTCTTTTCTTTCTAATTCACCGGGATATATCGAATTGATATATGAATGAAGATGTGAATTGTTATTGGATAAAACGATGATATATCTAATTTTCGAGTTGAAGACTACAGCAAGAATTTTTTTCTTCTCATGTAGCTTTTGGATAAAACCTGCCTCATACGACTACAGAAACAGGTCAGCTAATAAAAGAACACAATTCGGACTGTTGGACTTCCAGAGAAAGGTCACACAAGGTCATTTTGTAAAGGTCAAAGTAAATAACATACACTTATATATAAAACAAACACCTTCGTTCCAAGGGTTTTTCAACAGTTATTGATCATTGTACAAGGCATTCGTCATATGAAGAAGTTCATTGGTAAGATGCAGTACCGGGAGCATCCATCAGCTTTACTGATAATCTTGTGTTATCGTATTAACATCGGTGACTATGTAAACTGGAAAATGTTAATATTTTGGAGGATTTACCAATTTACCATATTATATTTTCATGAGATAATGCTGCTCCTTATTGAAGTAGGGCCAAAAATCAAGTGAGGGTTGCTCAAAAGATTGATTCACGAGGAAATCTAAACTAATTTTCTAATCATCCTGCAAAACATCACAAGTAAGGAGTGTCTTAATGCCAATAAGGTTAGCAATCATTTTTCTATAAAATTCAGTATTTTTCAGATGGTAAATTATACAGTAAAATTGAATTTTTTTCAATGCTGATAGCATTCGCAATTCAGACACATTATGTACATATTATAAATAGTGCAAACATGTAACAAATTTTACGCAATAAATTGTATCAACGATTTATTTTTAAAAGGAATCAGTATTTGATGTTTTACTTTTTAAAACATTGTTTTTTATATACGTGTGGTATATGATGGTAATTGTTGATATATCGTTGAATCATCTTTCATACCTTAGCTAAATTTAACCATACATGTAGAAAGGAAATATTTCAAATGTTTTAAGCATTCATGAAGAAGGTGCGGATCTTGATGAGTAACAACACGCATAAAATGCATTTTTATCTGACCTGGAACTTTCGATCAACATGTACATATCTTAAACACGTTGAGGGAATGTTAATCTTAATCATTTTGTGACTGTAAATGATTAACTACGACAAAACGCAATAATTGCGTTATTTTTTGAAAACAAAACCCCTCTCCAATTAATTACTACACACATGTAGTATTTATTATATTTACCTGGAGTTTTTTTAACGACACAAAATTAGACTAACATCTTAATGAACAGAAACGTGATAGTTTTCATGATTTGCAAGAATGAGGTCGAAAGAAAAATAGAGTAACGGTGAGGTTTTTGTAGTAACAGTGATTAAGGAGAATCTCCGAGACGTGCATGGGACAAACAGTCATCCGTATTTCAATCATTACGTACGTAAAGACTATCTAATAACTAAATCTGTTATACACGTAGTAAGAAAGAATTATGCGAGATGATTGTTCATAATGAATGTAAGAATTTATCGTATTTATTGTAATGTAATAAAATAATTGGTGGTTTGTTAAGAAACATTCTCTTCCAAAAATATGACATGGAATCAACAAAGATCATACATTAATGAGATAATTGCTCAGGCTGTTTGATTTTAAAACATTATATATAATGAGACTCACATATGAGGTCTCCAAAGGAGAGATTCTTGTTTCGAGAGGAGGGGCCTTCAAAATATCTCTTTAATATAAGAACTATTGACAAAATGAAAAGCTAAGTATAAGCAAATACATTTGTTACTGAAACTTTTGATCGCAATTTCCATGCTATCATATTGTCAAGCATTTAATACCTTCCGTTGTGAGAGGATGGGCCGCTAGCCCATCTGCCACAGTGACGGGAATTCATTTGCTTTTTTAAATACTGCTTTATATTGTAAACCTTGTATAAATCATTTTGACTATGTGCTGTTAGATAGAGCTTTGAGACAATCTTAAACCATTGTATTCTTCGCAGAGTACTACTATACATCTGAACAGTTGAAATAATAATCAAGGAATAAGAACCTTTGACCTCATTTATATGTACATGGTTTCATGCGCTATACTAGTCATAATCTGTTATAACTGATCTGTAACAAATAGCGAGGGCTTATATAGGTATTGTGCCTTCTGTCCAGTCCTCTCTATGGAGGAGTTTTCTATGAATATACATCAATAAAATACTCTTCAGATCAAACTAACCTGTAAAAAAAATACAAAAAAAAAAAAATAATAATAAAAAAAACAAAAAAAAAAAAAACAAAAAAAAAAAAACAAAAAAAAAAAAACAAAAACAAAAAAAAAAACAACAAAAAAACCAAAAAAAAAACCAAAAAAAACCAAAACAAAAACAATAAAACCAGGTATCTATTTTTTTTTTTTCATTCATTTATTTATTTTTGGCCTGCTATGGCAAGGAGTAGGGGTCTTTGACTTCTACGTATGTATATAATGATTGCTATCTGAAATATAAGTCATTTAGATTCCGTTGTGTCCTCTGGGTCCAGGGGCATATGCCTTTGACATTACAGCTTATACATAAACACTTTATTTGGAATGTAGATGGCGGATGTCACAAACCTTTTGATGTATATTTAGATATATACAGTGAGGTTACTGACATAGTGGCAGTTATTGTCTTTGATGAATTTAAATCTATCTTATCATGTATATCAAGTGTCCTAATTGATTTGAATTTTCTGTCACAGTTTACTTTTTTCATCCAGTCATACACCAGTTCAGTGTTTTGAAATCGACAAACGAAGAACAACCCTCAGCAAACATCACGCACTGTGTTTTGAGATCTAGAAATATTGTTTTTGTTCAGTTTTAAGTTTGATAAGTTGTGTAAAGGATGTATCAGAATGAACATCATGGCCTCGGAAGACATCTTCAGATATAAAACAAAATACATATATGGCCATTAATATTTATGATTTGAACTCACCATTTGGTGCCCCCCTCCCCCCGCATCGCATATAATTTTTTTTTCATTTCCAATAGGAATAAAATTAATTTTATAGGAAACAATATTTTATTATGTATGAAGCATAAATAGATTAGACAACAGGCATATTCTAGAGAAGTCCTTTCCACAGGTACACAGTCACATATATAGCTATATAGTAATGAAATACATTACAATCCATGGAATAAAACCATTTACAAATGTAATAGGTATTCCAAAATGAAGTAATAAAGCGCTATTCTGTTACAGTCTTATAGTATATATTTTCATTTGATTCCCGTGAATGTTTTAGATATCTCTTTTGTGTTGTTAAAGTTTTATCCTCATAGTTCATACGTCGTATTTAAAAAAACAACAAAAGGTTTATTTTGCACTTTTCATTATGAGACGCATTTTAGCTCTTCAGATTTGTGCCCTATTTATTCGTCCCAATTTATTCGTCATCGTGAAGATCTTGCGATTTGATTGGTCGTTTATTCAACGTTAATTGTATTTTCACGTACAACTGAAATCAGTTACGTTTGCATATTCATGAGCAGAATGTTTACATATAAACCGTATTATATGACTGAAATGTTCAGGAATTCCTGTTGGAAAAATTACATTTCCATTTGTACTAGATGTTCTCACGCAAATAATAACAGGTCTGCATTGCCATAACCAAAAATAGAATTATTTCTCACCCCCCAAAAATGTGATTTTTCAAATTTTCCTGCTTCAAATGACCACGTAAGTGGCTGATATTGACACCAGTGTAGTGTAATATATATATATATATATATATATATATATATAAAACACATTAATTTCATAACATTAAGTGAATGGTGTTGCTGAGGTCGTCTTCGCACCATGCGCACGTTGTTTATTTAATTTAAAATGCATCAAATTACGAAAATGTACGACCCAATTTCTACGGTGTAAGTACACTATGTAAATCAGCGACAGTGCGTTGAACTAAAGTGGCTAAAACTATTGGACTAGCATCGGTGTTTTGACGTTGTTGGAAAAAAAAATAAAAAATAAGAAGGGCAGTGGTAATTAGAAATATTACGTCAAAACTTGTTATTGAGTAAGTCTTTCATTTTCATCCATGCACATTAGTGCATATTGTGTGTGGAATATCACGGTATACTTGTGCATGTAAGTAGCTATTATCTAGGGTAAATATCTTCATCGTACCTTTAAATAACGTAATAATATTCTTATATTGCAGATAACTGTATATCTATACTATAAATGTGTACATGTATGATGTAACACATCATACACATCATGTTATGTCTTGAGGAAATATGATATTCTTGGAAAGTTATCATTCAGTTTCTTAAGTCGAAAATATGACATTAAACTTTCTGTGCTTTTTTTTTTTTTTTTACCTCTACAGCAAGCTTCATCATTATTCATTTCTTTCTACTTTATTAGAATTCTACTTTACAAAGAAAAATACCCTGCTTCATTTCTAATTCTTATTACATAATTTAGCACAAACAATTAATATTTATTAATTTTAATATGAAAAATATGAAATTACTTGATAGGCATTACATTTTTTTTGTTCTTCAATGATATATTTCAACGGATAACGGTAACAATGAACCATGATTAAATTTATGAGTAATTCGTCGTGATTGATCAAGCGACTCCATTTAGATATCAGGATTAAGGCATCTAACAGATTACTAAAGGGGTTACAGTTTATGGCCTTCTTATCAAGCATACGTTTTTAATGTCAATCGATATTTCGTTGACGTAATGTTTTGACAACAAAAATAGATTTATCATTTGAAATTTTAATCTTCAAAAGTCTGTTGATGAATTAAAAATAATTGAAATGTAAATATGTATGTTAAAGCATTTCGGGTTGTGATTTTGCAAAATCTACTGGCATCCGGAAAAATGTATATATTTATTTGATCTGACGTAAGGTGCATTGCAGATTGCTAATACAACCCTGCTTGATTATTCACGGAATCCGCAAATTCATTCTCTGAAATTTTCATGTCATTTTTTACGTAATCATTTAATGATTTGAATTATGTATCCAAACATTTATTAATAGATTTTCTTAGCGAACTTTTTATACATAATGTATTAATATTAGAAAAAGAAAAATTACACTTTTGTAAATATATCGATGAAAGCGATTTACAATGCATAAGCTCGTTGGGCAGGATGTTATATATAGTGTTTGTTTTTATTAGAATGTAATGTATATGTAATATACACATGTCGCCATAAAAAAAATCTTGATTAAGAATATGAAAAAATCCCCCATAATTTATTACTGTAGTTTGTAAAAGAGATATATGTATACGCATTATCTGTGTTCCAATAGTCATGTGGTCATATACAAGAATTTGTTTTCGCAAGTTATGGAAAATACTGTCGAATATATGTATTTTGTGTTGGGGGGGGGGGGGGGCAGGGATATTTGTAACAATTCTAACAAATACTCCCAATGTGTTGTCATGACATTGTGTTATCATAATATTAATTTTCCTGTATTTCTATATATCACATATACAGAATAGATCTAACAATTAATATCTAAAATACAAAAATTATTTTATATAAGTATGCTCAAGTTGTTTTATGCCTCCACCATAAAATGGTTGGAGTATGCAGTGTTTTCCTTTTCTGTCCTGTCATTTCGTTATAATTCACTTTCTTTTCATTATCTCGAATGATTCAACTGAAATAAAATTTATAAATGCATCATGAGAATATCCAGCTCTAGCTCTTTTTGGATTGAATAATTTTTGACAGAATTATGGCCCTTAGGTTTAAAAAATTTCAAACAATTTAGTCATAGAATTGAAATTAGTGTATAAGGATAAACCACGAAATCTCACGGGGCTATTTTGTATTTCATTCGAACGGAATAATTTTTGGCCCATTGAACTTATAAATTTTCAAACTATTCACAGTTTGCTTTCATTATTTCAGTCATACATGGGCATGTAGGATACAGATCTACACGTCCAGAAAATAGACAGGTTATTTGGTTCCGGTCGAATAATTTTTGGAACGATAAGCCATTAGGACTTTAAGAAATTATAAACAATCTAACGTCTCCGCTGATTATCTCAACCATACACGGGCGTTTTTGAAATGAAATTTGAAATACACATTTAGGTGTATCACGAGTCGGGAAACTTTTGACAGAGTTATAAGCCTTAGATGGGGAAGTCGAGTAACTGTGACATATGTGTGTGTGTGTGTGTGTTTTTTGTTGTTTTTTTTTGTTTTTTTGTTTTTTGTTTTTGTTTTTGGTTTTTTTTTTCATTATCATCATTATTATTATTATCAATATTATTACAATGCTAATTCAACATTTTAGAATCTGGTCATATCTTATCTGAATAATATTTTTCTTCTCTGTTTCTTAGATTCCTGTATATTTCAATGGACATATAGCATACAGAGGCATACTTTATTACAATTTTTTTTCTCTCTGTCTATTCTAGAATGACAAATTTAATTACTATACGGCAGTGAACATAGGTGATTGCAATATGTATATTGAAATGGAATAACAAATATTTTCGAAGATATATTTCGGTAATTAATATTGCAAATTTTGCACTTCCGAATAATTCTAAATATTTCCATTGAAGCTGTAATCGTTTTCATTTTCCTTTTCTTCACATTTTTTTTTCTCTGTTTGTTAAATTTTTAACAGGAAATTTATGTATAAAGATATATTCATTTGTTTGTGTTTTGGCTATAGCGCATACAATTTTTTTGAAAAAAAAAATTCTCAAAACTTAAATCCAGGGTAGTGACAGTTCCTTTTTCAAAAGCTTGATATACGAAGAAAAAGTGGTGGATCTTTTGTATTAAATCTCTAAAACTTGATGTTCCATGTTACAGTAGGCGTTAACATGACACAAGAACCCTCAATGTTGAATTGCCATAAGTGCCGACCATGGGTATAAAATGTGGAGTCTATGCATGAGTAATAGATTATCGAAAGAACGCAAAACTCTAAAGAAATTGAAACAGAAAATAAATGTCTCGAAATATTTTGCCAATTTTTCCTAATTTTTTAAAATTGATTTTACAGATTAGTGTTTCATAAATTTGTTCAGTGAATCTAAGTCCAGTGCTTTATTGCCGGACTTTGACACGTTTTAATCTCGTCTCTTTGGAAATTAATAAGCAAAACAACTTCCTTAATGAATGAAATATATAAACAAAGGACATAGTTTTTGATTTCATTTAGCGCAATCTTCTAGAAGGTATAACTAAAGATATGTTTCTACACGAACATTCTCAAATGGGACGTAAAACAAGAAACAACCAACCATATGCTTAAGAGACAATGCTCAGAAACATCAACAGTGCCTCTACTCTTAGAACATAAGTGTATAATTGTTTCTTTCATAAAATATGTGTACATTTTAATATTTTCTATCTATATATTATTTGCAATAAAAACAAACAAATGAAAAAATTAAAAACAAAACGAATTTAATTTTCATTCTACTGAAACCTCTAATAACATCCCGAAACAAAGGCTAAAATCAATTTGTTGTGTAATGACACACATATATCACTGACTTCCGTCGGCTCGAATATTGGTGAAAGGGTTATAGACGTGTAAAGAAAGCGGAGTACCCGAAGGAAAACCTCATAATATTCTACTGATAAAAAGTCTTTACAATTCAGAAACTTTGAATTCAAACACCCCAAGACTTATGTAACATTTCTTGCAGTGTTCAATAGTTCCGACGTGTAGGTCTTCTCTTAAGTACCTTAAGGAGTGGCTCTAAGGAAATTCTCAGAAAATATATTTCCATTTACTGCTTACCTTTAGAGTTAATATCTACCTAGAAAATGATTTTAACATTTCTGAGAAACGTTGAAGGTCTTTCGCATGTTAAGTTTACTTTCTTCATTAAAATCATTGATTTGGGTATTATTTGGATTACGGGTCTTTAGGTATTTCACTTTCTTGTCGTTATGTGTAGACTTGCGAAGATTCAATGTAGAATTATATCTACCTATTTATCTTAGACTCTTTTGTTTTCTTCTTTTTACCGTTATGGGATTTCCAGTCATGTTTCGATCTTTTCATTTCTAATATATAATGTATTTAATTCATAATAGTAAATGGAAAATGCTTTAACCTTTTTCCTACGGGAGTTTGTTAGGAATGCCTCGAATATGGGATGCAGTTTTGTATTTGATAAACGAGTTATACAGTCTGCATTTTCATAATTCATAACATTCAGGAGAGAGAGAGAGAGAGAGAGAGAGAGAGAGAGAGAGAGAGAGCTATCACACAATTAGTCTCGTCTCTCAAATTATCCTAAACTATGCGATGAAGTTGTGCAGAATTTTTCAGTCTTAGAATTGCGTGTGTAATGACAATCGATATGCAAAAAATGACGATTTGTACCTCATATGTTCCAGCAGCGTTTGTGTTATAAAATCGTGGTATTCCCGAGGATTTCTATTGCTTTATCTAATATATCAATTAAAACACAAAACACGACCTATTAGATACCACGGTATCTTGATACTTATATATATATATATATATATATATATATATATATATATATATATAATAACACAAAAGAGACAATATGGGTTTCACAATTTTATTATAAAAATAATTATAGTATCAAAAGAGCAACAACTTGGCACTTGGATGGATTCAACATTGCATAACAAATACTCGGTAAAATTTAAATAAAGTTAATCTACTTAAAGACCAATAAATACAAAGTCTAATGATATGAAATGAAACTTTCTCGCACGGAACTATCCTCGTGTTATCTTCTCATCGTATCCACACGTCCTTTCAAAAAGTCATAGTCTCCTATATGGAAATGAAACTGAAAAAGAAAGATAAGCTAAATGAATCCTTTTTCTTATAATACACATCCCCTTATTCCGAATAAAACTGTCATGTTTTACATTATTCGGCCTACATTCAAAAACCAAAAATAGTATATATATATATATATATATATATATATATATATATATATATATATATATTCAGATTTTATGATTTATGAATGATGCATGAGTAGACGATCTACATATGTAACACACATATATATCAAATAATGAAAATTACTTACCATACAAATTATGATTTGCATAGGACAGTGCCTCGCTTTTCCGCTATGCCAAAGCTTATCGAATTGCCTAGCTGCAATTAACTAAGTAAATGAGTAATTTTTAACATATAGATGTTCATATATCTAGTTCTAAAGTAAAAAAAAACTTTTTTGACAATACAGTTTCTTTACAAAATAGAATTGAACTATTTTTAAAAGTCTCATTTTTAGTTTTATTTCAAATATCACAAGTAGATATGCACACGTAAAAATACACTTACCACACTTCAGGCCATCAGTAATTTTTGTTCCATTGCAATCCCCCGGGTATGGTATTTTATAATCCGTTGGAGCTGAGTGTACTATACTGACAGTTGCAGAAACGACTAATATGAAAACTAAAGCAAAAGCTGATAATGAGTTAGGAAAGGTCTGCATCATGAATATTCAGAAATTCCTTCACACCGTTCTCTCGAAATGAGGTCTTCACCTAATGTGATGTCCATGTTGAATGAACGGTCTATTTATAGTTGCGAACCTTCAATGTGTAGTGTACGAGGTGTGACCATCCATCCAATGACAACGCTTCTTACACCTTGTCGTTGTTTTACGTGACGCGCATCATTCATGCGAAAGCTCACTCTGATCGTCAAAGAGTCAAACATTATATTAAACAGAAAGATGACTTTGTAAGCAGATATGTAAACAAATCAATTTTTCAATACTCCATATGCTCTCTTTGTTTAAAGTGCAAGATTACATCACCGCAATATTTCTAAAAACAATAAATGTCTATTATCATTGCATGAAAAATAAAACAGTACGAGACTCGTTTTGAATACGGATTCACTCCCCGGAAGTTTGAAGATCCCCCGAGTAAAATTGAATATTTGTAAGATGAAAGGAGGACGATAAAATCGGTTAAACTGCAAAGACGCAAATGTGGAATTTTCCAGTCACATTTCATAATTCAAACAAGTATTGGTTAATACTACCGGTATATTGACCTACAACAAAATGTGATCTATTTCCGTAACAAGTACATAAACTACATTGATTTTCTTCACCCCGACCATGATGATTTCATGCACTAGATTACACAATGAACCCGGAACCTTATCCTCGAATCTTTGAATGGGAGTCGTTTTCAATTGTTAAAAAACCTATGCGACGTATACATAAACACCGGCATATTTCTGTGTCTTTTATTACATACATAATTACTATATAATAATTGCATTAATCCATATTCATGTGAAATAATGCAGAGAGTACTATAATAAACATTTTTTATTAGGCGTCTCCACATAGACTGCATGGATACATCAATACAGACGTGTTGATTCATTATTCACAATGCCCCACATCGAATGTTGCTCACCGATTAGTAAAAAAAAAAATTTCCCAATGCCTTCATAGTATATTTTTTTCCAGTTTGCAAATTGGCTCGTAAATAATTGTTTGTAGCTAAAGTTGTACCTAATTAACACATGTAATTCGTAAAGTAGATGGATTTAGTTCAACCGCAACCTGGTCTGCACTCTTTGGCAGTGTTTATGTGGTTAGGTTAACTGATAGTTTGTAGAAAAGAAGATACATGATGGTTTACAGTACTTTTAATGTTTAGGTATTCATGGTTAATTTGCCCTTGAGTATGTGAATAAGGAAATGATGAATTCATATTAAAATAAAAGATTTAGAGAAGACATTAGATGTAAATGCGGTAGGGCAGAAGACACAGAGAATAATCCATTAAGTGACACCCAATGGTAAGAGCATATTTGCACCATTCAGAGAAAAATACCACTACACACAAGTACAAATGCTCAATCCAACCGTTATGTGGTTATCAATGTACAATATACAGTGTATATAACAGTATATTCAATCTCGTAATTCCTATAGAAACTACAAATCAGAGAAATGGGCCAACACGGACCCCTGGTGATACCATAGGTGGGATCAGGTGCCTAAGATTCGTAAGCATCCCCTGTCGACCGGTCACACCCGCCGTGAGCCCTATATTTCGATCACGTAAACGAAGCAATCCGTAATTAGAATCAGTGTGTCAAGAACAGCCTAACAATTGGTATGAAACACATCAGACAGCATTTGACTTAATAGTAAGTTGTTCTGGCAAACAAGGTCGTTATAACGACCATAAGATTTGCGAAATGCTGACTTAAGACGAAGCTGTACAAACCCCTGCAACATCAACTTCTTTGTCCGCCTCGATTTAAAAACTGAATATATGCAGAACAAGCGCTTGCGTATCGAATCAGTTGGGATATATAAACACCATCTGCAGGTGGTGATGGAAATTGACGATGGAGAAATTGAAATAATCCCGATTGTCATAAAGTTGAGTTGTTAGTTTGCTGTCGTCATCTATTTTCAGTAAAATATCTAACTACGAAGAAGAAATGGGAGACTCTGTGGTCTCTTTTATTCCAAGTTCACTTGGATATATCGACTCGACATATGAATGAAAATGATCATTGTTAATAGAGATAACGTCGTCAATATATCTAAATGTTGAATTGAAGGCCATAGTAAGGATTTTTTCTTCTCATTTAAGATTTTAAATGAATTCAAAAATGTATATAACATTGTATATCATGTTAAATAATTTCGATGAATGAATAAGTGAAGATAACAAACAGTGATCAATCTCATAACTCCTATAAGGAATACAAAATAAAAAATATGACGTGACAGAGATTGCCAATTTAGTTTGCGAAAATATCTTACCTGTATCACACATTCCTTTTCATAGTGTTTCTCTTATTTATATAAGATAATCATTGTAGGTAAACATAGACAGTTATTTATTTCATCATCAACTAAACATGTCTTCAAAACATACGATTTTTCTAAAATAAAAGTTGTGTGAGATAGAAATATTATATATCTAATGATTGTGTAAAACATTATAAAAAATTGCCCGTTCAGTTTTAAGATAACACACAAAATCAGTTATATTACAATCCTTTTTCACCCCTTCCCCACTTCCTTACAAAACACACATAAACATGTATAGGTAATGTACAAAGATATGAATGTAAACAGATATTGTTATGGAAGTTGCTGACCATCTTTACGAAAGGATCAACGTTTTACAAGTTTTTCCCCCACATTTATTTCGATGTAAAGAAACACAGAGCAAGGTAATTATCGGATTAAAAGTTGAGTTTCTGCCTGAAAACAGTAAATACAAAAGGCAAATTTAAAAAATGATAACATCACACTAGCATCATTAATAGCAAAACTACACGTGTGTAATAAACATGTGGATTGGATACATACATGTACAACGGATTTCCTTTTTTATTTCTGCATGTATCTTTAGCTAAATAGGAAACATGTACACGTATAAACATTCTTGGATCTTTAGACGAAGATTAAGTTAAACGCGTCTGCTAAGTGTAATATTATAAAATATATATATTCAGAGAAGTATGTACCAAATTTCAAGATGTAAATTTCAGATGTAAAACGTCGAAATTTGTATTTGAACTACTCTCATTTTAACGATATTTTTAAAATAATACCAATAATGATCATATAAAAGCAATCACCAACGTATCATTGCCGTATAAATAAGTAGACAAATAGATAGATAGATTTCAAAATACATCAAAACTAGGTCAGGTTTCCACCGTGGGTAAAATGTGATTTGGTGCATTTGAGGTGCACGATTGTCATATATTCCTAAACTAGGTCACAATGAGCCTATATAAGAGGCTGGCAAATCTTTATTTAATCAAATACATTTTATATCCTGTACAAAAACATTTAGAATTTAAAGAATGTACACATGTTTTTTTGCATACTTTTGATAAATAATCTCAAAATGTGGTACCATTTTGCTAAACAAATGCATTGAATTTGCATATCATTTTAATGATTGCATACCTGGTTAATGTGATTAAGAGCATCTTCATTTAGTAAAATTCTTTGCTTTTTTCTCTTTTTTTGTACAGATACGTCGGCCGAAAATGGTAATAGAACATTTTTAAGTTCCTTAATGGACTTGTCAAGGAGCCGAAACGGTTTTTGACACATCAAGTGAATAACACAGTGTCATGTATGTGTGAAAATGTAATGTATGAATTTAATGACGAAATATCATTCGCACGAATATAGGGGTCAATTTCATTAGACATAGTGTCATAAATATTATGTAATCTAACCCTCACAGATTAAAACTTATGAACTTAATGGAATTTCTAATCTTGTTCGTTTGTGAAATGCGCAGACTTCATAAAAAAACTATCAAACAAAAGAAGACTATTTATTTGTCGTTTGCGATCTATCATCTAAGTCATGAAATGCTTGTATATCTGTCAAGTATGAGAGAAATTGATTGTTTTACTGCAAGAATGTAGTGTCGTATCACTTGCTTCATCATACTGTATTACAAATATGATAAAGGGTCAATTATACGATTTTTGATAATAACATTTAATGTATACATGAAAAATATAACGTATATACCAAATGTGACTTGTTAGAAAAATACCTGTATATGGGTTCGTACATAGTCGGAGGTACTATTAAGGACTCTGCTTTTGTTTTGTCATTTGTAATTGCTCTGATACTATCATATTGTGACACAATGGAAACTAGACACCAATGTCTGTCTTTCGTTAGTATTTTGGTGAAATTCATTATTCTAAGGTTCTGGTTGACAGACATAAAAAACACACGCGTCTTCTCTTTTCTGTTTGACCACTTTATACAAGTTGAGGTATACGATTCCTTCCATTGCAATCCAATACAATGATAATAAAAGGGTTTGTACCAATGTTGATATCAAGTTTTCATTCAAGGGACACTTTTTGACGGTCGTATCATATGCCATGACACTTTAATTAGTCTATAAATAACATATGTTATATGTAATACATTAAGGCGCATTATTTAATTGGTATGCACATTGCGTATTATAGAAGTCAGAAAAATAATTATTCAAGGCTTATACTTGTATTCACTATAAATTTAGAAGATTGTCATAAAGTATCGTTTGAACTCTCCATATTCTAGAACTTCCAGTGCTTGTCAGTCAACAAGTAGGAACAGCCATAGAATAACCATGAATACCCTCTTCAATATAATTGGACGGATTGACATTGTTACACCTACGTTATTGTTTAATATGATGTCATAAGTGGTTATTGTCAATTCTACCACGGTTATTGCAAAGATCAAAGGAATGACGCGGTCATTATTCTGCGATATACCTTCATGAACTGATATGAGGAAATTGATACGCATCCCACTCGCACTTTGAGTTTTGCTAATGCAACAAAATCGATAACTGATAATTTAATTTTATAATATAAAAAATAATCAATATATGTTACAATGGAAATTTATAAATGAGTGAAGAGTACTTATCATTGAATATAAATCAATGGTCTATATGTAAACAAAAATGGCGATGCGCAGACAAGTTAACCCGCCCTCATCTTGGACTGATTGTTTGATTGATTATATATTGCTTAATGTCCCGCTCGAGAATCTTTCACTCATATGGAGACGTCACCATTGCCGGTGAAGGCTGCAAAATGTAGGCCTATGCTCGGCGCTTATGGCCTTTGAGCAGGAAGGGATATTTAACGTACCACACCTACTGTGACACGGGGCCTCGGTTTTTGCGGTCTCATCCGAAGGACCGCCCCATTTAGTCGCCTCTTACGACAAGCAAGGGGTACTGAGGATCTTTTCTAACCCGGATCCCCACGGGAATATCTATTTAAGAAATAAGTTTCTTCGTATGCTTTCAAAAAAGAAACTTATTTATTTAAGAAATAAGTTTCTTTTTTGAAAGCACACGAAGATATGAACTGCGACACTTCAGGCCGGAATAGCGCTGCAAGAAAACTATGCCGGTGCGAAGCGTTGCAGTTCATAACCCTCATGTAATTTCAAAACTAAAAATTATCTTTTATATTTACATTCTACTTTCATTTCTGTCCGAATTCCTAACCATTAAAATAAATGTACTATACTTATAAAGATTCATACATGCACTTTTCACAACTACAACTCATTCATGATGAAATGGCTATCATTACAGTTGGTAAAGATATTAAAGGCGCATTGGTTGGTTGGTAGTATATTGTTTAACGTCGAAAATCTTTCACTCATATGGAGACGTCACCATTGGAGGTGAAGGGCTGCAAATTTTAGGCTTATGTGCGGCACTTGCGGCCTTTGACCAGGGAGGGATCTCTATCATGCCACATCTGCTATGGCACGGGGCCTCCGTTTTTGCGGTCTCATCCGAAGGACCGTCCCATTTACGACAAGCAATGGGTACTGAGGATCTTTTCTAGGATATACAATACGATGGTCTTTTAAACACTTGGAATGCGACTCTTAAATCTAAAGTGACGTTTTTAAATTAAACCTCGGTTAACAAAGCTTTATCAAAACGACACGCGACTGTCACGTTCAACGCTAAGTATCTGGCAAAGTTATTATATAGATATACATGTAATTACGAGGGTTCTTCGATACGTAATGTGTATTGATATCTTAATAGCATTCGACTCAAATAGTGAAATGAACATTATGTGATAGTACGAATATCTATTTTCTATATGTATTTATTTTATTTTTTAACAAATTAAATTGAATTCCAATGTCCATTTACTAAAGTTGACCAATATTCTGATTGAATCTGCTGAGTTCAGTCTTATTCTGTTTTCTTATTGGTCCTTTCATTTCATTGGGCACTTCAGTTTTCTTTGTCCAATAATAGAGTTTCACTTTTAGTGTAAAGTTACCGGGTTTTATAGTTAAATTAGAGCAGTAATACATTGTGGAAGAGTTATACTCATCCGAGGTTTCTTCATCTTATGGTATGTAAATTCTATATTTAAATTATGGTTCATTACCATATAAAAGTTGATATAAGTTGTAATTTTGATTGTGAGGTATATACTTTATTATAGTTTTACAGTCAAACTTGAAATGATAATTTGTTTCTGTAAGCTCTTAATTTAAATTGTTTACAGAACTCATGTACGCTTTTTTTGATAAAGTATAACGCTCCGTGAATTGTTAACTGTAGGTGACTTTTTGTAATTGGGATTCTAATGTTGTAACATTTCTCTAGAACATACATTTCTTTGTGTTTTTGTATTGTAGGTCAATGCCTCTAAATGTCTAAATAAACTACTAAAACCATCATCAGCCTTACTGCTCGGTAACAATTACATCCCTTCAAAGTATTCTCTCCGGTTTGAAATATATAATTTCAATTTCTGAATCCATTTCTGAAATGCGTCACGGTACTCTGAGGCATTGACTGATGGCTGAGCCAAGGGTTTGTCGGGACTTTTAACGACGACTAGATAACAACTTTTTAAGTTTTGAAAAAAGGAAAATGTCGCATGGGACTAGATCTGGAGAGTACGGTGGGTGTGGCAAGAAGGCAACATTCTCCGACTTCAAAAATTGCTTCACAAGCTCAGATGTATGTGATACAGCATAATCATGAATTAGACGAAAATACCTAAATCCTGACACAGGGTGTCGTGTATGATAATATTTCTTGAGCTTTTTTAGTATAACTGGTAATGCCAAGCTGTAACATTTTAGCACTCCGGCACCGTAATTCGTACGGCTATACCAACACATGAGAAGAATATGCAATATGCATAATGTTTGCAAATTGTCTTTGATTGAATTTGGGAAACACTTTGAGCAATTGCTTAACGATTTGTACTCATACCCGTGTTTGGTCATCTGTCCATATGTGCGGTATCCATCCGGCAGAAATCTTTCGTACTTTCAAAATACGCTTCAAAATGAAATGCCAAGAGCTTTTGACATACCACGTTTCGTGTATCTGCTATCACTTTCAATTATTTCACTGATTTTTGATACATTTGCCTTGCCTGTCACAGTCACAGGTCGGCCAGATTTCGCTGTATCTTTGACGGAGTCTGTGACAGTCAAACTTTTCTTTCTCCACCTACGAACTGTCTCATAAGATACCTTATCAGTCCCATAAACTTCCCCAATTCAGTATAAATCTGCAATACCGAATGACCGAATTTTATGCGAATTTTTATCTAAACTCTAATTTCTTTAATATTTTCAACCCGTTTCCCAACCATGTTTCCAAAAGTGGTTAACGAATGGCTCTATTGAAATGGTAATACGTTTAAAACTATATGGAGCTGAAGGCGCATGTTTATACCGTTGGAAAGGTGTTGAATAGAGCTATTCACGAGTATCATCATCCACGAAATCGTGCAAATCTTTATCGCGCTGTGGTATAACACATATTACATATCGAACTACCTGTCTTGTATTAATGGATTAAAAATGACATCATGTCATTATGACACATCTACATCTTCAGTTCGACGAAACAAATCTTATCTAACTTTTGGTCTTTTGTACTGAATTTCAGCTTTAATGTTTAATTACTAAGGAGCAAATTTGGTAGAAAATGCGCAATTTTCCTCGAAAAACCTCACTAAATGCAACAATTTTAACTTGTTATTTCCTTACTATCATTACACTTTTCTTTTTGAAAAACAGATTAAAGGGGAAAATATGATAAACGTTTGCAGAAAACGTCATTTATAGAATAAAAAAAAAACATACAATAATTGACCACATCTTTAAAATTTACAGGTATCACTTTTGTCTCTGAAATGTAATGTTTTTGTCAGTAGCTTTTGCCACCACGATGAAATGTATAAAAAAGTAAATCATTTAATATAACTGATGAAAGAAAGCAAAATGCTTAAAGGTAATCATTCCATTTATCGATTTTTTACAAATCATATAAATTATGCGCACTCATAACAAGGAACTCATTTGAACACAAATGTTGATTTCGTACCCTGGAGTTTCATCGTTTTGAGCAGTAATGGTGACAATGCGCTATATTTCTATGGATTGCTCGGGCAACAATTCAGTTCATTCAGTACAGCAGGTTAATGACTAACATGTCACTCAAGTAATAGATAAATGTGGTTTGGCGCATACCATTGTCATTGTCCATTGAATGTCCATTGGAAGCGTAGGACCTATCACACACGGAAGTGGTCATAGATTCTCCTGAAACTGTCATTCTCTTAGAGATTAATGACCAATGATCTTCTACATAACAATACTTACAAGGTACATTTAGCAATTTTTGTCAATTAAAAACCTCTGCTGTTTCATTGAGTTTTATCTTAATGATAGCAGTGTCTTTTTTTTTACTTGACATTATAAACTTGTAAAACGAGAAAAACTAAAACATTTTTTCCCATATCATACTGGAACGAACTATAATTCAGCATTTCTACTGTCTTAAGATAAAGTGTTTCCGTTGCTACAGTTTCCATACAGCCATCATAATAGACCAAAAGCGAACAATGCTATAAAAACAATATTGTATACCAACAGTGAATCACAAGGCTCTCACCTCTAGTCGGCGCGGGTTCGATTCTCGCTCGCGCTGATATGTGTGAGAAAGTTTGCTAGTTTACTTTCGGAAGGTGGGTGGTCCCTTCCCGGGTACATTGTATCTGGGTTCTCTCCCTCACCAATAAAAACTGGACGCCACCAGGTAACTGAAAAATTCTTGAGTGTGGCGAAAAACAATAAGCAATCAATCAATACACCAACAGTGTTTTTTTTAAGGAATGTATGATGAATACAAATCAACATATTTACTAATTTAATACATTTCCCAAAGCTCACGTTCTTCAGCCTCTCAAAACATATTTAAATTTGCTGGACTAGATTAGTCTATTAGCTGAGCATTGATACGCATTGGTTACTTCGTGTCACCTGCTGCCGAATTGTAATCCAATCCTTTTGAATTGTGACATGGAGATATCCGAAGTCTACATGACCACATCTCTTTCTAACGAATTACAGATAGTCCCTGAACTTTTTTTGTTTAAGTAGTAATAGTAGAATGCCTGAAGAACTATCTTCTGGTTCTTCTGATGACACATAACAAATTCATTGCCCTGTATGGAAAATAAACTATTGATAAAATACATGTAGTTATAGACAGGGTTTTCCGAAAACAACTGTTTTGTTGTTGTCAGCTTACGGTTCAAACGAGACGTTAATTCTCATCAGACCAGTTCTATTATGCGCATGTACATTATATAGACAAGGGAAAACTGCTCCGACATACACGGCAAACTAAAACGTCTGAATATAAAATTATGATCTTTCCTGCAATAGTACACGTATTAATTGCATATTGCATTTGTGGAATTATGATATGACGTTCGTCATAGACCGCCCTCACTATACATAGAGAATTTGTCACCATAATAACCTAAAGCTGAATAAGGGGTTTTATTCTTCGATATTCGTTAAACGGTCAATGACTTTTCGTGCGGTTAAATTATCACGTTTTAGACCGAAAAAAAAGAAAGATGCGCAACCACGGTTAATACCACATTAAGGACAAATCAATGATTGTAAAGTAAATTTTTTCAGGTAGTACGCAACAGGTAACGCAAAATTTTCCTATCATTTTATTTTACTAAATTACAGGACTTTTTTGTTATATTAAACAGCATCTATTTGCAACATTTAAAAGAAATCTGACATGTAAACTTTTTTTTTATAAACATCACAAATCCCCTCTTGGATGCTCTTAGTTAAATCCATTAGTTTACACTAAAGTACTCGTTTTAAAAAGAAAATCACTTATAATATACAGATTTTTACAAGCAAATGTAGATATTATACACACACACACACACACACACACACACACACACACATATATATATATATATATATATAAACAAATTAATTTTTGTAATTATATAATCACACTTTAGGATATGTACGGTCAAATTTGCAAGCTATACTATTAAAACAAGTAAGGGATGCTGTATTTTGTGATCAAAATATTCACATACGAGTATACAAAGGGATACGAAACCAGGTTGTATAGTTCCCTAACGAGGAAGTATTTCCAAAGAAATTCATCACCCAAACACATCAATTACATTCTCACGATATGCATGGGATGGTACTGATGATCAAGGGTGTTGTGCCACAAATTTGCATGCCTCTGAATTGGAAGGTTAGAACCACTCTAAAGGCAGGTTTTGAAGAGAAAGCATCCGAGTATTAGTTGGTAAAGTCGTTAATTAAACAGAGACCATGCGCCGTCTAACACTGGATGAGAGGTTACGTACCCCTGGCATGCTACAGGTTGGCACAAGACAGGTCGCTGTGGCAAGGGCAATGAATGTTTCCCAGTCTGTTATCAGCAGATTATGGTCCAGACATCGTGCTACAGGGTCTGCTCAGGATAAACTACGATCCGGTCGACCAAAAGCAACAACTCAGGCTCAGGACAGATTCATCCGCACTATTGTCTTGAGAAATCGTCTGGTAACAGCAAAGCAGACAAGGTCTCAATTTCAAAAGGATACTAGCTTGGTAGTGAGTGGCCAGACTATCAGGAATCGACTGCACATATTTCACTTACACGCCCGACGTCTTCGTTTCATTCCCTGTTTGAGGGATCGTCACATTGGGGTCCGACGCCAATGGTGTCGTCACAATCAACGTTGGGATAATCGCCGATGGAACCACGTAATGTTCTCAGATGACTCGAGGTTCACTGTGGACTTCCTGGTTAGACGGTGGAGGGTTTAGCGCCGAGGTAACGAACGTTTCCGTGACGTTAACGTCATTAGGCATGATCGGTATGGGGTGGATCTGTAATGGTGTGGCGAGGCATCGCTGTTGTCGACAGAACAGAACAGATTTGCATTTTGTTGCTGGACGTGTCACAGGGCAGTACTACCGGGACAACATCTTGGCACCCCACGTTGTGCCGTTTGCAAGTCGTTATGGCCGCCATTTAGCTTTCAAGATGACTATGCCAGATGTTATAGTAGAATAAAATTCGTACTGTGTTTAAAATTAAGTAGGGGGCCTCCGTGGCCGAGTGGTTAGAGTATCGCGTTCAAAATCACAAGCCCTCTCACCTCTAGTCGACACGGGTTCGATTCTCGCTCGCGCCGATACATGTGAGAAAGTTTGTTAATTTACTTTCGGAATATCGGTGGTCCCTCTCATCTCTAGTCGGCGCAGGTTCGATTTTCGCTCGCGCCGATATATGTGAGAAAGTTTGTTAGTTTACTTTCGGAAGGTCGGTGGTCTCTTCCCGGGTACATTGTATCTGGGTTCTCTCTTCTACCAATGAAAAACTGGACGCCACTAAGTAGATGAAAATTGCTGAGTGTGCCGGAAAACAACCAATAACAAATTCTACACGAGCATATGAACTCACTAAATTCACCGTGGTTGTATATACTAGGAATTTATATGAATGCACAAAATCTTGAAATACATGTAAATCATTTATAAGTTTCTTTAATGACACACTCAAGTCCATATTGTGTTTCTTTCACCATGTATGTGAGATGAAGCGGAAATATACTCATTTGGAAAAACAGTTGTTTAGCTAGGTGGATTCATTGTGTGTTTATTTTATTTAACCACAATGACTCGTGGATAAGTTGCCTAATTCAATGATTCTCATCGCCTCACTCTGATCTTTACTTGCACTTGAGTCATATCCGATCCCCACCTCCATATTACTTCCGATGTCAATGTAGACACATTTGACACTAGTACCGCTAGTTTCGAAATCGGACGATAATACTTCATAATTATCATCCTGAATTTCCGAAGTATTCGCTTTTTTTCAAATATAACCCTCCCTTGGATTTTACAAACGTCCCATCACTTCATACTGATGTCATTTGTATAGCCTAATATCTGAGGCATTCCGCTTACACTTGAAAGATCTCGGATGCTCACCTTTATCCTGTATTATTTGTTGCTACAGGCGCTTGACTCAAGCGCTTTAAAACAATGTCGGGTAAGCGTTTAAATCACGCGAGGTGCTTCTGAAATGATATATTTTCGGATACTGTTTGTATGATTTGGTTTAAAACAATGGGAGAATGTATAAATTACCTCATGATTCCATGGTTCATAATTCCTTATTATATAAACAAACTATATATAACTTTCTTGCATTGTATATTGTATTTTAACTTGTTCCTAGTTTAGATATACCTGTAAGTGTGTATTGTAAGTAAAAAGATCACTTGAATGTCGCAGATTATGTCGAAAGTTATAAACAATGAAATGTTTTAATTGACAAAGCGCTGACCAGTTTAGATATCTGAACACTTTATATTTTCATATGATTTTCAATAAAGAAATAACTTAAATAAATAAATACATAAACAAATAAAGAGTTACAGCCAGATTTTAGTCGTTAACACGACATGATATCAGTTTAATCTAAATACTTTCAAGAAAAGAGCTATGACGATTTCATGGGGAAAATGATGCCAGTATTATACCAGTTCAAACATATTAGACAACTCGCTTGTTATTGCACAGAGATTATTGGGATTAATTTGAATGGTAATAACCGCCCATTTACTAATAACTATAACAATTAATGCAATCACGCTATAAATACATCTATACCTTATTTGTCGATTTCAAGACGACATTGGCATTTATGAATGATGAGAGATAGTACATTGTACCTGTAGTATGGGAGGACCATGCAAAACAGAAATTAAAACATTTTCATTGAAGCATTGTGAATCATTTTGATTTTAGAGATCACGTAAGAAATTGTCATATCGACATGTCATGAAATCTTAGTAGTCATTCTGATTTCATTTTTCTTTTCCTTTGAAATTCTAAATAGTAAAAGCGAAATCATTTTAGTGAACGCAATTTGTGTATCAATTATCTCATAAAGTAGAGTCATGACAAATAATCATCAATTTTCTTGCAAGGTTTAAAACAAATGTATTTAGAATACATAATTCTACAAGGAATACACCGCTTGAACTGTCATTTCCTTAAATAATAGTTTTGAAACCCGACACTTCAGCAATTAACTTCTGAATAGGTTGTGACTGTGCTAGAGCCTTTTGTACTATGTTTTGGTGATAAGACTTTGGTCGATCTTTGAAATCCTTTGCAACGGGAGTTTTTCTCTCCCTCAAAGTATTCATGTAGTTGTTCGAAACTAAGCAAGCACGGAAACAGTTCGTACAAGTAAATGGACATCCGACATTTTGTTTCACTGGTCTTACTAGACGGGAATGCGGCTCCATTGATAGACTTTTTGATTTTACTTTCTCACCAAATACATATGTTTCCGTACGATATTCCGATCTTGTTCTCCAATAGAATGGTTGTTTTTTTTCATTGTGTAAATTTGAACTCAGCTGGATCTTATGGTTTGTTGTACATAATGAGTATCTAACATTTGCAGGAGCTGAATGAATCCTTTTAGTTTTTACCTGTAGCGAGCACTTTTTACAAAAAGACAAACCAAAATTAGGTAAGGTTAGGTTGGAAAAAGACTTTTTCTGGAACCTTTCTGTTTTCATGCTATAGGTAGTCTCTAGTTTTGCTGATATTTTAGTTTTTTGTTCTTCAATAGTAGATGGACTATCTGTTTTAGTACACAAATCTGATTTGATGGAATTGCAGTTGTCGAAAGAATTCAAGTAGCTCTTTCCCACAATAGCTTCCTTTTCGTTTAATCCAGTTTCGCCAACCTTGCACGATGTAAATTCCATTCTTTTCTTCTTTACAATTTTCATAGCTCTAACTGGTGTTCTTGTATGCTGTTTTACACTTTTTGTTTCAAACGGTTGAAACCAAGAATTCACTGAAATACCAGTGCATTTATGTTTTTCATTCACTATATTTTCTTCCAAATCCTTCGTTTTTCTCTTCCATGAACACAACATCATGCATTTGTTTCATATCCAAACCATATGACTAAAGCATCGTCATTTCATCAATCTGAAAGTCGATGTATAATTGGTATCCAAATCAAAAAAGCGTTTTAGTCAATATTTTTTTCTTAAATGTTTTTGCTAATTAAAGCAGCCATCGGATTAAAGCTTCGTTCGTTTCATTAGAGCTTACAAGCTATGAATTGGATACAGACTTCCGGTTTCAAAGTTCGTTACAAAAATATCAATATTACCTTAAGAACTTTTCATATTTGTTTCTATAGCATAAAGTAGCAGTTGTTCAGTGCCCCAGACGGTTAGAAATAAGCACATAAGCACCGTATTATCAGCCATGTATCATTTAACCATTTGATTACGTATACAAAGTCAACGATTGATGGAGGTAAATTGGTTTTTGTTGAGTTGTTATTGATTGTCATCGAGGTTTGTTATAAACACTCTGTTAATGTGGCTCTTGGGAGTCAATCAAACTAATCGGTTATTAATGGTAACATTAGGAATGGCTACATCTCTGTGATTTTAATAGAATATATAAAATACCATGTTTGAGACCGAGAGAAAAATTGAGAGAGATGTAGAGAGGGTTATAAGTGATGGCTATAAGCTTGATTGTTTATAATTCGACGTATTTGATGCAAAACTATTATCATTACAATAAATGGAGGAATACGCATAAATGTATGTTTCGCATTTGTTGTTGTCTATTCACTTGTAATACGCAAGCCCCCCCCCCCCCCCCCCCCCATCCCGGGGGGATCCGGGTTAGAGAATAGATTCTCAGTACCCCTTGCTTGTCGTATGGCGCGGTCGTTCGGATGAGACAGCAAAATATAAGGTCCCGTGTCACAGCAGGTGTAGCACGATAAAGATATCCCCTGCTTAAAGGCCATCAGCGCCGAATATAGGCCTACATTTTGCAGCTCTCACCGGCAATAGTGAGGTCTCCATATGAGTAAAAGATTCTCAAGAGGGACTTTAAACAATATACAATCAATCAATCATGTAACACGCAATTTGATTGGTTAATATGACTTCATCAAAGGTTAATATTATTTATAACATAAACTGAGTTGAATTTACTTTGGGCCATATGATATCGTGGGAATTGCGTAATAATATTTTTAACTCTTCTGCTATTTCAAAAACGCCCTGGTATCATATAAAGTTTAATTCATCATCATTTCTCGAATTCCATCGAGTACGTTTTTGTTTTAAAACAATTCAAATCAAGGAATGGAAGTAATATCTATTTACTCTATACGATTTAACGTAATTTAAGATAAAGTACACTTAAACCTTCAAAACTCCTAATACTCAATCGCAACAATGTTTCCAGTATGACGAAAATCACTTTGAATTTTTTTATCAATATAGAATAAAGTTCAATTTCTTCATAAAATGACCCTGCTCATTTCCTTTTCAAGCACATATCTGTTTACGCCAAATTTTAAGAATAAATATAAAGTAGAAAAGTCATACAATTCATTAGCTATTCAGGAAATTTCCTAAACACGTGCATAGTTCATCGAATGGACGATTTGTAATGTTGAGGAAAATGTCATAATTTAACATATGATCGATACAAAGAATTGCATAGTAAAGTTACAGCATTTTATTATTGATTGTATCTTGTATAACGTCCCTCTCGACAATATTTCACTCAAATGGCGACGTTACCATTGCCGGTGAAGGGCTGCAAAATTTAGGCTTATCTTCGGCACTTACGGCCATTAAGCAGGGTGGTATGGCCATCGAGCAGGGACGAATCTTTATCGTGTCACACCTGCTGTTACACTTGAACTCGGGTTTTGCGATGTCATCCGAATGACCACCCCATTTAGCCGCCTCTTACGATACGCAAGGGGTACTGAGGACCTATTCTAGCCCGGATCCCCACAGTGTTATTTTATTATTAATAATAGTTATAGTATATTGTAACCATTCTTCTTCTTCTTATTATTATTATTAGTAGTAGTAGTAGTAGTATTTTTATTATTATGTCATATTATTATCATTATATGGTTATTTGAGTGAAGATTGGTGACGTCTCCATATCAGATGAGTGATAAATGTTCGAGCGGGATGTAAACACTACATAATCAATCAATCTTATTTGATTGTGTTTCATTTCACGCATAGATAGATAGTAAAAGACTTCATATTACATCAAAATTAAAGAATTTCTTTATCGTAGGAAAACTACGACATACAAAAATGTAATAAATTTTATTTCAGAAGAATACATCCTAGTCTGACGTCTATTGCAAAGAACCTAATATAAGGACAGTCCTCAACATCCCCTCCCAAAGATCATCCAATTTGAAAACGTTTGAAATGTAAGGAATAAATCAAAAACTACTGTATGATTGAATCATATTTGTACACCATTAATAAGTGTTCCATGTGCTTTGTCACTGTGTCAAGCAGTGGAGATTAAAACACAAGCTGACAGGTATTTTAAATTTTAAATGACTTCACTCTGACAGTGATGCCGGGTCACAACTCACACACGTTATCCTGGCAATATCTTCTCTTGTATCATCATTATCACAATCTGTATCTAAAGCATTGATTTCAAGTAATAAATTAACTTATTCTTAACCTTTTTCTTAATTATTTATAGATTCAATGAATCGTATCTTTAAAAGTGTCTCATTGATTTGAATAACTGAAACAGAATATATTTCCATTTAATTATTATAAGGAAATGGGCGGAATCGTAATGTTAAGGCGCGGCATAAGCAAAAATAGATTTATTAAAAATTTGAAAAGTGCAACAATAATAAAATGTTTAGCATGCAGTTGCAGAAGAAACGTGCAGTAATAGATTTTCTACGAAAGTTGTAATTACTTGGGGAAAATGTTTAAGAAGTAGATCATGTAATACAAAACAACATAAAGTAATTCTAAAAATTTGTCTTTCCCATTAGTTGGAACTGCTTTCCAATAACCAACACCTCTTTTGGTGGATGTGAGCAGGCAAAGGTGGTCAGTCAATTAACAATTGACTAATCAGTCATCATAATGAGTGCTTCAACCGTCTACTTGTACGGCAATTGTACATACTGCTGATGCACAAACCTTTAACCTTTAAAGTTAATTAATTAATATATATATATATATATATATATATATATATATATATATATATATATATATATTTGTGATACCTATTTCTCTATGTCGGTGTCATCACCTATTCTGCTCACATTATTCATCATTGCCTTTACCTTGAACTCTTTTCTATGCAACTGTACAATTAAGTACAATTGAACTTTTACTCTTATTCTCCTCTTCAGAGACACTGATCTTGGTAACACACTTTCCTGTAATATCTTATATCAGATGCCAAAATGTAAAGCATTTGAGGTCTTCCTTTGACATCAACTATTATTTCATAAGTTTCTGAACCATAACATCAGAGATATAGTCTGGAGTTTGTACTGTCAATAAATGTTTCAAACATTGCTAGCATGGAAAGTGTTTTAGGAAAAATGCAGACCTTGATTATGATCCAATGTATTTAAAATTGATCACTCACTCTTACCTTGCCGGAATCTTTGCTGTATTGGTACTAATCTACAAACAAGATAAGACCAATCAAGTGATTTCTTAGGCGCTTCGTAACAATTGTCTTTCTCTCTAGTTTAGAAATAGAAAAATCTGTACAGTGGAGGCAAGGGCAACAAATGCTTTGAAGATACTCTGAGGGTGATTCGTTGATTTTTCGAACACAAATTTGCATTTCATTCTGTGGTTCTCATTTGCTGCAAAAGTCGGTAGCTCTTCTGTAATTATCTACTCTATCTGATAGTTCTGTTTAAGATGAGTTTTCAGCCAACTGTATAACTGATTGTACGTTTGTGTTGACTGGAAAACACACTCCTGCCTTCTAATGACGCAATGATAGAATAAAGAAATATAGAGCATATCACAATGCTATAATTATACTTATGCAATGTGAAATCAAAGTACTAAAAGTATTTCTTTGCGCCAAACAACAAATGGATATTGAGTAACCAAGTTTCTTCATGAGTATTGATTTACAAAAATGAGTTACAAAAGCAGTTTGACGAATACGTGGATACAGGAAAAAAAACAATAAAAATAGCATCCTATCTAGGTTAATATGGTTAGTATATTTCAGGATATCGGTTCATTGTAGAAGTGGTAGGAGAGTGTATATTTCAATGCAAATCTTATATCATTATCATAACTTGTTTTCTTTCAAGCATATTAGCCAAAGGCATTGTATCTGTGCACTCCAAAAGATGGGTCTTTGCTTCACATGCCTGACATTGTATCTAAAGACTTTCTAAATGTGTTTACGCGTGTATATATCATAAAGCAAAATCAGAATTTCACAGTTTAATGAGTCAAAACAATGGTGTCTTTCAAGAAAAACGTCATTTAATATGTACTTTATATAGTAATAATGCAGGGTCACATTTAGACTTTAAGGAAGAATAGCATTTTTCAATATCGGTAAAAATTACAAAAGATGCAAGTTGGATTTCACATTTTATTACAAATTTTGACGAAAACAGTCCCGTGGGGATCCGGGTTGGAATAGATCCTCAGTCCCTTTTCTTTGTCGTAAGAGGCGACTAAATGAGGCGGTCCTTCGGATGAGACCGCAAAAACCAAGCCACCGTGTCACAGCAGGTGTAGCACGATAAAGATCCCTCCCTGCTCAAAGGCTCTGAGCGCCGAGCATAGGCCTATATTTTGCAGACCTTCAGCGGCAATGATGACGTCTCCATATGAGTGAAAAATTCTCGAGCGGAACGTTAAATGATATATAATCAATCAATTGAAGAAAACATTAACACCTATGGTTATAAATGTTGGATTATTTTATGCAATAAAATTTTGTTCTTATTTTGGATTGTCAACATTTTTTACTTGAGCATCACTGAAAAGACATTATTTGTCGAAATGCGCATCTGGTGCATCGAAATTTGTACCGTATATGTTTTATAATGCAATATAAAGAAATATTTCACTTTTTCAGTTTAATTGAAATATCATATTTAATTAGAATTATGAATCTTAACATTTAATGTCTACCTCACACACACACACACACACACACACACACACACACACACACATATATATATATATATATATATAATAACATTCTCATGATTGTATGTTCCATAGTGCTTCTCTCTCTCTCTCTCTCTCTCTCTCTCTCTCTCTCTCTCTCTCTCTCTCATTAAGGCGACAATCATTACATAAGCTAAAAGCATAATGGGTATTTTCCTGGACTAGCCAGAGAACATTTGTAGGTGTGTGTTGAGAACCAAACAACTGAAACAATTTATATGAACTTGGTGAATTGTAATAGTACTCTTGAAGGTATTTTTCCTTAGATAAGAGAACATTGAATACTGAAGGATAAAATCAAATCCATTTCAATGTGTTCAGTGTCACAAACATCGTATAATCTATGTTGCCTGCTGCTCTCATATTGATATCTTTCAGTTTCAACATTCAAAGCCTAACGATAGAGATATCTTTCTTTAAATTAATGTGAATTGGTTTTGTTAAGTATGGTTGGATGCTACAAAGTCATCATGTTTGAAGTGAAGTGTTTATATAGAAAAAAATATGTACCATGAAAGTACCTACCGGATTGAATTTCATCGATTCAGATTAACACATTGTTAACTTCTCCATTATGTCTTTGGGATTTATGATTACGATTAACACATTCTTAACTTCATCATTCGATATTGTTGAATGTTTCAAATGTCTGGTAATTTAATTTTTAAATATGGAAATTCATTAAATAATACAAGTAAAGCATGTTTATATGAAAGCATGCCATATTTTTAGCGAAGCGTATGCATATATTATAATATTCGAATGGTCAAAATGAGGTTAACAATACGTGATGGCTAGGCAAAATATAATATCTGACATATTGATGTTTATAATGACCGCGTGACCGTTCCCATTGTTCTTTTCACACAACCTTTATAAAAGTACATGTATATCACAAGTGCAACACGATATGTTTCGCTCTTAATAGATAAAACATGCGTGTTTGCAATTTCTTATAGATATCGTAAAATCCATTGACCCCTTCCACAACAACATGGACTTACACTTAATGGAATTTTGATAACAATTTTTTACGTCAGCATTTATTGAACATCACTGTAGTGATAAATTATACTAGACAAAATAAGTTAGGGATCATGGACTATTTCATTGATTAAAACTAAACCTTTATACGTACATGGCAGAATATATGAAACACAAAAGCTGACATCATTTTTTCATCAATATTTAATTTCAATTATTGATTTCTTGGGGTCATAGGGCACAAAACAACATGTCACTGAGTAATGTAAAGACAGCTACCTTGAAATACAACTTGAACTTTACAGAATATGCCCAAAATTGACTCCATGTTTCATCAATACTCGATGTGACCCCCGTTTGCTCTAAAAATAGCCTGGTATCGGCGCTGCATCCTCATTATGAGATTCACAATGTTCTGTTGTGGGAGTTTGTTGCATTCCTCTTTCAGCGCGTTTTCAAGGTCATCTAATGTATGTGGTTGATTTCATTGATGCTGAAGTTGATCCCACACATGCTCGATGGGATTCAAGGTCCGGTGAGACAGCAGGCCATTCATACGCTCAGTAGTTTCTCTCTGTAGATACTCCTGAACCACATGAGCACGATGGTGACGGCGTTATCGTCAATTAGAATGACATTTGGCCAGACTGTACCTACAAACAATCTGACGACTGTATCGGAGAGTAGATAGTGCGCCGTTCCTGACGGCTACCATGTCAGTGCTACCCGTCAGAGAGATACCACCCCAAACCATCACAGAGCCATCCCCAAACCGACTGTGTTCAGAAACCAATGCTTGACTGTATCTTTTTCTGGCCTCTCTCCACACACACCTACGACCATCGTAGAAGTCCAGGCAGAATCAGGACTTATCTATTAACAGTACCAGCTCCCAACGTCGTCTATCCCAATTCACATATTCTAAGCGTGCTTGTCGATGACGTGGGAGAAGTCTGGGACGCACTACCGGCTTGTAAGCCCTGAGACTAGTAGCATGAAGTTTGTTTCTTAAAGTCCTGAACGTAATGTGCAGGCCTGTAGCAACATTAAACTGACGAGTCAGTCTCGGAGCAGGTTGAAAACACTGTCTCCGGGCCACCGTTGTGATGTACCGGTCTTGGTGTTGCGTTGTGATACAGGATCTGCCTCTCCTAGGTCTCTCATTGACTGTCCCAGTCCCCTGAAATCGTGTCCAGAGTCTAGAGATGACACTCTGGGACACGCTAATCTGGGTAGCAACACCTCACCGGGTTTGTTCAGCCTGAAGCATTCCGATTGCTTGATTGGGCTCATTTGCCTATAAATCACGCCTTTGTGGTAGCATACTTTTACTAAGTCACGTTCAATCGCTGTTCGCTTTATCAATAACGTAGTGATGTCTGCTGACTGATTGTCTGCGTTACAAAACTACCCAAAATGTACCATATATTGTCGTGCGGCTTATGGGCATGGGCAAGTCAAAAAATATTTTCGCAATCCATATATATGTGGTATTTCACTAAAATATTCTTCCAAAAGCTTTCTCAAACCAAAATGCCAACGATCCCTCACTTTTTATTCATTAGAATTTTATATGAATGTAATAATGAAATTTAATATTCGCATAAAGTGCACTGCATCCTTTTAATGGCTAGAACTAATAAAGTGTCAAATGAGCATATGCACAAAAATTATAAAGCTATTTTAAAATATTGTATATTTATCATCAGTTGTTTTATAGTTTTCATTCTCTCTTTCCCTCTTTCTCCGCTTGGTGTTTCAAAATGAAACACCATCTTATATCATAGACATGTATACATCTCTGTCCTTGAATGAGAATATATATTTATTTTAACAACAGACCCAAGTTATTGAACGTCATGAAGAATTATTCGATGATGTACGATGTACCACATCAAGAAAAAAAAGTATGCCTAGTTTTAAGTACTTGCTTCCGCATTCAATGTACTTAATTTTCTTTATCAAGTAAACAAGACACTGTATTAACTAATATACCATAATTTAATGTGCATGATGAATGAGAATATAATTATTATTTTCGTAGTTGTCACTATGATGCTATGCGCTATATATTCAGATACACTGAAATCTAATGTTTATTTTCCCCTGCAGTTTAACGGTCGAACAATAAAATTCCCTAATTAGTATACACCTGTTTTGTATGATGAATACATTTTAAGGAAGAATCTGGTTATTGTGGTTTGTATGGAAATCATAGAACGTACCTCCCTGATTCCAGCTACATTCAGACAGGTTTGCGAGTGAATAACGCATTTTTTGTATTCATAATTGAATGTATTAGTTAAGTACACTTCAGAATTATATTTCGTTAGGCAAACTAACATTTGATTGGACGGTCATGAGGTGGACAGTATATGAGGAATTTGGCAGAAAGAAAACAATGATTAATGATGTGGAAATGAAACTCCGTGCACATCATGGTCATCAATGTATTTGTGATAATATTTAAAGTACATTTCAAGGAATGTGTCATTTGATGCAATACACGAGTTTTTTCTTCAGTTGGAAAGATGGTTCTCGGAACGCTGATGTCTATCAACAACAAAAATTATGTTTCCATAAAACGATATCATTATCTTGTACGTGGGGCGTTACGTAAGAGATCCTAATTGTTTAATGTTACATCTTTATCATTATAATTATTAAGGAATGCAATGTCAGGGGGATTTATGAGGATCACCACGTACATTTTCTTTTTGCATCTTGTTGTTACACTATATCCTATTTTGACATGTTTTAGGTCTTAATGATAATCATAAATTTTAACATAGTCATATGCTGACAAGGACCAACATATACTTCTATTTGTGCAAGACTTTTCTTTTTACAGATACTTGACTGCACAATGTACGTACATATATTATAGCTACAAACGGACCGGTCCCGTTTGTAGCAGGTGTGGTACGGTAAAGATCCCTCCCTGCTCAAAAGCCCTAAGCGCCGGGCATAGGCCTAAATTTTGCAGCCCTTTACAGGCAATGGTGACGTCTCTATGAGTGGACAAAATATCAAGCGGGAGGTAAAACAATATCCAATAAACAAATCATCAATAAAACAGAACAGGGTCCTCGCCAGTTTACGACAAAGGGGTGCTAAATATATTAAAATTACATTTTTAAAAATTGTATACCTTGAAGACAATTCTCTATATACTGATGAGGCTTTCAAGCTGTAGGGCTACATTTCAGTGACGGCAGTTAATTTCTTGAATTTCCTTTGCATAATTTGTATTTCTTACACCAATGACTTTTCCAAGTATTATTTCCAAAGAAATGAGTTGTAAGTAAACGCATATGAAGTAATTGCATTGTTAAAGTAAACTGAGAAATACGAAATAAAATTTCAAGATAAGGGATTAAAATGCGTCCACAATTCATGCTGCTCAGATAACCACTGTAAAATGGTTTCTTCTATCTCCACAAGTTACGTGTATTGAGTAGAACTAAGGCGATGCATGAGAAACAAATAACAACACGCATGTGGCCTATACTCATCGACCGGAGTGAAAAAAGCATTTTGTAAAGACTAAAATCAATACCAGCCTATAGGTCAAAGACATATTTACATAGAAGTGTTCCAAATTTTAATGAACTCAGTCAAAAGGTGTAGCATGATCCGTGCCCCCAAGTGCTTATGGTTTAAAGGGGCATGGGCACGATTTGAAGTGAAATTTTTCAGGTTTTATTTTCCCATTCAGATGTACGTATGTTAAAGTAAGAATCTATCTTATCGATTGATCGTTTGTTTTACGTCCCGTTGAAAACTTTTCACTCATTTTGACACATCACCAGCTGTAGGTGAAGTACCACAAATTTAGACCTATAGATGCATAGCTCTCAGGGTCGTAACAGTGAGGGTTCTCTGACGTGCCGACGCCTGCCGCGAGACGGGACCTCCTTTGTTGAAGTCATATCCGAAAGACTCACTTCTAAACGCCGAGTGTTAGACTAAGGACCAATCATTACCTTTTTAACGTCTTAGATTTGATGCAGCCATAGCACAAGTGGGGCTCGAATTCAGGACATCCCGGTTACGAAGCGAACGTTCTACCACTGAGCTGCTGCAACTGGTTGAATCTATACTATGGTCCGTTTTGATTCGTCCCTCTCGGGAATCTTTCAATCATATGGAGACATCACCATTGCCGGAGTAGGGCTGCAAAAATTAGGCCTATGTGTAGCGCTCAGGGCCTTTGAGCGGGGAGGGATCTTTAACGTGCCACACTTGCTGTGACACGGCACCTCGGTTATTTCAGTGTCATCCGAAGGACCTCCCCATTTAGTTGCTTTTTACCACAAGCAAGGGTTACTGAGGATCTATTCTAACCGGGATCCCCACGGGGATGTTTTATGTTTTGAGTATGAAGATATTTCATGTAGACGAACGCTTAAAAAGTTTGGGTTCTTGCCGTAATTGAATGAATACAATACCATGTTCGACGAGATTCATTGAAGAGTATTTGCGGCATCTTGGATTTTTGGAAGGAACTAGTAATTGAGGCTGATTACGAGCAAAGCCATAAATCAGAAGCAACGTGGCAGAACACCCAACAGTTCTAGCAGCTACCTTGCAATCGCAGTACCAGTCAGATGTAGGACTACCTTCTGTTTGACCTTTTTCAATCCACCAATTGTATTTTTGGAAGATACATGGCGAGGTCGTATTTTAACATGTACAAGGTTTAAAAGTTTTTCATTCTGAATCATAGGAAATTAACTTGGACGCTTACATGTTCATTAACATAATAAACTGCTTGTTTCAACTGGTATATACCCAAAAGTGATGTCTCTTAAGTATTGCTTGGATAGGACAGTGTTACGTAATGACCGAAGTCGACTCAGTAATGACAAAAGGATGACATGTTTTTATGATATTTAATAAATATAAATGAACAGATGAAGAATGCTCTTTATCCAGTTGTATATGGCGAACGTCAGTACTTCCTCATGTGGCCATATCTCGCAGACTTCCGATACAAGGACCACTGGTCTCCTTGTCCACACAACAGGACTACGTCAGCTAACAGACAACACCCACGAACCAGTCACTGTAGCAAGACCCCAGAGAAGCTGGACCAATACTTTAGCTAGCGTGTCTCATGAAGGTGCAAATTACTAGCAAGTAAATTACTCAAGGGGCCTCCATGGTCGAGTGGTTAGAGCATTGCGCTCAAAATTACAAGGCCTCTCACCTCAAGTCGACGCGGGTTCGATTCTCGCTCGCGCCTATGTATGTGAGAAAGTTTGCCAGTTTCCTTTCGGAAGGTCGTTGGTCTCTTCCCGGGTACATTATATCTGGGTTCTCTCCTCCACCTACAAAACTGTACGCCACCAGATTACTGAAAAATTGTTCAGTGCGGCGATAGAACAAACAAACTCACGAGAAGTATTAGAACGTCCTTCTCTTAGGACTGCCACGTTCAGACTGATTTGCACGGACTGGCGAAATTCAGGGTCCAGTGAAGTGAGGTATTTAAAAGGGTATTTAAACACGTATTTACATGAGGCACCATACAGGGTACAAGAGTGTTCGATAAAGTAAACAACGACTATCGAACCTCATGTTTAACATTACATAAAAGTAAAATTCATTTTCTAATGTGACAGACAGGGAAGTTTATTTTAACAACTGAAGCTTCTACATCAAGCTTAATCCAGTTTTCTTTCTTTGTAATTCGAATATTTGATACTTTGTCCTTAACATGATTTGGTTTAGATTTCATTGAAAGCATTTGTTGTGCAAGCTGTTCCTCTTGTGTTCCATATCAGAAACATGAGGGGTCTATAAGCGTTTGTTAAAGCTGCAACAATTTGGACAATTTCCGATGCATGGTAATTGTGTATTTTATATACATGGGAGAAAATCTTCCAACGTTTTAATCTACTGTTAGCAGACTCCACCAACCAACGAAGTTTTGTGACGATTCTTGAGCTATTTCTTTTCTGTGGTATGTTGTTTCATTGATTTGTTAAGAAATGCTGGCACCTCACACTGATAACCGAAATCTATCATTATTTCAAAAGCATCGCGAAACCGACGGTCAAAAATAAACATGTCTTCTTCAATTAGCCAATCGACTATTTCCTCAGTATTGGATTTTAACTAGTCAAAATGTAGGCATTGCTATTTTTGTCATCTGCAAAGAATGGCCCCATAACACTTACAATATATCCATCAGTACTAGTGATCATCATAGGTTTTATAAGTGAACGACCTTTATGTACTGAGAAACATCTTCGTTGTTGGGTATAAGAACTACTTCTTTCAATATATATGCAGGTGTCGTCCATTAAAAGAATGGCTATATCTTCTACCCAGTCAGGAAAAAGCTCTTTTACAAAACCTGTAGTGTGATTTTCGATAATCTCGGAACGTGAAATGTGCGAAAACCTTAAAATCAAAGGTACGAACTCCTTAAGAATACTTTTCTAGCCAAAGCAACAATGTTAGAAACTTGTATCTCAGTAAAACCAAACTAAGTTGCACGAATAGAATGCGACATGCCTGTGCGTAATTTTGCAAGTAAAAGACCAGTGATCTCTCGAGTAGAACGAACTGTAGATGAAGAGAAGGACGATAGACGTCTTACCAAATTTTCAAACTGATAATCCGTAAGATCTGTTAAATCAAATATTATCTTCGTTACATAGATTTATACTCTTCCTAATATCAAGTTTCTTAGAGAAACCTTGCAACATTCTTTCACTGAGTAATTCTGTGATTTCATTTTTTTTTTATTTCTGTGGAAATGTTTCTAGTTTAGATGTATCAACTAACATGCCCTACACGCAAGCGGTCATCTTTCAAATGAGAGGTACAACATTTGACCTCAGATGGTACCAGTACACCTTGCAATATGAAAATGTCTACACTTGCCGAATGTGGAATAATGCGTAAACCCCTTGATTCTTTGCGACACATAATGTACAGCGTCTTAGTTTTCCAACAGAAATAACAGGAAGAGTGATGCTTGCAGAGGTAGATGAATTTGCAAGGTTTTATCACTTTCATGAGCGGTGTATTCATCTGACACCCCCCCCCCTTCTGTATTTACAGAAACATCCTTTGTATGATTGATTGTATATTGTTAAACATTCCTCTCGAGAATCTTTCAGTCATATGGAGACGTCACCAATGCCGATGAAGGGCTTATGACCTTTGAGCAGGGAGGGATCTTTATCGTACCACACTTGCTGTGACATGGGGCCTCGGTTTATGCGGTCTCATCCAAATGATTTCCCTATTTAGTCACCTATTACGATTATGTATGAGGGTCCTTACCTGATGCCTGGATAATGACAGCAGGACATAGAACCTAAACTGACCCAATCCCACTTTTTTTTAATCTGTAAATCTTTCTCCTGCATTTTTGGCATAAAATATCGCCAATGCACACATTTTCCCGAGGAATGAACTATATCGGCCATGCGGTATCTCTCTTACAACAGTTCTATTTCCCAGTGATGTTCTTGAAAGGCAAACGCAGCAATTTATGCTCGTGACACTTGTATCGAGTAGCACAGAGTGAATGTTTCTTGTCCTCGAACAAAGTGTGCTTGTTGGCTTGTTTTACGTTTGTTTGATAATTTTTCAGTCATGCTGAAAACTCACCAGCAGTAAATGAATTGCCACAAATCTAGAACTATTCCTGGCACACAGGAATATATTATAGAGAGTTTTATAGTCCCAACGTCTGTCGTGACACAAGATCTATGTTATTAAGGTTTCATCCAAAAAACCCGCTATTCTCCCTTCCTTATGCCTGTCACAGTCACTACGTATTAGGTTTGACGCAGCCAAGGTACAGGTGGAGTTTGGATAAACCATCCCCAGTCACGACGCGAACACCCCAACCACTGAGACATCGCGATCGATTGATATGTCCATAAATGAAATATTTAATTTATATATTTAAAAAAGTCGAGTGTCTTCATGCATCTTCTATTTCTACTTATATGCATTATCTTCTAGGGGAAATCTGATATTTATATACTTATTTTACTTTTGAAAGCTCGTTACTGTGTATTACCAAAATAAAATGTTCCCATATAATTTGATTTGGATTATTTTCAAATGTGAAACAAACAGATATATTATTTCCTGGAAAATATCGCATTTAAACCCCTTTTTGAAAAAAAAAATACTGTCACTTAAAATCGTGAATAAAGAGATTCAGAAGTGACATAAACAAGCTTTCATTATATCAACTCACATCGTTGTATCAAAAAAGAGACTTGAAATAAATTGAGAAACACACACACACACACACACACACACACCAAATTTTACTGCACGTGGCATTCACAATTATTTTATCGCATTAATGGTTCTGATTCCATTATACGATCTTTAGAACGTATTGCAGCGTCAGGGATAGTGTCTCAAGCACACACTATTTTAATAAGTAGTCTTTGCAGAGTTTAAATCAAAGCTCAAAAAGGAATTCAGTACCATTTATTTTCTGATTAGTTTCTCTATCAAGTTAACAGTATAAAAATAGACTTCTGATAATATTTGTAATATTTCTATAATCCAAAACAATTGATTTTTATGTTATTTCTATTTTGCTAATGTTTATCTCATACCACATAATATCATTCATAATGTCACCCTAAAAACTACTTGAAATACGACTTGTTTACTCAGCGAAATATTTGGCAATTAAATGCAAATTGCATTTTCTGAAATCAAAAATTCTAATTTGTTCACCTATTTCATTTTTAACGTTCTTCCTCTTGCTCTCACTTGAATATCATTACCAAGAAATGATCCGAGTAAATATTACAGTATAAAAGCCTTTCTTCAAAATATTGGCATTTACAGTTACTTGGGGTTGTTTTTATACTCCTTTTGATCAACTTCTTCCTACCTATACTTTAAGACTTTAAAAAAATGGAAAACGAAAGTAAAATATTATTCAATTGTTTATTATTTACCATATAATTAAAAATGCTATACTTTCAAAGTAATTGCATTCGTGAATTATTCAGTTGTCATCAGATTAATGAACGGTCAAGAAGTATGGACATATACGTAAACTCGCAGCTGAATATGCTGCCCCACTCACACCTCACCAGGCAATGCTAGCAAACACTATTTACAATCTCGTTCGCATGCATTTCTCGTCAAGTCCAGTAAAGCTCTTTCTATCTGGTGGAAAGTTTGGGAGCATCTTCAAAATTTGAAACGAACAACACCGGACCAATGTGTACGTTTAATGTATGTTAGCTGTGTGTTGGCATTCGTAACACATACCCTTCTTTTCCTATACTTTGCTTCCACTTATGTTCGTTGGGCAAGAATCATTACCTGACAACTTCCGGAAATGACACAAGTAAACCGCTTCTGGATATCGAACGCATTGAACATTCGAATACCGGTTCGGTAGTCTCTTGTATTAACAAGCGCTTATCCTTTACTCACCCGGTGGCCAAAATGAATTGAGAGACAGCACTTTTCTGGTAATTGTACAGTTATCCGCTTTGTGCGCTTTACACATCAATTTCAAAGAGATTCAAGCAGCGGCAATTATGATTTTCATCAACACATAACTCTACCGTTTTGCGTTCTGTCGCAGTTCTTTTCATCCACAGAACGTCTTACCCGTTAAGTCGTGATGATCAATTAAAGACCAGACTTAACCAGTCCATGCAGTCCAGATATCGTAGAAGTCAATTTTTATTTGTGTGTATGTAACTTTAGGTACTGGAAAACAGAATAAGATAATCCATTTAATTAAGAAGGTGAAAGTAACAAAATTTAAATTTCATTTATACAATGTTGGAGTCGGAAAAGCAAATCTTAATAGGCATACACGCCTTATCCTCGGTAGTGAAGAGACTCTAACCAAGTACGCTACCTTCCTCATAAACCAGATGGGTTTGTGGGACAAGTGGTCTATTAGAAACGTTTAACTAGTGACGGCTGTAAGCTAGATATCCCGAATTTAGATCCTGGTAATTTTAATCAGATTGAGAAAAATCTACACATAAGAATATCACAAAGGCGATTGAGTATATACTTGACTAGTGTTTCTTCAATTCTCAGTATACTCCTGAAGAAAATAGTCTAGTATATACTCAATCGGCTTTGTGATATATATATATATATATATATATATATATATATATATATATATATATATACAGAATGATGCAACCACATCATCACCAATGACTACATATTGGTACCTTCATATTACTGAAACCATATACACATTACATGTATATACATAGACGTATCATCATGATTTATGGGGAGAGGGTGGTGTAAGTTTATAGAATTTGTCTCCGATCTCTTTATAACAGTATTACAATAAAATAACCTGATTCAATTAGTCGACAAGCTTGCTGTACCTGCTCAGGCTATTTAGAATTACTTTCACTGTTAAGTTAGGACGGCCGTTCGTACCGCTCCTCGTCGGTCATCGAAGTCCCACACTTTTGTTCACAGCAAATGAAGGCTACATTTAAACACTATTGATGTCAATTACTCCTTTTCATTGATATCACGATTTTGAAATAATATAAGCAAGGTTAGGTGGAGAAAATCTAATTTATATGCTTTTATTTTACAAAGTTTACTCGTTAGTAGATACAATTAGAACAGTACAGGTAGCTCTCCCTCTGTATTTATAAAGGTGCATTATATATAAACTATCAGTTTTTCGGCACAACCGGTCCTTTCTTTAGGACAATAGGATATTTTCATATAAAACGAAAACTAATTAAACTAGATGCTGTCCTAAGACAGTAATACCTGCACCCAAGTGTTTGCCTTTAAATATACATGTATTCTATATATTCTTGCTGCATATGTCAAGATGAATCGATTTTTTTTTCTGGGCAAAGGTTCAGGGGTCATCTCAAACCCTATTTCATAATTGTTGTTTTGAACATATCTTATTAATCAAATCAAAAAGGATTGGGAACAAGTTCTATCAACTTACTTGTCCCTCTCCTGAAGTATTATAAGTACAAAATGTCATGCAAGATAGTAATTTCATGGCAAAGTAAGTGTTATCGGGTATGATATGATGCAGATGTAAACCGAAGTCCAGATTCTCCTCCCCTCCTCATACTCATCTAATGCAAACTCATATTTCATACGTCCGACATTTCAACATAAAGAAAAATGCTCACTCTTCATTGACACCTGATGAAATTTTGTTCTGACAAACACTGGAGAATATTTCATAAATAAATAGAAGATTTATTTAATATTACATCGATGCTGCAAAATTCATCCTCTTTCTTCTACTTATAACTAATGTCGTTGCCCTTGGTATTTATACCGATTGACTATATTCCTGACCCAAAACTATAACTTAATTCCAACCTTTAATCAACGCTGTTGGCTCGGCCTCAATCTGGTGTGTTAGTGTTTCGGTTAATGATTATATTAGGATTACAATTGGGGTTAAGATCATGGGTAGGGTTTGGCTTCGCAAAATATCTAGTGTGTCCTTAAATCATAATGATGTTTTATTATTTGCATGAATAACACATCGTTTGAGAAGTTTAACAAATCCATAGTAAATTCCACCTCACTATTGCTTTACTTCTTGACAAAGTCATGGGTCGCACCTAACAAATACAATATATTGGCCAAAGCTTCCTTTCTGGGAAGCGAGATATTTCAGAAATATATTTAATTTTTGGAAATACATGAACGACGCATTATACCGGCATTAGCGCTTCATGAAAAATAAGTCAGTGTGAAGCGTTTGCAGTTCATATTGTGATACATTTTCAATATTGATATATATATTTTTTATTTACATTTTACTTTCATTTCTGTCAGAATTCTTGTTAGCAACTACAGTCCATTTACAAAGAATTGGTTATCATTTGTAAACATATCACAGATGAAATCCTTGGAAATATGAATATTAAAAAAATCAATTTCCTAACAGGATTTTTACAATGATTTTTTTCTTCAAAAAAGCCAATAGATATTTTTTAAAAATTTTCCCGCATGCACAGGAAATTTCATTTCCCTTAAATGAAAAAAAAGTTCTATAGAGACATCTAAACATATGTTTTTTCAATCCATGCAGAACTTTATTTCTCCTGTCGAAAATTTAGATTGCCTTGTTTTTATTTTCTGGGAAAGAACATTCATTAAATAAACTATGTGTGATAAGGACCCAATTTGACCACTAAAATAATATGACAATTAGTGTAACCTTAAGACCTTGCCGAACTTCTGTTAGTTTTGAATCATTTCTTGCCAATCGACATAAGAAATGAGCCATCTGATTGTCGATCATTCTTTTGACACTAAAAATCGCTTTTAAAACTTGCTTTGTGGTAAAAGAAAAAAGAGCAATTCGGAGAACACGATTTATTTTTATACCATGGATTGATCTTTCAAAGAAACATATTTAAGAAAAGGGAATGTTTGTCGAAAAAAGATGATACAGAATGCTTCGTTAATGGTTAAAAACAATTTCAGAGAAAGTGGCCTATTTCCGGTGTCATATATATCACACATCTCTTAAAGTTGTGCACACACTTTTCATCAGAGTGAAGTAACTAAAATTGAGAGTCATTTGCATAACGTGGTCATGAAAGCCCGTGTCATATAAATTCTTTTACGTTTTGCAAATTTTCTAAAATCATGTAGAAATGAGGTACAGACGTAAACTAGAAGAATGACGTCGCTAGGTTTTCTGTTTGAGGAAAACAATAATTACGAAGAAAGGAATATAAGAAAAACCTGCTATGTACAAGGAATGACCAAGTACAGTAACCTGGTTTATACTTACTTAGAATCTGCACACACAGATATGTAATTTCATAGGACTGGTGACCCTACAAAGGTAGTATTATTATATACATACAAAACAATATACTCGGTGTTATTTCACAGTCTTAAAATAATACTTCTGGCGATGAAATTATCAATTTCATGCTATATATACCACTGCATTTTTCTCGACAAAACTCAGTGAATGCTGCATTCCGTAAGTTTTCTGAATATGATGATGTGCGCTGGTTGTTTCAACATCTTCAGGCAGTTCCAATCATCATCCGATATTTTGATACTTGTACCACCACACTCTTCGACCGGTGGTTCTGTAGTTGTGGCCATTTGAATCATTTGATGTTGGTTTCAGTTTTCGTTATTCCTCCTGTAGTATAACCAACGTGAAGTTCTCTCAGCAACCTCTCCTATCTTTCATCTTTCACAAGGTCTTTGTTTACCCACCACTCAACGGCTTTCAATAGTTTCCCCGCTACCCTTGCAGAAATCCCCTACCTCATTATCTAATTTTATGATCCCCTGACAACCCGAGTTAGCATAGGTCCTTCGTACCCTTGGTTGTCGTAAAAGGGATTAAATGGGTGGTCCTTCGGATGAGACCGCAAAAAGCCAGGTCTCGTGTCACAGCAGGAGTGGCACGATAAAGATCCCTCCCTGCTCAAAGGCCCTGAGCATAGGCCTAAATATTACAGCCTTTCACCGGCAATAGTGAAGTCTCCATATGAGTGAAAAATTCTCGAGCGGGACGTTAATCAATTCGACATTTAGATATATTGACGACGTTTTGTCTATTAACAATGATCATTTTCATTCATATGTCGATTCGATATATCCCAGTGAATTTGAAATTAAAGACACCACAGAGTCTTCCACTTCTGCTTCGTACTTAGATATTTTACTGAAAATAGATGCCGGCGGTAATCTAACAACCCAACTTTATGACAAACGGGATTATTTCAATTTCTTCATCGCCAACATCCCCTATCTATGTGGCAATATTCCATCATCACCTGCATATGGTGTTTATATCTCCCAACTGATTCGATACGCTAGAGCTTGTTCTGCTTAGCATCCGTTTTTAAATCGAGGCGGGCTACTGACAAAGACGTTGATGTTATAGGTGTTTGTACAGTCTCGTCTAAAGTCAGCATTTCGCAAATTCTATGGTCGATATAACGATCTAGTTTGCCAGGACAACTTACCAAAAAGTCAAATGCTGTTTTATGTGTTTCATACCAATTGTTAGCAATTCTTGGCACACTGATTCTGACTACGGATTGCTCCGTTTACGTGATCGAAATATAAGGCTCACGGCGGGTGTAATCGGTCTACATGGGATGCTTACTCCTCTTAGGCACCTGATCCCACCTCTCGTATGACCAAGGGTCCGTGTTCTCCCATCTCTCTGATTTGTATTTTCTATAAGAATTACGAGATTGAATACTGTCTTGGCCTTTTCATAGTCAATCAATCTAAATTTATGGGGAATAAGACGATGGTCTATTCCTTCAATATTCAGTTTTCTGCTAGCTCTGTATAATTTGACATTTTACACTTACATAATTTCACAGAATTATCTCTCAATGAGACAGTGAAGTAAATGTACATGTAAATGCTGCTGTTTTCCATATGACAAGGTATAGTTTGCATGTGATCTGAACAATTTCTAGAAAGACAAACTTCTTGAGCTAATCTACTCTTAAGTTCTGACTTGTTGATCTTTCTTATTCACTTCTTTTGCCGTTTCTGGTTGACCTACTTCATTAAGTTATGGCAAGTACTATTAACCTGACTGTCTGACATATAGTACACAACAGAAGAAGTAGTGAACCATACAATGTAACAAGTAGAATTTTCTTTTACAGCCAAGCTACCGTTAAATTTCTTTTACCAGATTTTCTTCCACGTCGAAGCAGTTGTGAAATTAACGAATCCCTCTTTTCTGTGAAGAAGTGTCTACAGAGATGTTTGCGAAAAGGAACTATGTCAAGCATATTGATAAGATGGAGAATATCGTCCCTTCAACTTCAGCAGGAACTGGTGAAGAGAGCTCAAATCTTTCTCTTCTGGTGCAATATATCTCTGCCTTTTCCCAGCTATTTAGTGTGGTGATTTTCGTCCAGATCACATATATGTATGTCCATAATCTATTTAAAACGGAGAGGTCCTCACTGCTATGAGTCGAGTTCTGATTCTTGGTCCCCCGTGTCTTACTATTCGATTTGACTGCGCACCATGTATGTGTATGTAACCCAGTTAGGTCTTAGATGATGGATTTTGTGGTCCCTGATGTTACTAAAAATGCATGTAGAATTAATTCAAATTCTAAGATAGAAGCGACACACACACACACACACACACATATATATATATATATATATATATATATATATATATGTGTGTGTGTGTGTGTGTGTGTGTGTGTGAGCCATAATCAGTATTCTACGAATATGTTATAGTCAACTGCATCTGACTTGTATTTGATTCTAGACGATAAAAAGAATGTAAATCAAGATTAAATACGTCATTGTCATTTTATAATGGGGCTTCAAATTAATTTTCATACGAGAAAACGCAAATTTGTATAAATGTTCAATTCCAATGTTCAATACTCTAAGGGGCTTCCGTAGCAGAGTGGTTAGAGCATAGCGCTCAAAATCACAATGCCTCTCTCGAATCGCTCTCGACGACATATGTGAGAAAGTTTGCCAGTTTACTTTCGAAAGGTCGGTGGTCTCTTCCCGGGTACATTGTATCTGGGTTTTTTCATCCACCAATAACAACTGGACGCCACCAGATAAATGAACCCGCGCCGATTGGTGGTGAGAGACCTTGTGATTTTGAGCGCGATGCTCTAACCACACCGCCACGGAGGCCTCCTACTTGATTTTAAACACAGTACGAATTTTATTAAAATGAAGAATTCGTGCACTGGTTTACTCTATGGATAAAACCAATTTACCAATTTCTAGAAAACTAATTTATTAACTTAAGGCGATCAAACTTCATAAGGAGTATATGACTATTATCTACACTAGCATGAGATATATGACAATGAATTGACAGGCAATTACGATTTACATGTTAATTCATTGTTTTATTCTTAAAATACAGGTATGAGTATGGTGTCTATTTATAAACCCTTCTTTCAATCAAATGGTGATAAAGCTTTCCAATGTGCCACAAGTCTCTGAAGGTGTTCCTTGTAGGTCAAATATCAAAATGTTTTCTGACAACATAGCATAATTTACTGAAAGATGAGGCACATATTTTACGACTTTAAATTATGTGACCCCCTAGTTTAGTACACTATATATATCCAGATTCACGCCAGGTGTATCAATAACCTCATACCACTGCAACTGTGATTATGCAGTATGCAAAACTGGTCTGTCATGTCATTTGAAGGTTGATGCGGTGAATATCAAACAACGTAGAGGTAACGTCAGACTATTAATAAACGTAAGATAGCAATTATGGTAGCAAAGCACTAGAACTACGGACACAATCAATATATGAAAGAGGCGAAATATTGTCGCCAGGTTGCCTTAGACGTACCACACTAGTTATTGATATTTATCTCCACCCTATAACCGCTCATTATTGAATTAGAATGGGTAAATGCGGTGAATAATGCATACCGAAGTACAAAATATCAAGTAAAATAGACGGAATGAAAATCACAGAGGAGAAATAGTTCTAATGACAGATTTGTTTTGGGATTAAAACGTCTATGTAATACATAGGGTTTTTCATTATACCAATGTATTATATTTTCCTAACACAATCTAATAGAATTAATTATCCTACTGAAAATCATGGAATTATTTATCTTATTTAGTTTATTATGTATTGCATAGGCTTATTATGGGAGTTTTGTAGTAGGTTAAAATCTGCCACTATCCTATAGGATTTTGCCTTTGGAGGCCGATGTCTATAATTCTATAAGGATATGTGTGCCCAACCCTGATCTATGAGATATTGTTACAAATTCCACCATATGCATTTTGCTTGTTCTCAAACTCTCTTTAGGAGAGGAAAAAGTCCGGACTTTGTCCTGTCTGAAGTTAAATGTCGCGGGATTCGTATCGAGATTCCTAAAACTAATACGTACATATGTCGAAGACTTAATTGTTAATAAACGTCATTTTCTCCTATTTATGAAGCGATACTCCATGACCACCTGCATATGGTGTTTAAGTCTCTCAATACGCAAGAGTTTGCCCTGCATATGGTGTTTAAGTCTCTAAATACGCAAGAGTTTGTCCTGCATATGGTGTTTAAGTCTCTCACTACGCAAGAGTTTGTCCTGCGTATCATCAGTTTTTAAATTGAGACAGGCTACTGATAAACAAGTTGATATTACAGAGGTTTATACAGTCTCGTCTGAAGTCAGCATTTCGTAAATTCTATGGTCGTTATAACGATTTAGTTTTAGGTTGACAGTGCATGCTTTCAAAATATAGGGCTTACTGGGGCGGGGGGGGGGGGGGGGGGCGACCAGCAGCCGACAGGGGGTGTCTACTCCGACGAGGCACCTGATCTCACCTCTGGTATATGCTGGGGTCCGTGTGTGCTTAACTCTCTGTTTAGTATTCTATTTAGTATTCCTTATAGGAGTTATAAGATTGATCACTGTTCGTTATCTTCACCTTTTCCTTGTTTATAAGTGTGTATAAGTTACATTCATCACATCACATCATTATACCACTTTAAGAGTAATTTTGAACTACTCTCCACTTTGTCAACTTGTACACTTCTACATTTATCTAAACTTTAGTGTTGCAAATGTATATATGATTTTATCGTCATTCGAATATTTTATAATCATCGCTGTCTGTTTCAAGTCACATCACCAAGGTTTTTTAACACTAAGATTAAATTTAGTAATTATTTATCGATGCGATATGTTAGTTTGTCCATAGTTTGTTTAATATCAAATAGATATCATTCACATTGCATATTTTTAGCTTTTTGCCAACTCCTTGCATTAATTACTATATTGCGAAACAGACCTTAGGGGTCAGATAAATTGAAAAATAAACATGACGAACAGTGATCAATCTCATAATTCCTATAAAAATATTACAAAATTCAGTGTAAGACATGTAAACACAAACCCTTGAATATGCCAGAAGTGGTCTCAGATGACTAGCAAGCCCTTTATGACTGATCACAGCTACCGTGAATCCGATTCGGTAAATGGAGTAATTCGTAGTCAAAAGCAGTGTTTAAAGAACGGTTTCAACTGGTATGAAACGGACAGCATTTCACCGAATAACAGGTGTATTGGTAAATCAGATCATTATAGCGATCATAAACTTTGCGAAATTGCTACATAAATATGAGAAGTTGACAATGGAGAAGCTGAAGTCATCTTGTTTGTCATAAAGTTCCGTTTTTGGTTTCCCGTTAAAATTTATGTTCAATAAAATATCTAAGTAAACAAGCACACTGTGGTGTCTTTGATTTAGTTCACTTGGATATATATATATATATATATATATATATATATATGTGTGTGTGTGTGTGTGTGTGTGTGTGTGTGTGTGTGAACATAATTATTGTTAATATATATAATGTCGATATATCTAAATATCAAGTTGAAGGCCACAGAAAAAGATTTTTGCCTCTTATTTAGAAGCTTTTGAGTAAATTCTACCTCTTAAAAATATAAAACAGGTCAACTAATAAAAGGAGCATACTTTGTGCCCATTGGAATTCAAATGCACTATTGGATGACCTTATCGCCAAAAATTACAAAAATTGTCTATAAGGGATTCTAGCATCTTTTAATATTACTAAACATGCTATAGAGGTTAAAAGAAATTTATTTTTAATACCCAGTACACACAATGACTACTTATACAAGCAGATTCAACACTAGCTTCTGATTCTCAATCCAAAATGAAAAATAACTTATTTAAATAACAAGAAAACAGGTTTGGCATTCTGGGGGCTGCTCATACTTATTTGATGTTCCCTCTGTTAAGTACTTGTGGCAAACAATGTAACTAAATGGAGCCCAGGGAGCCCTGCAGGCCATTTAACTTAGTGACGTTAGGGGAGATCTGCAGGCAATTTACATGCAAACTACAGGCTACAAGAATATAAATGATATGTAAGCTAATGAATCCCGGTAGGCTAACAAGCTAATGAATCACAGTGGCTAACAGTTAATTTTTCGTAAACTATGCATAATATATATCTCCCCCATGACTTGGAGGTTTAAACGAAAATTGTTATGAAATTTCTTTTAAATTTTGATGCCATGTAATGAATATATTTACAGTGTTGTGTAGAAAATTATACACTTGAACAGCCTCATTTCGTTCAAAACATATTTTAAGGAGAAATTGACACTCTAACGACATACATGAATAGTGAACACAAGCAACAGTTATCAATTCCATAACTCTTGTAAGGAATATGAAATAAAGAGATGGGTAAACACGTACCCCTAGATACACCACAGGTATGATCAGGTGCCAAATAGGAGTGAGCGCCCACCCACCCCTGTTGACCGATCGCACCCACCTTGAGCAGGTAAACGGAGTAATTCGTAGTCAAAATCAGTGTGTAAAGAACGGTCTAACATGTCAGACAGCATTTGGCACAATGACAGAGTGTATTGGCAAACTGGATTGTTATAGTGATCATAGCATTGGCGAAATGCTGACTTTATCGAGACCTGCAATATATAATATAGCAGAAGGAAGAAATGAATTCAAACACCACAAAATGACAAAGGGGATGTAGGGGTGGAAGGTAGGATATTAAAAGTTTTGACACGAAGGCCTTAACTGCTGGCATAAAAATTGAAACTAAAGAATGGTCGGCGTCCCTAATCGCAAATCTGATTGACTAATAATAGCATGACAATGGACCATGGACCACATCGCTCACTTGAGTCACCATGGCCAATATTTAAAGATTTTCCCTATTTGTGGTCCCACCCTACCCTCTGGGGTCATGATTTTAACAAACTTCGAAGTTATTCTTGACAATATTGTTAAAGACCATACCCTATTTTTGCAATTTTGTGATTATCTTTCCTTTAAGGGGACATGTTCCTTCATTTGAACAAACGACGTGAATCCCCTTCACCCAAGGTAATTTGTACCAAGTTTGATTGAAATTGTCCCAGTAGTTCTGGAGAAGATTTTCCCTATTTAGCTATTATATCCCCTTGGAGCAGGGCATTAACTTGTATTTGAACTTGAGTCCCCTTCACCCAAGGATACTTTTTTGCCAAGATTGAATGAAATTGTCCCAGTGGTTCTATAGAAGATGAGAATATGAAAAGTTTACGACGACAGCAATGATCAACGGAAAGTTTTGATCAGAAAAGCTTTCTTGGGCCTTCAACTTATGTTTACATTTGTTATTGACCGATCTCATGTATGTTATTAATGAAAAGGCTAAGATAACGAAGAGTACTCAATCTCCTATAGAAAATATAAATCAGAGAGATGGGCAAACACGGACCCCTGGACAAACCATAGGTTTGATCAGGTGTCTAGGAGCAGTAAACATCTCCTGTCGACCGGCCACACCCGCCGTGAGCCCTATATCTTGATTAGGTAGCAAAGTAATCCACAGTAAGAATCGTGTGCCTACAAATTGGTATGGAACACGTCAGATAACATTTAACCTAATGAAAGGTTGTTCTGGCAAACTACATCGTTATAACGACCATAGAATTTGCGAAATGCTGACTTCAGACGAGACTGTACAAACCCCTGTAATATCAACTTGTTTATCAGTAGCCTGCCTCGATTTAAAAACTGATCATGTACAGAACACAATATTGTGTATCAAGTCAGTTGAAATACAAACATCATATGCAGGTGATACTGGAATATTGCTATATAGGAAGGGAAGTTGACAATGGAGAAATTGAAATCATTCCGTTTCTTATAAAGTTGAATTGTAAGCTTGCCGTCGGCATCAGTTTTCAATAAAATATCTAAGTACGAAGCAGATTTGGAAGACTTTGTGGTATATTTTATTTCAAGTTAACTGGGATATATCGAATCGACATATGAATGAAAATGGTCATTGTTAGGAAAATATAAGGCGATATATCTAAATGTCAAATTGAGGGCACAGCAATAGATTTTTTCTTCTCATTTAGAAGCTTTTGAATGAATTCTGCTTCAGAGAATATAAAAACAGGTCAGCTAATAAAGGAGCACAATCCGTGCCCATGGAATTCAAACAGACTGTTGAAAGACCTGATCGCCAAAGACTATGAAGATGTTGTCAATGAGGTACTCCAACATCGTTTTAATGCCAACTTCAGAGTACTTGTGTGTGGAGTCATACTGGGGTTTAACAAACTATATTTGGATGTCTGATATATGAATATTTTCTTTTCCATTTCTGTACCATTTTGTTGAAGAAGTAATTGTCTATGATGTCAAAAAATATAGTCTTTAATCGTTTTATCGTGAAGTATGGCCGTGTAAAGTGATGTAATGTCGTACCTTTTGTTGAGTTGAGAAAAGGTTTGTGATTTCAAATTTACTAAACGTTCTTTAGAATTATTTAGAATCCACATTTGCTTTGCACCACTTCTGGCACATGTAATGGCAGAGTACATTTGATGTTTCTCCTTTACAGCAGTTAATATTTCCGTGAGGAGCGACGATAGGGGCTTGATAGAACATTTGCTGGATTCATCAGTGCTAATACAATGAATCTCATATGTTCAACTATTTGAATAGAAAAAAATAAAAAGTTGTGTATAAACAAAAATTATAGAAGATATTTCATATACAACTAAAATATGAAGTAGAGGTTAAAGGAAATTTGTTTCACCACCAGAACACATGATGACTGTTTATGCATGCATATTCAAAAATATATGATTATCAATATTATTAGTATTATTCTACATTTCTGTTGCGCCTTATCTAATAAAGTAATTACCCTAAAGCGCTTTACATGTTAAACAACTAATACAAAGAAAATCAAATGTGGTTTTGAAACATTTTTTTATGACGAAGAATGTTGGCGATGTTGACGGCATTTATTCCTTTGTTAGTAAATTTAAGATTAAGAAACTGACGGTCTGATTCAGAAGGGTCATCATCCATACCCCGCGGTTATTGAAAGAACCTGTGATGGGCAATATACAATGTCATTATTGATACATTAACCATGTTAATTCAGAAAAAAACTTCCTAATTATTAGTACGTATGTACTTTATTACGTGGTTAGGAATGTATGTGTATCAAGGTTTCAGAAATAGAGAAGAGTTCCCTTGCACACAGTGAATTTCTACGTGCATATTATGTTCATTTCCATCTGTTTTTGTTTTTACTGTCACCTGTCACTCATCAACATGTTTGAATTTATCAATTATGTTTGTGTACATGGTAATATATGTAATAAATAATCCAAATAGAGAATGTAAATTTGAACCCATTAGGATATTGCATTGCATGAAAATGCAAGGACTGGTTTTAACATTTGAAATGGACGGGCACACGACCTGCAACCCAATAATTGTTGACACCGAGTAAATAAAGCGCAGATTTGTAGTGGTTGGGAATATTTAACCGCAGCTTTGAGATTATGTTTAATGAACTTGTCTTGAAATTTTCGCCGAAATGTGAAGATAAAGAAAATCACATGATTCTCTACTACTGATATTATTCATAAGGAACTGTTGTTGTATTTTACGTATTTCTTAAATGTCAAATGTAAATTCGGTGCTTATACCGGCAAATACGCACTCTGATGGGTACCAGCATTCTGTCTCTCTCTATTGCTCTCTCTTTCTCTCTAACTTTCTCTCAAATTTCAAGCAATCTTTTGACATTGGTTTAATTGATAGAATGTTTATTGTGTCCTTATACCATGTTATAATGCCCAATGCATTCGAAATTTTCATAGATAGCCCTTGTTTACAGAAAAAAGGAGAGACTTCATATTTACAAATATGTAGAAGTGTTTCCGTCGTATTTTCTAGAATTCTTTTGTGTTCCTTGAAATATGCAATCGATGAACGCTACAACCATAAACAGACATGAAGGGATGACTATCCATTCAGACAAAGTCCAAGTAAATAACTGACGATTTTTAAATCAAGATGATGTAGAATGTCTTAAATTTGAAATATTTGTGGAATAGTTTCAAATAAAAATCAGTAAATTTCCAAACCATCTACTGTGCAAAATAACTATTAGTATCTTAAAATAAGTACACGGATAGTCACTAATCTTGGCTATAGAGTGACAATCGTAAGAGAGTTGGTTGGTAAATTGAATGTGGGTTGTTCATTTAATGATTTGTTTTCTCTCTCTCAAAAATGTGGCTCAAAGAATTTACCACACAGTAAATCATATTTGTTATACAAAATGTTGAGCAAGTACATAATGTAGATTCCCTTCCTTATTTTTACGATTTATAATGACTGATGAATGTAATAGTTGAACCTTAGGAACACCCCATATGTTTCTGTTCTAGATTTTAACTGGTACAAACGTCTGCATTCGTGACATCTGGACACGTGGTATATAATATGCGTTGAATAATGTGTTAATGTAATTATATATGACAGATTTACGATGCTTAATTGTATACCAATTATGATAAGCTCTTTATAATGATTTCATGTTCTTCTAAATAGATCTATGATTATTATAACATGCTAATGATCTATCGCTTTAAGTAATTTTCACTAATAAAACAGACATGTTCATATGCAGTGTTCGCTCAATGTAGAAATCCTTTTATTTTAATGATATTTTGATCTGAAAGAAATATATTTTAATGTTGACAATAATGATAGTGATGGTCGACAGAAAAAGTGATTTAATTTTTATACTAAATAACCAATCCCACATTAGCCAGAAAACATTCTATAGCTTTTACAGTATGATATAATTATTTATGGTAAACACGTACAAGTCGTACCTGGTATTTAAAAAAGGACTTTTATCGCTGGTATGTAGCATCATTTTTCAAACTAGGGTAGGGCAATCAGAGATGTTTGAAATTAACTTTAAAAAAGATTTTTGCCCGATCTTCAAAATCGTAAACCTTGGAGGATGACGACGCTTACTTCATGAAGCACGTTAGAGCGTCATGAAAATTGTGCAATAATGAAGCATTGCAGTTCATACCCTCATGTATTTTAAACATGAAGGGATATGTATTGGTTCTAGCTGACAATGCGTGTAGCCACATTGCCTTATAAGGCTCACTCATATAACTGAATCTTAAACGAAATTGATTGTAATTCCACATATGGTAGCACAAGTTATATTCAAAGTTCCCTGTCTGTACACAATGATTTTACTACGCTTTACTGATTCTGACTGCGGATTATTCCGTTTAGCTGATCAAGATAGAGGGCTCACGATAGATATGACCTGTTGCCAAGAGATGCTTACTCCTCCTAGGCACTCAAGCACTCCGGTATATTCAAGGATCCGTGTTTGATCAACTCTTTATTTTGAATCCCTTATAGGAGTTGTGAAATTGATCACTGTTAGTTACCTTTACCATTTTGGGATCTTCGTTGCCGCGTGGTTAAAGCATCGCGCTCAAAATCATAAGGCCTCTCATCGTCAGTCAGCGCAGGTTCGATTCTCGCTCGCATCGATATATATGAGAAAATTTGCTAGTTTACTTTCGGAAAGTTGGTAGTCTCTTCCCAGGTAATTGTATCTGAGGTTTCTCCTCCACCAATAAAAATAAAAACTGGACGCCACCATGTAACTGAAAAAGTGTTGAGTGGGGCTGAAAACAACAACAACCTTTAACCTTTTCATGAAGTCGAAAGGTGCTATTAGGATTTGAATACGAACTTTAAATTCTGCGATTAAATAGGACAGTCCTTTAAATGAGACCACAAAAAAGGAGGCCCCATATTACAGCAGGTGTGGCACGATAAAAATCCCTCACTGCCCAATCGCCGTAAGCGCTGAGCATATGCTTAAATGTCGCAGCCCTTCATCGGCAATTTTGACATCTCCTATGAGTTAAACATTCTCGAATGGGACGTTAAACAATATACAACTACAACAAATACCAAGATCAATACCTAAATCAATTTTACACTGCTCGGTGAAAATTGTTCAGACGCATTCGTACTGCTTTTACCAAGTATTTCATTTGCATGTGGCACTTCAGGAAGAAAATAATTTGATATGCAAAATGCGTACCATATTAAGATGGCTCATTGCACCAAAACTTTATTTAATGGATTGTTTAAGCACCTCGCATGAAGGATGATTTCACCATTGAAAGAGTCATACACACTTTCAATTACTTAATATGAATTTTTTGTGATTTTTCTGGAATGACAAAAAAAGGTGTTTTGTTCGCAATTAAGAGATTTTAAAATCCAAACTTCGCATAAATTTGATGCACGATATAAATATATAACAAAACCTGAAGAAGACTCATATTAATGCCCGCCGGATAGCTGAAAAATTGCTCAGGCGGCTATAAACAAACAAACATATTAATGCTCTAATTTTTAGGGTTTTTTAATAAGATAAATAAAAATTGTAAATTTTAAAAATATTTTTAAATCTACGGCTAAAATCTTCAGGAAATATGTCATTTCAAAAAAAAATTAGGTAGACAAATATATTTTAAAAGAAATCAAAATAAAGAAGCAAATTTCATAAATATTACTATTTCATTTCGATTTTAAGCAAACCAGAGAATAAAGAACCGATCCCGATCAAAATTGATATAAATTGATAAAATGTTAATATTGTGGTTAATTTTATATACTTTTCATAAAGAAATCTGTTTACTTCATAAATTAATTTAATTTGTAAACTATTTTACATTTCTTTTGACATTTTTTGACATCATAGACAGTTGTTTCGTGAACAAAAATGGTAAAAGGAAATATTCATATCTAGTGATTGGTCATCCCAAATATTATTTTGTTAAACACCACTCTGACTCCACGCACAAGTACTCTGAAGTTGATATTAAAAAGATGCTAGAGTTCTTCATTGACAATATTTTCGTAGTCTTTGGTGATCAGGTCTTCCAACAGTCAGGAGTGGTCAGAGCATTGCGATCAGAATCATAAGGCCTCTCACCTCTAGTCGGTGAGGGTTCGATTCTCGCTCGCGCCAATATATGTGAGAGAGTTTGCCAGTTTTCTTTCGGAAGGCCGGTGGTGTTTTCCCGAGTACATTATATCTAAGTTCTCTCCTCCACATACAAAAACTGGAAGCCACCAGATAACTGAAAATAAATTGTTGAGTGTGGCGGAAAACAACAAACAATATACCAATTCAATAGTCTGTTGGAATTCCCATGAGCACGAATTGTGCTCCTTTGTTAGCTGACCTATTGTTATATTCTTACGAAGCAGAATTCCTTCAAAAGATTTTACACGAAAAGAAAAAAAAATGTCTTTGCTTTGGCCTTCAATTTGACATTTAGATATATCGACGACGCTTTGTCTATCAATATATCGAATGGTGATATATTGAATGGTGAGACGTCTCCATATGAGTGAAAGATTCTCGAGAGGGACGTTAAACAATACATAATCAATCAATCAATCGAATGGTGAAGTTAACAATGTGTTAATCGTAATCATAAATCCCAAAGACATATATAAGTTCGACTATAGGGCAACACGGACCTCCGACAAAACGAAGGTTAAGAAATACCGTTTTTTATTTTCATAAATATTTTAAATCAAAAAATCAGAAAGCCTATCTGGATCTTCTTGTCATGTTTTATTAGATATCAATTCACAGTGAAATTTGGACTAAAGTTTCTGATCGATAAACGAAAGACCTTTTTGTTATTCCGGAAAAAAATCACAAAAAAATGATACAGAAAAACTGAGAGCTTGTATCACTTTTGCGATGGTGAAATCATACTTCATGCTAGGTGATTTAACGAGACATTACATAGAATGTTAATGCAATGAGTGACCTCAAATGTTTCCTAGTATTTTGGTTGTGATATCAATTGAATGAAATATACATAGAGGGTGGAAGACATAGTCATACGAAATATGAAATGCATAATTTCGAGCACATCTATAGAAACAAAAGATATTTACAAGGTTGTAGCATCTAGACATAAAGCCTCGTGTTGACCAACGTGTTTCCTCGAGGATTGTTTTAAAAAGAAGGTGGGAAGTAAGACAATTGAAATACTGGTATTTACTTCTAGTTAGAATTGATGCAATGGATACAGTAGAATTCGCCGATGTGGAATACTTCAAGCTTTTAATTAATCTACCTTTGTAGCAGGATGGACAGATCAGATATGTCATAATTTAAAAAGGTCACCAGAATCTTAATAAACACTCTTCCTTCTTTATTACATAACATAAATATTTATATATATTCTCTCACGTTTTTGACCAAGTGTTAATAGCATACTGAAAATGGTTCCTTTACAGTTGCCTTTAATTAAGAGATTCTTTCAGATAAAGCAGATATGTTAAATATCTTCAAAAATATCTGATGTACGTACTGTAAACCTTAGGTCCTTAAATAAAGACATGAACTATTATTCAATAATGTCATAGGGCTGAGAATTTATCGTGAAGTCATACACATAAATTACCACCGAAATTCTGGTAACATTTCCCGATTCACAAAAGTTCGATTCTTGATATTTAGGAATTCATAGAAAAGTTATCAGATATCTAATTGTAATTAACATCTCATACATTTTTATTAATTATGGGGAGGGGATGGCTTATTAACAAAGAATAAAATATTTGATTGCTATATATTCCGAAGATATTTTTGCAAACAACATTTTTTTTTATAGTTTGTTATGTCATAAGAGACTACAATAATATTCAACCAACCCATCCATAATCTTACCCTACGAAAGATCAAAGTAAGACAATGACAACTCTACAACAGGAGTTTTACTTTTCATGTGGTATATAAGAGTATAACATGACATTTTTTCACTATGAATATATCACACACCACCTTTTTAGCATGTGTTTAATTCAGAGAATAATAAAGATAAACGATTAATCAAAATGATTACTTAACTTACATGTAGTTCTCTCTAAGCCAGAAGGCGCAAAAGGCTTTGGCATTCTGACTAAACTACTCTGTCTCTTGCCACCATCTTGAATTCATTCCAGCGACTCCATCCTGAACTCATTTCTGCTTCTATTGTCCTTCTCTTTATGGTCTCCCTCGCGCACTTTTTTTCCTTCTGGTGTTTCCCTAACGCCATCTCGCAGTCGTTGACGCCTTTCCTTCGTAGCCTTTCGTTCAGAACGTGAGTTATCCCGTTCCATAGCTGTTTCCTCAGCTCATACCTTATTGCATTCGTGTCTACCCTCTCTGCCCCTTCCCCGTTTGTCATCATCTGTTGCCACCTTATCTACAGGATCCTTTGCAAGCATCTGAACTGTATGCATCCACTGTTTTGTTCTCTGTCACCTTCCACGTTTAGATACCATATAGCAGCACTGACCTCACTAGCGAGTGAAATAGATTGACCTTCGTTCTGACAAAAATCTAACTAAAAGGTTTATATCCTTTCAAATGCATTGCTTTGAATAGCAACATATAATTGAAATCCATACATTATAACATATTATACATTGCTTAATTTACGTACAATTTAAATAATGTATCTATGATCTAAAAGGCGTTTACTGGAGGACAAGAAATAACGAAAAGAGAAGTATTACATTACAGTAGAGACACTAAGGGGAATACCAAGACTCAGTGAAATTTATATTATGCGCTCCATGAATTGTAACAACTCGGATATTTCCGTACGCAGTTCTGAAAAATGACGACGGCGTTCCGATTGGAGCGCAATAAATGTGCAAAGTAGGCAGGCGCTTTGTTGTATTTCATATGATATGATAAACAATCAATATTTAACCCTGCGTTAAGGATCGATTCTTCTCATTTTGATTGGATGTGTTGAGATGGAGACGTTGCATAAAGAAACTATTGGAGATGGACATGGTTTTGACACATAAAAACTAGATTTTGCTGTTCTTTTATGTGTGTCGTGATTACGTAGTTAAAGGTAACATATTTGAATACTAGAGAACCTTAGAATCCGATTAAAACACTATTTGTGGTGATTAATTACAAACTCTGTTGAAATTCGCAGGATAAACACTAAATATGTACACTATATTTATATAATTACAGAAGGTAGAACGTGTGTAAGCATTAACAAATTGAATAAGATATGAGGCAGATTCAATTTTCGCTGATGGTTTCAGAATTTTGCACATTGATTGTTCTTTCTGCCATATATTTAGCGCTTAGATACTTCAGACTTTCCATATAATGACACTGGTGTAGTAAGGCACTTGCTAAAATAATAAAAGTAGTGGTCTTATATAATATATGTACATTAAAAAGAAAATGAGTTTTCCACTTTATTTCGTAGATAAGCATGAAGTTAGGGCATCTGAAATTGTCCTAAGACGGGTAACAAATTCAAAATATGCAGCTTTTCTATTCTGTTTCATTTTTGCTACTGCTGCTACTACTACTAGTACTACTATTACTACAACAACATGAAAAAGTGAAGATAACGAAAGGTGATCAATCTCATAACTACTATATAGAATGCAAAATTCAGAGTAGGGCAAACACGGACTCCTGGACATTGCAGAAGTGGAATCAGGTGCCAAGTAGGTGTGAACATCCGCTGTCGATAGGCCATACCTGCCGTGAGCCCAATGTTCCGATCGAGTAAACGGAGTAATCCGTAACCAAAATCTGTGTGCAAAGGTAGTAAAAATTTTGGACAGCATTTGACCCAACGACAAGTTGTATATTAGATCATATAAAATAGCGAAATGCTTACTTTAAACGAGACTGTTGAAACCCCTTTAACATCATTTTATCTGCAAGTAACATGTTTCGATTTAAAATTTAACCATACGCAGAACAAGCTTTTACGTATCTAATCACTTGAGAGACATAAACACCATATTCAGGTTTCTATGGAATATTATTTCATAAATATGGGAAATTGACGACGGGGAAACTGAAGAGTCATCCCGTTTGTTATGAAGTTGATTTGTACTTTTAAAAGAATTATACCTATAGTTTTAAATTTTGTTTTTAAACAAAATTTATTACTTTTATATTTTTCAGTTGAGGGAATAAAGTGATATGTTATTGCACCATCGAAAATGCATTCTTCGCTTTCTTCCAGACCATATTGTTTGAAGTACGGTTATATTAAAGAAAATGATATCATATTTCCAGAGTATTCAGTTATTGAATAGACAAACTGCTGCAATATACAAAACAGATTTTCAAAATGTAATATGTTTCAAAAATCTCATGAAACGAAATATAATGGCGGATTTTACTCTCTTCGATCAGAAAAAAGATTCTTAATATTGAGGCAAATATACATTTATATTCGTATTAATGTGTATTCAGTTATATAGGTTTAAAAATGCATGCGATCTTGTTACTTTTCAGTGCAAAAAAGTCATTACTTTCTCTTCGTGTGTTTGCAGTGTTGTTCTTATAGTTTCCCTTTCTTTGTATGCAACTGTTTGCGAAAAAAATAGTATTCGATATAATGTATCTACGGTCAGTATATAGAATTTGTGGAATAAGCTAAGAGTAGTATTAGTCCAATCTTCGTGGTATTCTACACTGTGCATTGTTCGTTACATGTTCCGGCGATTCTCGGAAAAGGTGCCGCCTTCGTCGTTTATTCCGAGTACAATAAGGTCACTTTGATGGCTTTTTCTACCGTATAACTTTCAAAATTGTACATTCATTTACATTTCAAAATTGCTTTTAACACCAAATTTTGGATTCGAAGTCTATGGTACTACAACTTGTTATAGCTGGTATGTTAAAGTGTAATTACTTTCATTGCAGCTTAATATTACTGTGATTTGTGCGTAGATTAAAATTCATATGTTTATCAGTTCATTCTTAAAATAGAAGACAATTATAGAACTATTAAACTATTGTTTTTATATTTCTGATAAGAGTGCGCCCTTGGTTTCTATTTTTACATTTGATTTGATTACATGAGAGACACGCCGGATATCAAATTAATTACTCATATGTAAGTAAGTTATTTCAACTATTTCAAGTTCGCATTGACAAACCATGATCCTTTCAGTCATCTCCGGTTATGTAAAGTTACTTTAATTGTGTGTCTTATGAAATCATTTTAACGGGCAGTGAAAGACAATCAGATGCCGGCGCCCATGCATAATGGCCTCAAAAATATAAGTTACAAAAATACATAAATAACTATACACGCTTGGCCTTTAGTAGAAAATACGTATATATATATATATATATATATATATATATATATATATATATATATATATAAGGACTGTAACGCACAAGTGGCCTTTCACAAAAGTCTATAGTCATTAAAAAAATCTAAGAAACAAGTTGTATCATGAATGTAAGGTGGCCTTGTTTGGTTATATTATGGGGATATTTGAATGATAGAAGAATGGGATATTGCTTACATAAACGGTTATACCGATTATAGTAATTATGTGTAACCCCCCCCCCCCCAACCCCACCCCCCCCCCAACCCCCCAAGTTCGTATTACTCCTAAGCAGACAATCTGGACCTTTATTTCTTTAATAATCAAAACAATGGCTTACTAACTCGTGATTCGTGATCATTTCATTAGAAGAAATATTGTAATATCTGTTGAAATTTAGCATTTTCAAAAGATCTAAATTATATTCGAGAGGCTGCATAAAGAGAGAAAATATCTTAATATATATTCCAGAAGAAAGGAATCTTTCCATTACTTTTTAAGGGGTTACAATATATTTTTATACTGAATTATACCTAAACGACCGCAGTAAATTCAGTAACGACATCATGGAATCAGTAACTGTTTAGAAACATCATTGGATTACTGTACAAAAAAAGTAAAAGCAACGCCACGATCTTTAGAGAAAAAAAAGCAAAAATAAACTAATAGATAGCCTAGTTCAGGAAAAACGTTGAACAGCTGCCTAATTTCAAGGTGAAAAACATCTGGGTTTATTTCACATGTCTCTTCAAAATTCTGTACAATAGTTTGGAACCATTAACATTGACTAATATATATGGTATGAATTTGTGAAATGTTTTCATTAGTCTTGTTTCCAGTTAATGCGAATTTTCGTGCATTACGTCTTCTTACTTTTGGTTTACCCAATATAACTTTGTTGGGAAACAGATATAGCGAATTTGATTTCTATTTAAGAATTCCAAATTTCATATACAGGTATTTTTTAGATACTGTATTAATGGTCTCTTCTAGAATTTTCTGATGGTAAGTTGTTTTTCATTTGCATGTTAAGGTGTAAAAATTTCGCCAATGGTACATATGAATAGCAAGGCAGGTTAAGTCGAACATTTTCTCCCTAATGTAAATACTTCATAAAAAGAAATTCCTTTGCAATACCAGAAATGTTGAATACATAACTTTAATATTGTCCAGCTGCTGGTGGAACATTGATTGCGACCTTATAAGCTTGTCATTCCCTTTTCTAGTAAATTAATCGATTTGTGTGAGGTTTGAGATTGTAATGTCTGCAGAATACCTTAAGAGGGGATTAACTCGCACCTGCCATATAAACACGTAGTTTAAATAATTTACGCCCCTTCGTAAGTATGAAACCAACTATTTTCATAATATAGGCGGCTGTTATCAAACATCGTAACTTTACAAGCAGCTCCAGGATGGCAATTATAATTTTCTAACATTTACATTTCCTAATTACAGTTGTGTCTATTATATATGTTGTATAGCACAAGTAGATATTAATGAATGAAGTCTAAATTTGGCATAATATCAAATTGAAAGCAAGCTTAGGTCTGAATAACGTTACGCAATTAATGATAAGCATTACATGTACATGTACTTGTATGTTGCCACCTGAATTTTGGAGGTATATTTCTAGACCATGTATTTCGTTTTCACGTCCAAGAATTGTAGAATTATCATGTATACTTGCAATAATGTCGGTTTTTAAAATATATTTTGAAACAACATCGAAATCAGTGATATTAGAAATTTGGATTGCAGAAAACCGGAAAACAGGTTTTGAAATAGATTTTGATCATAATTGCATGATACATTACATGTAAACACGCAGCATTTGTAAAAGTGCATTCGATTCTGGTATTGATTTGGACAGTGTTCTGTTATGACTAACTTACTATTTGAAAAACAACTACCGACAGATAGTTACATTGTCATTTATTGACGAAAACGTGTTAAATTATATTATTCTTTTATTCTTCAGTAGCGATTTTGACATTCTCCTTGTACTAAGATCTTATTGGATATTGATGTTTTTGCGAAATGGGAATGGGGGAAATGTGTTTTACACCAACAACAGAGTACTTTCATTTATTATATAGTTGATGGTTTTAGCAACGAAATGTTCCCAAATTTTAAAGAATTCTAACTTGCAATATCTGGACCATTATCAGGGGACACCTTTTCATGAAATAATAGGATCTAAACTGAAACTAAGATGGCGGACCAGTGCCATAACGTCAATCTCTCACCAGACGGCTCGTTACGCCTCTGCCAACGCCTGGAAAATAGCTCCTGCATAACGTGTCAATTCAAACCATGAAAATGGTTTAGGAAAAGTCATAGAATCCATGGAATATTGCAATATCAAGCACGGCTATGAATATAGATAAAATGACTGTTTTGTGTGAAAATGTGTAACAGTTGCAAAATTAGAAATAGAAAACTAAAAGATTACGGTTTTCAGGCAAAATCTGCATGCGAATGATATTAGTCATCAAGGGTATTCAACAGCCCAGTTGCTAAGTACTTCGGTACAAGCATAAATTACCGATAAAAAAAATTGCTGTGATAAAATTAAGATATTCATTTCAAAATTAAAGATTATCTACCTCGTGCATAGTTCTGATCCTTTGCCAGATTTGGCTCTACTATTTGGTATATTTTATTTTTTCAGCTCTTCCAAGCTTGTTCTTAGTTCGGATTTCCAACATTTCTGACTTGAGCATCACTGAAGAGACATCATTTGTCGAAATACGCATCTGGTGCATCAACATTGGTACCGTTTGTGTTTTATATATTACGTACAACCAATGTGCTTGTTTGGTCTGTCTGTGTTATGGTAATTGTAAATATCACGTAGAACATTATGATGATTAGCTTTGCGTTTGAATCTGCTCAACTCGTCCTTATCCCAAAGCAAAAACTAAATTTTGCTTACCTGGTAAAATATAATGTGAAGCGTTCTTTTGTCGTTCTTCTGCACTTACTTGGCACATCAGTTTCTTTGTGTATTATGTGGAATTCGATTTAATCCGAAATTTAAGGAAATAATAAGAGAAATTCGCGTAATTTCAATGACATAACTACGATTCCTATCAATTTTAAAAATATCTTTTTATGTCAAAAAACGAAATAAGATTTATTGCATTATTATTGAATGCATTTCCTATATTCATTGTTTCTTTAAATCGGGTGTAAAGCTGATTCTGTTTTCAGTTTAATTATTCGTTTAATCATTATTACATGGCTAAACTACAACGTGAGTTTGCACTAAAGACATCCAAGCCCATGCCAAACCAACATCTTTTAATGAAATAAATCATTTACATCAAATGTATTTTTAATCCCGTGGGGATCCTGGTTAGAATAGATCCTCAGTATTCCTTGCTTGTCGTAAGAGGCGACTAAATGGGGCGGTCCTTCGGGCGAGACTGCAAAAACTGAGGTCCCGTGTCACAGCAGGTGTGGCACGATAAAGATCTCTCCCTGCTCAAAGGCCCTGAGCGCCGAGTATAGGCCTAAAATTTGCAGTCCTTCACCGGCAATGGTGACGTATCCATCCGAATGAAAGATTCTCGAGAGTGACGTTAAACAATATATAATCAATCAAATATATTTTCAAGAACCATATCCTGTTAAAATAATGATTTCTTGTCAATTTTTATATTACACTTAAAATACAAAGACTTCTCCATCGTCAACTTCCCATATTTATGTAGTACTGTACCATTTGCACCTGCATATGGTGTTTATGTCTCCCAACTGATTCCATACGCACTAACATGTTCTACGTATGATCAGGTTTTGAATCGAGGAAGGCTGTTGACAACTTCCAGTTAGCAAGTTGATGGTCCAGGGTTTTAAAGTCAGTATTTTGCAAATTTTATGGTCGGTGTAACGATTTAATTTACAAGTGCAAACTGTCATTAGGTTGAATGGTGTCTTAGGCTCTTCTTTACAAACTGACTTTGACTACGAATTACTCTCGTTACCAAATCAATGTATAATGTCACTGGGATGTGACCGGTCGACTGGGGATGTTTACTCCACATAAACATTTGATCTGATGTTCTCAGGTGGGATCTGTGTTTGATTACTATTTGTTATCTTCCATTTTTTCATATAGATAGCTCAATTTCTGTTAATTTAGCACAGAGCAAGATGAAAGATTTGAAAACATCTTTCCAAAACTTGTTCTTAATACCATCCCACTTCTTCATAACATTCTTTATCAAAGAGAACAAATCCATTATCATCAATATCTAAGGCCGATTTTATACCATCACCTTGCATAATTGATTTTCCCCCATTCATACAAGTTTTAAAGACACAATAAATTCTCGGATGCTTATCTTCTTAAATGCGCCGTCTTTGTAATTGTTTGTACATATTCCCCTATTTAATTGAATGGTTTCTTTCACTCAAGACAAAAGCGTAAAAATAAAAAAAATTCCAATTCCTTCTGTTGTGTTTCCGGACTTTAAAGAGCTAAATATTGTAGTTCAATGTCAGTACTAACAAAGGTTTCAGTATAGCAATTCTACAAAGAGGACTTCAATTCCTCTTGTTCCAGAGTCTTATAGTATTTTTAATACTACCTAGTTTTGATTCATAATTGACACCAAAAATCAGTATCAAAGTAAATATTAGATATTCAGTTAAATAGCCTAAATGTAGAGTACTTTGACTACTCTTTATCGCCCTGATCCAAATAACTTATGCTTGCTAAAATTAATAGTTAAGCCTGACGTGATTTTCAGTACAGTCTAGAATAAGAGAAGTATCATAAACTAACATAGAAATTTAATTTATTCATAAGGTTAATTCCTTTGCTCAGTGAATTTTGTGATACCATGTCTTTGTATAAAACTTCATGATTTTTTTTTCATATGCATAAATTATAGACTTTACTTAAAAAATTATCAAGAAGCTTGCAGAACACCTTGAAGAACTCTGCAGTAAAACCATTAAAACCTGGTGACTTGTTTGACTTCATGTTGCAATGTTCTAAATACTTCCTTTAATGCAATTTGACCCTCAGTCTCCGTAGATTCCTTATCAGAAAGGTTTACATTATCATGAAATTCTAATTCATATTGCAACAACATCCACGAGAGAGTCTTTAGAAATTCTATATCAGGATTTGTCATAAATGTTTGCCTTTTGCAGAATACTGTATATGTCACCATGGTCTGTCTCTGTTTTTGGCATAATGTTGCTTGTAAATTGCAAAAAAGAATGTTTGCTTGACTTTTCTCCGTCCTCTATCCATCTTGCCCTTGACAGATAATTCACACCCTTCATTCTATGTTTTCTTATATCTTCCTATTATATCAGAGAGATATAAACCATGTTATATGTGACTATGATTAGATGCATTGTTTGTTTTCGTCATGAGAATTTATTTATCTGCCACCCTTGCAGAGTCTTTTCAAGGTGTTTTATATCTTGTATAAACTTTTCTTCCTGCTTATCTCTTAATTTTTCATAAAAGAATAATAAGAAATGCATATGCCTCATACTTTCATAAATAAGGTTTCTAAAAATATCCGATCATTTATATAAAAAAAAAAACCATTATTGTCTACTTTACACAGATTTCCGTAAGAGAGACTTGAATAGCATATTTTTTTTTTAACATTTTCAATTAATTCTTTAATAGTGTTGCGAAGATTTTCATCATGCAAGAGAGTTATTGAATTTCCATAGCCCTTTACTTCTCATGAAGTCATCAAATTTTAATGAAAAACTAATCATTAAGTGATCAGATCAATAATGCGATTTTATTACAGTTGTAATATTTTATAATAATAATTCTGAAGTACAAAATGGTCGAATCTACTTTGCTTTAGAGGATTTTTTCCTCTATTTATTTCCTCTTTCAGTCTGGGTACACTGTCTAAAACGAAAAACAGAATGAGTTTTCCATCATTTTAAGCACTTTGTATCTACCCTTAAGGTTATTTATATGTTTATAAACACTAGGTTGACGTCCCCACAAATAATAACACTATTAGTCATATCTGCTTCATGTTTGGATATGTTATTATACGAGGCCTGATTGGCATGTTGTGAGCCTTGTATTGAAGTAGGTTAGCATCCATGTCTTTTTTCAGCCCTACTATTCCCTGACTATTTAAGACCGTGTACTCGAAGACTGGTGCCATTTGATCAGTTTATATTGAATACGTAACACTCAAAAGTAAACAAGGAAAGATACGTTTGCAAAATAGACAAATAATTGATAAAGGAGTGGTCCAATATTTGCATAAGAAAGGTTTAGCACCTACGAATATTCATATTGATATGATGACAACACTAAGGAAAGATGCCCCTTCGTATGCTACAGTAAAACTTCTGATAATTCACATACGTGAAGAGAGAGAGAGAGAGAGAGAGAGAGAGAGAGAGAGAGAGAACATGAAAAGTTAAAGAGAAAGATATGTAGAGATACCAAGTGTTCAGAAACGGCACGAAAGTTTAAGACCACATTGTAATGTTCTACACAATCACACCAGACACTGTCAAAATCTATCTTACAGGAGAACATACAAGAAAGTTTCATAAAGTCGAACCTTTTTCTTATGCCTCTTGATCTTAGCCTCAGTGTTGTCTTAAATGTCAAACTTTTGTCTTAAATTGTTTACCTTGCCGTAAACACATCTCTTGAAGTACCGCATTGGTAACGTCGGAATTTTCCTTCAACCGGTTGATAAGTTAGGGTTTAACCGTGTAACATCGTCGGAGAGCCAAAGTTTCCCTTGTGCATCAACTGGGCATTGGCAGCTTTGTTTCTCACTTTAACCAATATCGTTCGATGTTTACTTGTCTCTTTGAGGAGCCTCTGTGTCGCCAGCATGTCGTTGTCCAGGATATTTACTTCACATACCTTCTCAAGCACTGTCTATAACCTTCAGAACGTTTTCCCTATCCCTATGCGGAAAGCTATTGAGTATAGATGTCTTTTTCCCCCGGAATAATGTTTGTTGCGATTTGCAGCTACGTTGTTCCAATAACAGCGTGTCACTCCGCTTGATCGAGCGTGCAAATATCACGAATGATTGTCCGTATTGTTTCAATAAAGTGACGTTAGATGACCACGCTATATAATTCTTGTAATGCCATTGGTCACTGAGAACAAAACTATGTTTCAGTGAACTCTTTGCGAAGCCTCGCCGAAACATTTACATACTCGAACTAAGTGCCATGCTCTTATTGAAACAATAGTACGTAAATTTCACATGTGTAGTTACGTCCCCTCCAATTCTGTTTCGAGTTTTTCAACATTTTGTGTTAGACTCTCAATCATTTCGTTTTGTTCCACTCTTCAGTGCTGTGTTGGCTTTATTGACCATTTTCTCGCTCACAACGTCTGACATGACACTTTTTACAATGCTTTTAAAAACATTTCCATGATTTTTATTGTAATCAAGTCACTTTTAATTCGCTGAAGATCATCCATAACTGACTTTGTCTCCCTGCTATGAGGACCAATTTACCGCCCTGGCTCCCGTTCTCATTTTGAATTTCGCGACACCTGAGAGCACTTGATTACAGTAGCTAAATATAGACCAGGATATTTGCAGTGCCGGAACTCACTCAAAGTTAGAAAAACATTTCAAAAATATCACAGTTTTTGTCATATCCATCCATTTACATCGATGAGCTGATAGTCAGTGTCCTCCATTCAAACTATAACATCAAAACGGATTCTCTGGCTGTTACACGGTGCTTAGAACAAGTGGGAATGTTCAAATGACCACCATAGTCGGTGCCATTTTTTTTTTATTTTGCCTGTTTCTATGTATTATATTTAAATATTCGTTGCGGATATTCGCTTGAAGCCCAGTGGGGATCTGGGTTGTTAGAATAGATCCTCAGTACCCTTTACTTGTCGTAAGAGGCGACTAAATAGGGCGGTCCTTCGGATGAGATCGCAAAAATCGAGGCCCCGTGTCACAGCAAGTGTGACACGATAAAGATCCCTCCCTTCTCAAAGGCCCTGAGCGTCGAGCATAGGCCTAAATTTTGCACCCTTCACCGGTAATGGTGACGTCTCCATATGAGTGAAAAATTCGTTAAACATTATATAATCAATCAATATTCGCTTGAATACTGAGCAACATGTCATAGACAGGGCTCATATGAAAGATTCAAAAGACAGGATTTGGTTTCAAGTAATAGCAATGTTTCTTTTCCACTCTTAAAATTACATTTTGGCCAGAGTAAAATGATACATCGAGATCGCAAAACCCTCTTTGAAAACAAAAAGAAAAAAAGGACAGAAAAAGAAAATGTTTAAGAATGTACTGGAAGAACATCAAGGGAAATCAATAGAAGTAGAATAAATCGAATACTGTCTCACATGTTTTACACCACTTTGTTAGGCTGTTCTTTACATACCGATTTTGACTACGGATTACTTCATTTACCTATCGAGATATAGGGCTCACGGCGTGTGTTACCGGTCAACAGGGCTGCTTACTCCTCGTAGGCGTCTGAGTCCACTTCTGGTATTCCTAGATGGGATTCCTGTTTGCCTTTCTATCAATTTTGTATTCTTTATAGGAGTTATGAGATTGATCACTGTTATTTTTACTTTTAACATCACTTGGACATGTAAATAATTTAATGTAAATCAGTGGTGACAGAATCATGTTGTGTTTATCTCTTTGATCAGTGGCATAGCATTTCGGTACTGGAAACATAGCTGTCAAATCGTACGCTGAAAAAAAGATTGAAAATGTGGAAAAAATATGCTGGTTTTTACAAACCCAATGCATATTTCCATATGAATTTACTGTATAAATTCAAATTAATCATTTTATATTGGACCTGAGTTGTTAGTGCAGTATTTCTTGAATCTAAAATATTTGGATCAAGTTCATATCAGAGGTTGCTGTATAATGATAAATATGAGCTCGGGACTAGTGATAAAAATGTCAGGAGGAAGATTTGCTCCTTGTTTACAATAAACCAAAATATTTTGTGCTATTTCAAACAAAAGAATTTTATTCCTTTTTGATTTACTTTTATGTGATGATACACTTTGAATAATGTTTCTTTTTTTTTAAAAAAATATGGTTTGCATGATAATATCATATTTCACATGCATAAAAAGGAGTGTAAAGGCATTTTTAACAGTTTGAATCATTTGATAATTATCGTCAGCGCGATAGTGAAAACAAATGCCATATAAAATGATTTGATATTATTTGCGTAATAATACCTAACGTGATCTATAAAATAAATTACATTTCAAATCTATATAGTATATGTTACGAAACATATTATTTAAACTATCAGCTGACTGATATATCATTGTTCTGTATCATGTGATATGGACAGTTTTCAAATGCACACAGAGAATCATGGTCATGCTTTTTGCTGTGAAAGTCTCGTTCAATTGACATCATCGTGGCAACATCGTTCAAATGATCCCTAACTCGTCTGTGGTCATTGTCCGCGGCGGACCGGATCCTTTCCAACTTTCGTTTCTTTTTCCGTGTAGCATCCGGTTTTCTGCTTCTGCGCACATTCAGGTTCCTGTTTGAGCCGGTTGTTTGGGAGTTTGATATGTTTGGTAGCTTTCCTGTTTTTTTAACTTCGTTTTTCACTGATCCTGATCCATACCGAGCGATCCTTGATTCGTTGTCAACATCGTTGATTTTTGGTAAAAACAGATGAAGTTGCGCTTGCGCGTCATCGTTCACCCGAAAGTCCACTTTAAAGTACGCCTCAGAGGTGTTTTCATCCTCTGAATTATAATCCTCTTCCTCATCTTGTTCGTCTTCTTCTATTCCTTCCTCCATGATAGAATCCTTTGGCGGATATTCCTGGGGAATTTGCAGTCCTTTTGTGATTGGTTGAAACATCGGTTCTACTTTGGGAGTTGACACTTCACTGACATTAGTTCGACTGAAAGGTTCGGGTACACTTAGTTTATATGTACCATATCTTCTCACTTCACGTTTTGTAGTACCTTCAAAACCTTGTGAAGAATGAATTGTATGACGACGCTCTAGTTCACCTTTTGCTCGAAATTCCTCTTCTGCCTCTTCCTTTGCAATAATTTCTAGTTTTTCAGTGGCTTGTATCAGTCGCTTGAACGTCGGCGAATAAGAACGAGGATGATAACCGTACTTCGAAGGGAAGATCACTTTTTCTTTCCTTTTATTTAATTTGAGTCTGTATTGCATAGGCTTCACTAACTCTGCGAAGAACCGAACATCATTAAACTGTTGTGAGGTATGAGGTCCTAGTGAGGTTGTTGTAAGGTTAGCGAAACTGGCCCTTAATTTCTCGGCCTCGTCATTTGATTCCAACAGAGCTCTCTCGCTGGCGCTCAAGTGCTTTCCGATCTCTGTTGAGGAACCACCGTTTAAAGTCAGTCCTTGTAACCTAAAAAGATATATACAATTTTACTTGATACTTTAAATCATGTAACAAGATACATAAATTATCTTAAATTTCTGCACACAATATAGAGACAGGTCTTTTTTTTTTTTTACACGTATATGACTACTGTTAAATACTGTAAATATATGCAAATGAAAGTAAATGCAAATCTGTAACCTGTGAAATAAATCCGGGTTGAAGAATGCATTAGCATGATTGATTGATTGATTGTTTTACGTCCCGTTGAGCATTTTTTACTCATATTGAGACGTCACCAGCGGTGGGTGAAGTACCACAAATGTAGACTTATGCTTAGCGCTCATGGCCGGCGGGGCTCAAACTCATGACCTCCCGGTTATGAAGCGAACGCTCTACAACTGAGCTACCGCAACCGGTGCATTAGTATGCGAGATTCTAAAATTATGATATTAACCATTTGGTTCAATACTGACCGTCTACGGAAATACAGTGTATATCGGGATGATCATGACGTCTCACCGTCTATGGATTTGATCAACCAGATATTTTTTTTTTCTGTCAACATTCGATAAAAAGCACAATAACACGTTTATTCTGTAGGGGACTATGCCAAAACAGATTTATGATTTATTACAAATATACTGCCTTTAAATTGCTAAATTTGCTACTGACTGTAGAAATATAGCAAGCAATCAAGTGACGTGTTTTATCCAATGAAAGACAGAGACTCTATCCCGAGACAAAATAATACTTCATATGTAATTTGTAATTTGATAACCATGTTATACGAGTACTTTGTATATGCACACAATTGATCAATTACAGAATGTATTAATTAGTATATTATAGTCCAACTCTACTCTTAATTCTGATTTGTTATACAATTTAGACATTATGTGAACAATTATTGTTGTAGTTTTGAATTCATCGAACTATACGAATGCGAGTAAACATTAATTTTATTTAGGAGATTGTTCGTCAGCATTTATGCAGAAATATTTCCTCAAGCGGAGTACACGCAATTATAAGATGGTCATTTATAACTTGAAGTCGTGGAAATATTAGAAATTTCCCTCCACTCTAAATTGTAAAACAGGCACGTTTTCAAATAATTATGAAACATGTTAATATTTACATATACTAATTAAACATAAAGATTGTTTTGCATTGATTAGCGTTTATTTTATATTACTATGGAATTTTAGAAAATCTATATCTAATTTTCATTTATTAAAATCATGATTAAATTAACCAAACAACGTACCTCAACATGATCAATTAAATCCTATGCTTATTTCGCCTGTTGTTTGTTCCAGAACATTGTTTTGAATATCCAAAATTTATATAAAGTGTATATATCGCGTCCAAGATTCCCTACGTCACACAAACCATCTTTTATGGTACCGGGGTTAATGATTAATAATATCTATAATTAGTTCTGAATATTAATGAAATTATAAATCATTTTTTAACTGGTTATTGAAGAGAAACATCAAATAAATTTCACTACAGAAAAGAGTCCGATAATCGCATGACCAAACCTTAAAGTCGGATCAACCCATTGTCCGCCGGAATTTAAAGCTTCTATGAATAACATTTTAGACAGTTGATATACCTGAGGTAAAATTCGTTTGATAAATTGTATATTCAGAAAATATGGTTGCGTAGAATCGAAAGCCTGAAATCAATTAGCAGTAATCGGATCGGATTTCCTTAATTTGACGTTTTAACTTGTATTACATCTCAAAGACTTTCAGTGAGGTTTAATTGAAACATAGATTGAAACGATAGAAATGAAATCACGGGTGATGCTATGAAACCTATGACCTTTCATGATAAAAGACTTACAACTTCTCGTAAATTTCCGTCGAGCACTTGAGTACATAATTGCATCAAAATATGAGGCCCAGAGTTCCAGAAGATACGCGGCTCCGCTGCTTTGAACCCTAAAGTTTATGGTAATTTCGTTCATTTAAATTTGTATTCGAAATAAACCCAGATCGCTGATTTTGCAAAATCTTCGGCTTTCAATATTTTTCATGCTGTTCACACTATAGACTCATTTCTCCGACTCCAAGATTAAAGATATGTCGTCTATTTGTCCCCTGGCAACTCCTACTTGTTCAGAATGTTTTTTTCAACTTTACAAGATACTTCTGTGAAAGGTCAAGATCGAAGCTACAGGACTCGTATAAGGGTCAATATAATCGGGTAATTCACATTGCTACAGCTATCTAGCTGTGATTTTGCATTTAAAAAGGTAATAACTTGTGCGTGTTTTGTGACGCCTTGATCAATGAGAGGGCATTTACTTTCGGACGGTCGGTGGTCTCTTCCAGGGTACATTATATCTGGGTTCTCTCTTCCACCAATAAAAAATATGGCCGCCAACAGATAACTGATGAATTGTTGAGTGTGGCAGAAAACAACAAATAATCAATCAATCAAAGAGAGGACATTATAATGTTGTTTTGGTCCGTTTGTTCGTCTGTCAGCAACGTTATCCTTGGCATAGCTTATAAACCATACAAGATAGAGATTTCATACTTGTTTAATGTAAATGTCAAGAATAATGCTTTCTGTGACTGGTAGAGGTGGAAGTCAATCATCACCGTAGAATTAACCAAAATATAACCAAGCCCGGGACATAAAATAAGAGTTAGCATTTTTAAAAAATAAATTTACCGAAGAATTCTTGATCACATTTAAAAACGTTTGAACTTAAAAATCGACATTTAAGAGCATACGTGTCAATTACTCCATCCGTTGACTACCGTGGGCATATCATGACATTTATTCCGCTAGTTTTAAAGACAATGCCGTCCTTCATTAAAAGTCGTAAATGTTTCTCAGTATAATGAATGCTAATGTGCACATTACCTTACAACCGGTAAACGAAGTCCGGTAAAATATCGAAATATCGGTCTCCTAAAATCTGGATCCAAACGATACATATCTTAAAGATATCATAAGCCAAGATTAACATCCAGTATTAATATAAAAATCGACCCTTCGTGCCCAAAAGACCTTGTCATCTCACGCGGTAGGAAATACTCGGGTTGATTCATAATTCACTCCATGACTCTCCACGGCAGAAATTCCACTAACCGTGGGTCTTAGCAATGCCAAAAGAAAAAAAAATTAGTCTGCTTGTAAACAAAAAGGTATCATAAACAATATTGCTCGGTCGTATTTGGATAAAAATTAAAATTCAACAAAGGTGTTTTAACAGGTGAGATCGGTGATCCTATCTGTGTTCTGTTGAGGGTAGGTAATATACGTAGCTTGGAAAGAAAGGCCAAAACAATGCGTATCTTGTAATCACCTCGGGTGCGCCCTTGGTAAAGACCTCGCGAAACAATCCAGCAAAAGTCATCAGAATGCCTTGGTTTTTTGTCTTCTCAGTGATAAATCTATGGCAATTCTAATGCCAGACCTCGAACTCGAAGATTGTCTCTCGCGTTAAATGTATAGTTTGCACCACCACACTGCAATGTTTTACCCACCGTATCATTTCTGTGACCTCTGCTCGACATACTCCGACAAAAATATGTATACCTAACCTGAAACTTACATCGTGTGAACAGAATAATCATCTGTAGACAAGATGAATCTTGTCTCATGTACATTACACAATTGATTTATAAACATGTTCTCTGGTATCAATAGTGAAGACAAAATTACAACCTCCTGGAATAGAATCGTAAATTTCAAATGACATTTAGTATAACTCGTTAGCCAGTCATCCATAAAAATATATCTATTACCGCGGCCCTGTCAATTTAACAGGATAAGTGTCATATCCTGAATTAATCCCAAATTATTACATACACCTAGGCCAGTACGAGGTTCATACACCTAAAGGTTAATCCTAATTTTCATAACATTATATAGCAGTCGTGACTGTGACGATAAGCCTCTAGTTTCCTATTAATACCTTTGGACCAATCTAATTAGATTGACCTTCGGACATAGTTTTACGGTATATCGTTTTGGTACAGGCGGCATTCTAGAACAGGTGGAAATGATTGATGGCCTGTATATAACACCAATGTACATATAAGTAATATACATGTATATAGAAGTAATGTACAAATGTACACGTATACTGACACCAGAGAAGGTTGGTAATTGGACTTGATATATAACCCGTCTGCAATAAGCCTACTGCAATATATTTACTCGTATATTCTATTTCCATTATATTGAAATTGAACATCAGTATTGTAAATTCGCTGTTGTTTTTCCCTTCTTTTTTTTTTTTTTAATCATTTTTATGCAACATAATTGTACGTGACTTTTAACAAGAATGTATTTGAATCGCGTACGTCACTAAATGCGCAGTACAAAACAAAACTAAAACAACAAAATGCATGCACGTATTATATACCAAGTGTAAACATAATTGTTAGAGAAATCTATATTTTACGGTCTAAGATTTGCGACCTATATTACAAAATCATACATAAAATGCATGTATATACAAGTTATGTACATTCCAGCCTGGCAGTCATTGTATATATCCTATAAAGAAACTCTAATTTTGAAACACCCCATTTTGATTCTCAAAGAAAATTGAATTTTGAACAAGTTTTTATGAACAGTTATAATCGCTTAAGTTATAACTAAAGTATCCTTTAATACACTCAGTACAAGAGGATTTCGGAAATTTAATTTAAGAATTCGTTTAATAAGTATTTCGTGAATCATTCAATCCCCTGTGATATTTTCATTACCTTGCATTTTTTCGTGGTCGTTTTGTAAAATTGGGCCCCGGCTTCCGAACAAACTGTCGCGATAATTCCGGATGTACCATAAGAAGCGACATAATAACTCCTTAACGATAAATTGAATTTCTCATCTAATAATACCAATCCACAGCTACTATCTACCATGGAAACTCTGATGAACAATCTCACGGGGATATTAAACTTTCCTTTGTTGAAATTAGTCTTTGTAAATATAAGAACAGGTCTTTGGACACAATGAAAGGCTTGGAATAAATACAAATAGAATACTTCGTTGAGCACCTGTCAACATACACAATAGAAATATCAATTCGCTGTTCTTTGTTAGTAGAGATGACCCTACTTAAATTCCAGCTTTTGTACATCGGTAATAATCTATGCTCTGAATAAAGTTGTGCCCTGATAAGGTCTCCTTCCGCTACACTCGATGTAAATTGGCGTGTCGAATAACTTTTAAATTCTTTGACGATGTTTTGAAAATCCCACATTAATTGTGAACAAGGTGCTGGATGGGTTATAGAGCTAATTTACGCACGAGGTTTGCTTGTTTTGGTCTTGGAGACACGAACCTACGTAATTCTGAAGGATTTGATAACATGGAACCCGAATCTCTATAATAAAGGTCATCAGTCCATCAGAGTAACTCCTCAAGTTTCTCTACAATTTGTAAGAAATATAAACACATACATTTTCAAATCTTGACCCTTAGCTTGTACTTCAACCACATATGTATTGTCATATTTAAAAAAATTACCGGCTATCGTATTTAAAATTCGGAAATGTATTTACACAGGTTCGTAAATTGAAATTCAATCATATAATTTCTAAACCAAAGTGTAAAACATTAAGTATAGATAAAACTAGTATATTTCACGGCATTTATCATTATATGTACTATTATATTTCAGTCGAGCGTAAAATAGTTTTGAAATACACGGTATACTTAAATGAACGGGAATAGGCCTTTGTCTATATGAACTGTTAAAACAGTTGGTTCGTACTAATTAAATTACAAGACAACATTATTCGTCTTACACGTTTCACCCCTGGGTTTCTTTTCAAGTGTTGACAAATTTAGAGGGGTTGATTCTGCTACCCCCGCAACGGGGAAATTCAACACCCAAGATATCTATAACGATCGATAATTGATACTCCCATAAGATTTTTAGTTTCTTAAAGTAGAACCTTTTAACTTTAAAAGAATTGTTAATGCATCCGTGAAATGAAAGTTTGAAATTCTTTGAGGAATTTGAATATTAGGATTTAGCATATTTGTTAAAACATGCTTTACCCGTAAATTTTATTACTACCTTTGCAAACACCTTTAACTTGCACTTCTGAAGCGAAGCGTTTGATGACATCCTGAGAAACATCTAAGATTCGGCATTTGAAAGAAAAGGAAGAAAAACAAGGACAAAAAGGCATTGTATAGAATATGTTTAAAATTTTTCTGTTTTGAAAATCAATTTGCGTAAATACAATTTATATCAGAAAATGTTTCACATACACGGTATTTTCATTTCATATGTCATTATCAAAATATTTGGTATTTTACAAAATGTAACTTATTGTAATTATGTTCGGGCTCAAATAAGGAGTGGACTCGAAATTCCCTATACCAGTGCAAACTATTGTGTGGCTCGAAATTTTTTAACCAACACCTCCCTTCCTCCTCTCACTTGAAATCCGATAGGTAGCATAAAATTTGTCATTAGGAATTTCAATAGTAGGGAGTTGGGAACTAAACTGTTACATTTTGTAGTACATTGTATATTGATAATATATTTTTGTCTCCCTTTAATCTATATGCTTACTTCTTTTGGTCTACTAGTAGTTTGAATAGGTGGGACTGTTTTCTTACGCCAACTTCTTGTTGCACAAACTTTTAACCATTATATATCAAATGCTAGGATAAACACTAATTTGCACCATAATCGTTTTTTAAATTCTAGTTCTTCATCATATTACCTTATCCCAGCTATAAATCAATTTTGATCAACAGTTTGGTATAAATACCAGATACATGTGCTTCGGATTTTTATTCGTCATTAACAGATTAAATGACACTTTCACGTCACTAGATTTTAAGGTTTTCTTTCAATACACGTAGCAACAAGAATGTGTGAATTTAAATAAGGAAAGAGTGGTGAATATGAATAGCTACAAAATGTACATGTTTCAACAGCGCATGTGTACCACCGTCGTCTTATATCATATCACCTTACATTACAGTGCATATTTACGAATTCAAAAAAGTTTTAACGCAATCGAGGTATATATGCTCGTATTTCTATGAATAATCGTTATAGCTTTTTTTTTTTTTTTTTTTTTTAATATATTTTCATTTTCTACATGTACGTCGGGGAGTGAAGACTGAAAAAGCTTCCGAAAAGCACGGTGGTGTTCTGACCTAAAATTTTAACTATCGTTGCGCATGATATATATATATATATATATATATATATATATATATATATATATATGTGTGTGTGTGTGTGTGTGTGTGTGTGTGTGTGTTCCCGAGCAAGATTAACACCGACCTGCATATGTGTGAAAATTATACAATCTTAATAAATCTTTTAAACCATGAAAATGTCGCGATGCAAAACTTTGAAAAGTGAAAAGGTGGGAAAACCTGTAAAGATATAATATGAATTAAACCTGCAGTGGCATATTCGAATTAATCAATGTCAATTAGTAAGTAAAACTGGGGTAATCCGTCCAGCTCGGCATATTTTAATTGATTAATATTGATACTTACATTTCCTGTAGCAACGAACAAACAGCTAGACGTGCCAAACAATGTAGTGTGACCCAAGACTTGTTATTCTGATAGTCAAGTGCTTTTTCATTTCCTACTTTTCAACATATGCATTACACCTCTTAAAGAAATCCTCGAAACCAAGGAGGGTTATGGATTGCTATTTACAAACCTGTTGAATCCCGTGTGCGATGATTTATCGCTGATGTATTACATTTATAAATATACTTTAACATAATTTACAATTTATTTATTGATTATATTCCGTATTACAGTCGAACTTTATTTCCTTCCTTTTAATAACTTTATCTAAAAACGTAACATCATTCATTATTTTTTTTTTATAAAAAAAAATCATATTATTATTATTATTACATGAAACAACATTGCATGCTGCAATAAAAAAAAAAAATCATTTTTGCAAGGGAGTTGAAGACTTCATAAAATTAGGACAAATGTTCAACATGTAAAAATTTAATCTTTTTGAAACTAATCTCTGAATGCTCTATAAAGCGCGAAACAAGTTGATCTGTGTATGGATATCAGTGTCGATCTAAGAGCACGATGACGGGGTTTAGAGACGGGTAGGACTTCTTCAGAATGGAATGGAAAAAAATGTTTCTAAACATCCAACCTTACGACAGAATTTGAATGTACATCTTGTTAATGGGATAATAGTACCACAAGTACGCCATTTACAGTGTTTATTGGAGTAACAAGTAGATCTTGCTCGGTTTTAAACCCCTTCCCTGTAAATATTGAAAACGTATGTAAAGGGATTTCAGAGACATTTTCTTCTACAAGAGCGCACAGGATTAACCCTAGACTAAAACAGAACTTGCCAATCTGATATAATCCCCGGTATCAATACACTGTTCTATTAACTTAAGTCTGGCTAGAAGGGCTTTCTAATATACTTGTTCTAAATATAACGAAGTTAATTTAAAGTCGTTTTCTCTTAAAAATTATCAGGAGGTGATATTACAAAAGGTCTTGAATTAACTTGATCCGAAATAGAAATGTTATGTAGTATATTTTAAGAATCTAATTTGCAAGATAAATGACTTTTTAAATTGTAAAATTGAATCGTGATTTTGAAAACTTACTCCTTATTTCTCTGTTTGAAATAAAACTCTGCCTGCTGTCTTGTAGGTCCAAGAATTGGAAACTTTCTCATTGACTGAAATTCTGTTTTGTCATCTTCCGAATTTTCCGATTCCGGCCGACTGTTTGAATCCGGAGAATTTCCAAGCGGCTGAAACGATTTTCTTTTTATTACACCCATTACAACACCATCCACAGACCTGTTGCTCGTCGGAGCCTTGCCATCCTTTGAATCACCGGTAAGCTGCAGAAGATCAAAGGAAGAATGATGACGTCGAAGGGGGGCCACGAACGAATTTCCAAACACGTCTATAGTAGTCGCCTGACGGTTCAAACGTCGAATCGGCCCAAAAGTATCAAAGGCTAAAGACATCTTGTTGACTCAAATCAAGTCGCAATCCTTTGATTAAAATTGGTGCCAACTTTTACAATCCCGTTTCGTGTATTGTATTAAGTTAATGTATACTTCTGATTCAGTAAGCCCTGCGTCACATTGTTTGTAATTACGGTCTCGCAATCGTCTTAACGTTCCTCAGTATTTGGGAGCACTTGATGTTTTGTGACTTGGCTAAGTCAACAAAAATTGTCATTTTCGTTATGAATTCAAATCCACATAAAGCCCTCTGATATCGCTGAGATGCATGGGATGCCGTCGTATAGAACAATTGCCACTGCCAATCACCTTCTGTGATCCCAAATCGATATTGACAGAGCGCCGAGACAAAGTAGAATGGTTCAGAGGAGACCTTTGGTTATAGCAATAATAGTTAACAAACGGGTGTATTGTGGCGCTATGAATGGTGTTGAGCAGTCCTCATTGTCGCACGGTCGAACGTTTCACCAGATTTTAATATACCTATGATATGGTCCTCGAAAGGTCGTCCAGACTTTATTTATCACTTTGAAAATCTGTCACCCGATGTAAATCCCGTCAGGATCTCAAACCGTTGGTTTAAATAACACATATTAAGTATATTTACAATGCAAACAACCCCACATCTAGTTTCAATTTTTAACAATCGAATTCACTACTCTTCCGCAAAAAGACGAAGCGGTATTATTCCTTATTTTCTGAGGCTTTATATCCTGTTAATAGATCTTAAATGAACGTGAATTATGTAAATCAACATAAATATGAATTAAAGCAGCGAGGTGGATTTAGTGTTTCGCAGATCAAGTGTCCGTTGGAATGTGACTAGTCCAGATCAATTGATTTTAAATATTCAAACCTGCTGGGTATTCCTCCTGTGTATCAGGAGATGTAAAAAGGAGATAGGCCAATTAAATCCGAAAAAGCTTTTCATCAGAATTCATTATAATCGGCGCTTTTGTTGAAGCCATCCATTCATGTTTAACTTATTGATTTGATCTGATAGCTAAATTGTTGTACAATGCCAGGCCCTTACCACAAATTATAAAAAGTTTACGAGACGCTCTTTTATAATTCGCCTTTAATGAGAGAATTAAAAAAGTAACAAAGTCGACAATGTTTTCTAATAGCCGGATATCACGACAGAAGATTGTGGTTTATGGCACCTGTTTTCAGATCGTCCCGCAGATGGGTTCTTAAAGTTTTATTATCCATAAGGTTAATGCATCCGTTTAGTTATAGAAAAATGGTTGAAATGAATCGTCTACGAAAGACTGTATAATGTATAACAATATACACGTACAGTGTATAAAAATCATTCTCAGCATCAATCGCTTCAATCCATTTTTTTTCACGTTTCCTTGCAGAAGACTGAGTTAGAATAGTTCCTCAGTACCTTGGCGACTAAAATGGGGTGGTCATTCAGAAGAGACTGCAAAAATCGAGACCCCGTGTCACAGCAGGTGTGGCACGATAAAGATCCTTCTCTGCTCAAAGGCCGTAAGCGCCGATCATAGGCCTAAAGTTTGTAGCCTTTCGCCGGCAATGGTGACGTTTCCATATGAGTGAAAAATTCTCGAGCGTCCCGCGTATTTACGCAATATACGACCAACCAACCAACTAAACTTTCGTCGGAGAGAATCTATAGCGTTATAAAAAGATATTATAAAGATATTATATTATGTAGAATTATATATATATATATATATATATATATATATATATATATAGGGGCCTCTCACCTCTGTCGGCGCGTGTTCGAATCTCGGCCGCGGCGTTATGTGAGCAAGTTTGCCAATTTACTTGCGGAAGGTCGGTGGTCTCTTCCCAGGTACATTTGTATCTGGGTTCTCTCCCCCACCAACAAAAACTGGACGCCACCAGATAACTGAAAAATTGTTGAGTGTGGCGGAAAGCAATCAATCAATAATAATAATAATCTTGATGTATGCAATTTTTACATAGCTTTTTGACATGGAAATATCAATGGGGTTAGATAATTACTTTAGTTACTTATCCATATTACAAGTTATTGTAGCTGTTCTAATTCAACTGAAAACGATCAATATACACTTTGATTGGAATGACCTAACTCTGTCCCCGTACGTTGTGGGAGCGTAGCGATTCGGTCTCTTCCGGGAAGCAAGATTACCCAACTGATTAAAAGTCATGTAACCTTTTGATGTCTACAGCGTGTTTGAGATTCCTGTTAGTATTTGAAAACTAGATCAGTGATGAGACATGGAGTATTTTCAAGCTTCAAGTATGCCACAGTACTATAATCGATTTCTTTTACGTTGACGTCAGAAATCATGTATCTTTTTATTTATTTATTTATTTATTTTTTATCTATTTATTTATTAGTGGATTTTTTTGTTTGCTTTCTTTTACTTTGACGTCAGAAATCATGTATCATTTATTTATTCTTTTTTTTTTTTTTTTTTTGGTTTGCTTTGGTTTTTGGTTGTTGTTTTTGTTTTGTTTTTGTTTGTTTGTTTTTACTTAGACGCATCATACTTAACATAATCTACTTACATTTGTGGGGTATGGTTTGTATCTGTCAACAGATTATCAACATATACGGTTATTTAAGGTATCATAATCCCCCTACAGTCCGTGTTTCACCATGTTATACGCGGCCATGTTATACTTGTCAGATGAAATAACCACAATCCTATATATAGTTCTGCAGTTACTGTACAAACATGAACCAGAAATTAAAGCTTCATTTCCCTCTGTTTGTAATTCTGGTCTTTTGTGGAACTGGTTATGTTTCATCTGATCTTTTTCTATCTATATATAAGTTGGAGCGTCTGGCTAGCCATGAACCTGCTCTGTTGACTGGCATTAAGAAGTATGTTGATACTCAACCTCTGGGAGTCCCGGCCGAAATAGTCAGGTCTGTTAACATGCATTTGAATTCGTTTACAAATTAACACGGAATACAAAACGTGGTGCTCAGTTTTCGTGAGTTTAAAATAACATCTATGTACATAAGTATTCGTAATTTAGAATAATGTATTTACTCGTCAACATTTATCGATAATCCATCAATATACATTGCCTGTATATGTGTATACATTTCTTATTTTCAGATTTATCTATGAAACTAATGCAACAATATCCAACAAAACGGATATTTCACGTGACATTCAACATCCAATCAACGCCTTCCACTTGGTAGAGAGATTTGTTTTCAACTGGTTGTATCTCTTTGAGAAACTCGTCTGCAAAAAATGTACCAAAGTCACAGCCGTGAAAGGTTCGTATATGTAAGTTCTATAAGAATGTGTAATATGTTTGTATGTGTGAACCACAAAATTATTCTTTTTTACATGAGCAAATGACGATAATGAACTGTGATCAATCTCATAAATCATATCATAATACAAAATTAAGAGAAGGTCAATAACAGACACCTGGATATACCCGAGGTGAGATCAGATGCCTAGGAGGAGTAAGTATCCCCTGTGAACGGCCACACCCGCTGTGAGCCCTCTATCTTGATTAAGTAAACAGAGCAATGGGTAGTCAAAATCAATGTGTAAAGAACGACCTAACAATTGGTAAGAACACGTCAGGCAGCATTCGATCTAGAAATAACTTATATTTCAAATTAGATCATAACGACCATAGAATTCGCGAAACAATGACGTTAAACAAGACTGTTAGAACCCTTGTAATATCAATTTATCTGTCTGTCGTTCTAGATTTAAAAAATAATCATACGCAGAACACGCTCTCGCGTATCGAATTAGTCGAGAGACATAAACACCATATGCACGTGATATTGGAATAATGTTATACAAATATGGGATGTTGACGATGGAGAAGCTGAGGTCATCATGTTTGTCATAAAGATGTGTTGCTAGTTTACTGTTGATATCTACATTCAGTAAAATACTTGAATATGGAGCAGATATGGAAAACTTTGTGATGTTTTTATTTAGAGTTTATTGGGAAATATTGAATCGATATATGATTGAAAATGAGTAGAGAAAAGCCATATCACGTCACTGTTTCTTCTCATTTAGAAGTTTTGAACGAATCCTGTCTGATAAGAATAAAAAATGTCAACTAATAATGGAACACAATTGGTGCCCAAAGAACACCAACAGTCTTTTGGAAGACCTGGTCACCAAGACTACTTAAACATTGTCAATGAGAAACTCTAGCATCTTTTTGATATCATCTTCAGAGTAATTGGGCGGAGAATCAGAGTGCTAGTTATTTCAGAAAGTTTTCAATCCACAGTTATGAAATGTACGTATTAAGACTACCAATATGATGCATTCTAGTGATTGAATGTGCATATATGTTTTGGAATACTTTGCAATGAATATTCATTATTAGACCTAGAGAATATAGTAAAATTACACACATGTCGATGTTTGTTATTAGAGAAATTTCCTGGCAGATCTCGTCATTTTCATCTGAATTGAAAATACTGATATTTGTATATTTTTACTTTCCGACTGATAAGCAGTGGAGTGGAGAAAATATTTTTCCATACCTTTTACAATATATTAATCTCGATGGATTGAAATACAGGAAAAATAAATACTGTTAGACCGGTCGCGGTAGCTCAGTGGTTAGAGCGTTCGCTTCGTAACCGGGAGGTCATGAGTTCGAGCCCCGCTCGTGCCATGACCGCGTCAAACTTAAGACGAAAAATAGGTAGTGATTGCTCCTTCGCCAAACGCTCGGCATTTAGAAGTGAGAATCACGGGTCTTTCGGATATGACCTTAAAAAACGGAGGTCCCGTGTCACGGTAGGCGTTGGCACGTTAAAGAACCCTCACTGCTACGGCCCTGAGCGCTAAGCATAGGTCTAAATTTGTGGAACTTCACCTACAGCTGGTGACGTCCCAATATGAGTGAAAAATTCTCGACGGGACGTAAAACAAACAAACAAACAAAAAATATACTGTTAGTTCCTTCTATTTCATTGATACGTTTGATTTGGAAATTTACTAGTATCTGTCGTCATCCCACTGGCTTCTGTCCTTAATTATAATCACTTCAGATTTTAAAGCAGCACACCATGACGCCTTACATAATATCAGCCGCCTGCCTGTTATGAAGGACCTGGTTGGGACTATTCGAGGCCTCTTTCGCCTCTGGCGCACCTACAAACTCGACATTAACAAACTGGTTCAGGGGGATATTCTTGGGTACAGAGGAAGGGCACTGAATCACAGAGAGGTAGTCTACTTGATTGGTTACGCCGCAGAGCACGCGGAATTTTACTACGAAGAAATTGTACTTCGAACTAAGCTGGCTGAGAGTGTGAAAGGCACTCCAATTTACTATGGCGTGGTGTACGATTTGGCCTCTGCCTATTATAGAGTAAGTGGTTTTATTATCTTTGAGATATTGGTATTCGTGTCCCCGTAACAGGGAAATAGCAAAAAAAAAATATTTCATTAAATTTTACACTGAGAATCTGAAGTCTGCAGACATATTAATTGATACCTTATGTGCACACGTCAGATAATGTCAGATGGTATTCAAATTACAAATTAAAAACTTTCCTTTATCGAAATTTCAGATTGAGAGTTAGAGGGATTCTGCTTTAAGCAAGTGAAGTACATCATTATTTACGCGAATCCATATGTACACGATGTTCTGGGAAAATCAATTTAATGATTTTACTGAGAAAAAATGAGATTTTCTATTGGAATTATTTGCACACGTCGTTCACACGACAAAAAAGTCGTAGTGATGCATCCGCATATATTTGTATATATATTCATATTAGAATTCCTGTATGAATTTCACATTCAAGCATGTTACATTTACTTAAATTTTACGATAAGATCAAATTCAAACGCAAATTACTATCATCTAACGTTGGGAATATACATTCCCCATGAGATGTTTTCACAATTTATATATAAACTTGTATAGATGATTTACACTCAGTAAACTTGATTTTATTTGCTTTCATCAATATTTGAATGTGTACGCGACAATTTGATTTTTTAAATTGTAATAAATATAGTTTTAAATATCAATTTACATATCTTTGACGTTTGTCTAAATAATGGTGACAAGTCAATATTACATTTCCCAAAACAAATTTCGTTTAATTTACTTCGAAATTTAAAGTCCAATGTTATAAATGAAGACTAACCGTCTAATCAATATTTGATATCTTTTGTGACACTGTGAGTGTTTATATATTACTTACTGATTTCAGCATGGCTTTATCTACACTGCAAAGACCATCTTGGAGTCACTTCTGCCCTTAGGTAATCCCCCTGACTTATACCAGACCCAAATTGTAATGATATATGAGCTGTTCCTATTACAGGGCGTATTTGATAAATATGAAAATGACAAACTTTGGATGATTTCTGACACTGCTTTGTTTAGTAGATAAAATTGATATTAAACATTTATCTTTTGAAACCTTCTGGATCGATAGAGTAAATTCCAAATTTAAAGTCCATATTCTGATGCATACTCAATTCTATTTACAGACAAAGAAAACGAAATGAATCTTGGAGCAGCTCGTATTTCTTGACACGAATTTTTAACAAGATTTCATTTAAAAAATCTTGTTGACTTCAAATTCAATCAAACTCTTTTTCATGGCAATACATTTCAAGGCATTCCATCATCAATTGTCTATTTTAGACATTATTTTCACAGTTGCGAATGGAGCAGTAAATTGGTTGGTGTATAAAGAACTTTGAGATGCTTTTTCATACGCATTAATTACCGATGATAATTGTATAATTATTTTCCCTTCATTTTTATAAAAATGTAGTTCCTTTTACTAATCAGGCGATAAGACATTAACTGCGTCTTACAACCAGTGTCTGCAACACCCCGAAGTTAATGTTACCAAAGAACTGTCTCCTCCAGTTTCGGAACACTCCGTATACGAGGCGTTATGTCGGGGGGAAATCAAGGTAGAGTTTTCAGTTTTCTTTGGAAAGGACTAGACTAGTAATGTGTGTGTGTGTGTGTGTGTGTGTGTGTGTGTGTGTGTGTGTGTGTGTGATATTTTATCTTTTCAATAAGTAACTATCGGTTTAAGGTGTATATAGATGAACGTAAAAGATAGATAGTGACTTGTATTTACCTAGTTGTGATATTTTAAAGTCTATTTACTGAAAAAAAAATAAGGTATAGCAACTCCATTTAATCTATCCGTAGACGATAAAAACATTTCCCCCTAACACAGGATTTGATGACATTGTACGGAAAAATAGCAAGCACATATACTGTAGAACTAGTTCCTCACCACAACACTATAGAAAGAAATATAAAATAGCAAAAAGAAAGTACAGATGAATGAGATTTTTAAAAAGAAAAATTCGTACCAACGAAATGAAATTTGTTCCCACGAAATGAAATTCGTTCCCACGATTTTTCCCCCCTAAATTAAAAGCCGGCTATATGTTTACATTAACTTTCATTACCTAAATCAACACATAAAAAATCATTATCGATTTCATATTGCTGCTGTATAAATATCTAATAGACGTTATGCCTTGCAATTATGCAGTCCACAATAAATCTGTAATAAATATAGAAACTTTAGTTCATATATTATATATCTGTGACTGTTCTTTCATTTTCGAGTACGATGAACATATTCTGCCATTTGGAAACATTAACACAATAGCCCTTCCATGCACTTTCATAGATAATCAAGAACCTAACAATAGATTAAAACTTCAATTTGTTATGGAGAATAATGTTGGAAATAAAAAAAAAAAAAACAACTATATATTTCATGGTCCTTTAATGTATGCACACAAAATGTTTGTCTGTAATATTGGGGCTGTACCCGGTGAACTTAAACTAAAACCCCTGTATTGTCAGCGAAATAAAGCAATGGATTTTAAAACAGAACAAGAGGCCCATTAACCACATTGCTCAACTGAGTCACCTTGGCCCATATCTAAAGACTTTTCCTATAGATATATTTGCATTTTGATTTTAACAAACTGGAATTTGCATTATGTCAGAAAGCTTCCATGTAAATTTGAACTTCATTGGACCTGTGGTCCTTAAGAAGATTTTTAAATGACCCCACCCTATTTTTACATTTTTGTGATTATCTCCTTTTGAACAAACTTGAAGCTTCCTCACCCAAGGATGATTTGTACCAAGTTTAATTGAAAATGGCCCAGTGGTTCTGGAAAAGAAGATTTTTAGAATTTGTCAGTATATATTTGCTTTTATTTCCCCTTGGAAAAGGACGTTGCTCTTAATTTGCACAAACACGAATCCCCTCTACCCAAGGATGCGTTCTGCTAAATGTGATTGAAATGGACCCAGTGGGTCTGGAGAAGAAGTCGAAAATATTAAAAGTTTACAGATAGACGGACGGACGGACGACGGACAACGGATGATCAGAAAAGCTCACTTGAACTTACAGTACAGGTGACTAAAATGCATAAAACAGTGGTTAATTTTTGCTAATAAGAGCAAACAAGTACATGGTCACATACTGCACGAGTTTTTGCTGCTATATATTCTCATTTCGGATTTCCATCATTTTTGACTTGAGTATCACTGAAGAGACATTATTTGTCGAAATGTGCATCTGGTGCATCAAAATTGGTATCGTTTATGTTTTATATAGATGATATGTCCTATGATGTTTCAAAGGTTGATAATATATAATGAAGCAAAATAGAGTTTCAGTTTTCAGTTTTTAAAGTTCTTAAATGTTATAGACTAAGTGAATTTCACAAGCTTAGTAGTTCTTTCTCAAGTGAATATAGAGTGAATCTTATTTCGTGGGAACGAATTTTATTTCGTATGAACGAATTTTTTGAAACAATTGTTCGACTTGTCCTAAACCAGCCACCGTAAGAAAGAGATTTACAGTATCGATATCTGCCAGATATTTTCAAAATGAGTCACTGGGTCCTGGAGTCACAGATATTGGGGATCATTTGCGCAGGGGAAACTCCCACATGTGAAAAAAAATCTGTCCTTACAGATATTGATAAATAACTAGGTTTGTAATAATGTGTTAGATTTAGAACCCAACCAAATCACTTGTATTAGCCAACAGTACTTCAAGTTAATTTGTAGTAATAATTCGTTTCATCACGAAAAATTAGCCTCCACGAAAAAAAAAATCCTGTAGTACTGATATACATGTGCTTATCTGTTTCGTTGACCATAGACATGGTTTATGAATTATAAGTTATAATTCCTATATTTGAGATTAAACCGAGTGTTTTAAATGAGTACAAATGTTCCAATACACAACAGATTGACATTACAATGCATTGGTTATTGGTAGACGGAAGCCCGTCATGCACAGAATCAGTATTCGGTGTTTTTTACTTTAGTCCCAAATAGTGGACACCCAAATGTTGCATACACCAACAGCACAATTACACCAGAATATGTTTCATCACAATAAATCAACATGAAGATGGCAAACTGCAAATACTGAAGAGTGGATTTCTAAACTTTGTAGCTTTCGGCAAATATTGACGCGGTTCTCTAATACATTGTAAATTGAAATTTACCAGTACTAATTATCTGGTGTGATTAGGTTTTTAGCGCAAAATTGATATCGTCTTCAGACAAGACAGGTTAATACAATATCGGATTCTCTCTTATCATTTTCAAAGACCGTGAAAGGTTAATTCGCTTTTGAGATATTTTTTACCGTCGAGTTTTAATTTGCAAAAAAGGCGTATCGCTGTTTCATACTGTACATCCAATTAAATATGCATATGAAGTTCTTTGAGAAATTGTTTGTGTTACGCTGGCGGATTTTGACACCGCGATTCCAATATCCATGAATATCAATTACTAAATGATTATAAATTGTATGAAGTTTTCCATCTATGTGTGAATTTTCCACCTACATAGAGACTTGTTTTAGGTTAAATGTCACAAAAGACTAGAGTCTCTGGGTTATTCAACAGTTACGTGTAGGCCTGAATTTTGTTTATGATCCCTTTTATCAAAATATTTGATTTTTTTGAAACTTTTATCAAATGTCAAAAATAAATACAAATCTTTGTCAAAAAAATCTTTTTTGGAAACATCATTAGTCCTGTATTTTCTTCCTTCATCGGAACATCATCATCATTTTTTGTGTAACAGTTCGTACACCACAGAATATTGGCTAAAGAACCGATCATAACAAACTCGCGACTTTCACTCTGTTGCTAAATGCTGCACGAAGACTCGGTTTTTTCGTGGTAGCCAAAACGGACCATAATCACGATGGATATTAATCAGTAGATGAATAATCATGTCAATAAAAATGTGATCTGCAGTGTATATTGTATATTGACCAAAGCCTCATGATGTATAAATTGTATGGAAACAGGTTATCTGGAAAGCTACTGCCTATCACTGACTTTTCGCAAAACTTATTTCTGCGACCAAACGCATTCAGACATCACTTTTGCAAATGTTTAATTTGCTAAGTACAGGTATAAAATATATACAAATTCATTCACGACCACCTTATTTCCGCGGCACTGTATCCTTTCGAATTTACACAAAAATAAAGTAACTTTCGGTATCCTCATAATATATTACGTCACTACATTTCGGATTTCCTCGAGATCACGTTATATAGCTTTTTCCATATCTTGGTGCATTGTGACTATTTACAGACTCCACAGGAATCCTCCAAATTGAGGTGTAAATACAGAAGAACTATGGTTCCCATATACTGGTCCAAAGAGGAAGAATTTCACCATAATCCAAGAATTTCACTGTATCATGACGTCATTTCCGATAGAGAGATAAAAATGGTCCTCGGAAGTACAGCTGATTTGGTGAGTATTACATGGCAGGTTGAAATGCGTATCATTTATTTCGTGTCATCCTATATTTGTCTCGTATCAAACCAATAAATCTTCGTTATACGAAAAAGGGTAGAGAAATTTGTTAACTAGTCGAATTCTAAATGTATCTTTGAATCGAATAGTTCGATTTTCCTTACACAATCAAAGGTTTCAATTTAATAAAATTTAAAAAATCGTATGTACATCTGCTAAAAGTAATGAAAGTGGAATTGTTCCAATTCTATATAGGTGACAAGAACAGAATTAGAGTCAAGCAACGGGAAAGACGATGACGTTTTAGCAAGGCAAGTTATTCATACAGTGAATAGCATACGTGTATTGCTCAATTAGCAGCAGATGTAGAATGTATGTTACATAATGTGTGACCAAAATGACCTGAATTTGTAAATGCAGATAAATATTCAACGACGTATGGAATTATAGATATGTAAATAACATGAATGTTACTCTTTAATTCAGCTCTTGGTTGTCAGAATTGAAGACAAAATTTGTGATTCCGCTGACGAGGAGAATAGAAATCATCACGGGACTGTCGACCTACGTGTCAAAATCGTACTCAGACTCAGAAAACTACGAGGTAGAAAAATTAAATAATGAAGTAAACCAGTTGATTATCGAAGTTAGTGGATTTTGTATATAAATTCCATTTTAAAACACTTAGATAAAATAACAGCAAGGAAACGTAGAAGGATTTCAGCAAACACGAGATCAGGGGTTCTGTATCAGATGCTACGGAGGTGCTCACTAAGGCCTAACAGTGCTCTGACGCAGTAGCGTGCCATTGGCGCCAAAACGTCAGGGCGTACGCATCAATTTGACAACAAAAATGATAGTTATTTTTTTATTTCATTATATATTGTTTTATAGGTAGAAAAACCCATGGATGTAACCTAAAAAGCCCCAAAACCCATGAGCGTCCTGGGGCTTCGCCCCTGGGCCCCCCACCAGGGCCTTGCCCTGGACCCACTGGGGGCCTTAAGACGGCCCCCAGCCTATTCTGGATTTGTCATTGTGCGTACACTTCACTTCCTGCCTAGCTACACCACTGTGACGTGCCAGCATGAAAATCGCAATGTATCCAAAACGTTATGTTACATCGTATGAAGCTTCCGGCGAGGTTTCCATAACTGTTTAATGTATCTGACCAGGGGGCCGTTATGCTGTCATTGCTTATCAATAGTATAGATGCTTTGTCATTTTCAGTGTGAATTTCATTCAGTCATTATATATTTACACATAAGTTGGGAATCCCAAGAGTAGCTGTTACCATTAACCCCGACTAGTTTCTAGACATGGTATTGTGTTTTAGCTACGTATCCCAAATCCACTCAGTGTTGCAGTGGGGTCATAGAAGACTATAACGATGGTCAACATACCGCTCATATTTAAACTAAAGGCTCAGAGGGTAGCATATAAACGTGCTGACAAACTGGTACATAAAACGCACCATAATCTGATACATATCCTGGTGGCAGGACGTATACTGCATTAGCCTGACAATTTGTTTCCCTGCTACATGTACATTTGCAATGGGCAATTAATCCACTATATATGAGCTATGATATACTGTCATTACAGTGGAGTCATTTCGAAATCCTGGATGCGTGTTGCTTAGAGCGTGGATGAGCGATTCTACATGCCCGCTCGTTAAAAAAATTACGACAGTAAAGACCATTGTCGATTCAAAATGAAATACATTTCTTAAATAGACAGAGTTTTTCAAATCACTACTTTTTATATGTAGAAGGATGTTCACGATGTATTCGTGCAGAAGCCAATCTGACGTATTGTACTTTGCAGATCACCAATTTCGGCGTCGGAGGAATGCGAAAACCGCACGTCGATTTCTTGGTAGGAAATTATTCTTGCATCAACTGTGTCCACATTAATTGTCAAACAAGGTTTTAGATTAAAAACAAAGACAACGCCAATGTTGTTTGGAAAATTTGTTAAGCGTTTTGCTGAATTTTTTGAAAATATTTTCTTTGAAAATAATATGTCATGTTTGCTTATTTAGAACATTTCTTTAGGAGAATACCAGAGGGACATAGAGAGAAGCATACGGATGTCTGGGGACCGAGTCGCTACTTGGATGTTTTACGTAAGAATTAATGGCAAAAAATATGCTGTACATGTATCTGAAAACTTTTAGCAGAAATCGGACAAAACATCGCCATATGTCTTTGATTTTATATCAAAATATCTCATACAAAATGTTATCTTCGCTAGCGAAGGTTTTATGATCCGCTCTAAGTAGCCTCTAAGCGGAGCGGATCGTACAACCTTGGCTAGAGAAGATGACAAAACGTACAATCTAGATTTTATTTGGAAAAGTCTATTGTATGACTCACACATAAAAAGAAGTAATGAATTTTATTGAAAGTCGAATGAATACTCAAAATATATTCTTTAGGATTAATTTGAAAGTCAGTGCCACTCTCAAAAGTAAATCCTGTTAGACATTTTTCTGTAAGCGATCTCAGTAACAATCACTTCGATTTCCGGAACATCATTCATGAATTTTATGATAGTTTGTATGTACATATTGCACACAAAATTATTAATCCCATCAACATATCTTTGTTAGCTGTCAGATGTCGACAAGGGGGGCGCGACGGTGTTTCCAGAGATCAAAACCAGGGTACCGGTAGTCAAGGTAGGGTGTATATATATATATATATATATATATATATATATAAAGAGAGAGAGAGAGTCATTGGTTTACAACGTTTATAAAAGCTCGTGTGTTTCATGATTAACACCATTAAATGTGTATTACAAGAACTGTAGAAAGATAAAAATTGTGTACAGAAAAACAAGTATGCACATATTCAAACCCAAAATACAAAATTGGCAAAGTCATACAGAGCCTCGCTGTCACCTCGTGCACCTGTAGACTTGATCTTCTTCTCGTGGCCCTGATTTTTGTTTTGTTTTACCTGTATTTATTTTGTATATTGGAACATTTTTTCAAGTTACTATGTTACAATTATGAGGTCCATACATGCCCCACTTATTAGTTCATATCAATTGTAAACGTTTCTTTTCTGAGCATTGTCAAGTACCCTTGCTTATCATAAAAGGCGACTAAATGGGACGGTCCTTCGGATGAGACCGCAGAAACCGACGTCCCGTGTCACAGCAGGTGTGGCACAATAAAGATCCCTCCCTGTTCAAAGGCCGTAAGCGCCGAACATTGGCCAAAATTCTACATGGTGACATCTCCCTGCGAGTGAAAAAATCGCGAGCGGGACGTTAAACAATATACAACCAACCAGCCATTTACAGAAGTCCTGAATACATTGTCAGTCGAAACTTAGTACATTCCGTCGCACAATTCCTCATTCTAAAAATATTCAAGTTTCTTCCTGTACTGAACATCTGTGATTTTAAAAGTTGTGGATATATCGCAAGATATATACGAATAGCATAGATACTATAGACTAGGTTTACCTCATCTCCTACGCAAGGCGTCAGTAACGCTAGTACCGGTAAACAGTTGCGTTATGTTAAGCGGTCTCAGTAACCTAGTGATCAAGGGGGTGCTCGCTTCGATTATTTATCCCCGCGCAGCGTCAAATATAAAGATGTTTAACGCAAGTAGTTACTGGGTTAAAGGTGACGGTATTAGAGATCAAAGTCTTTCAACAACTGAAGTCCCGTGTCACTACAGGTGCTGTCACGATAATAAAAAAATCCGCTCGATGTTACGACCGTGAGCGGCACGTTAAAACTGGTGGTACTTCACGTACCGCTATTGACGCTTATGGAACGCCAAATTAGCATAAAATTATTGTACAATAATAATTAACTAATGTGCACATCAAATAAATTATTGCTCTCATTAATTAAATGGATGCGCACATCAATTCAAATACTGTTCTCATGAATTGATGAAGGCAGTAAATTATTTGATACTTGCACCGATGTGGTGTAAATATTAAGTTAGAGCTCTGTATAAATGTATCATTTGAAGGCATCTATAATTCAACGATTTTGTAGAAGTAGTTAATGTGCTCATCATTAAAGAGACCAACAATTCAGTTAGAGATCATTAATTTAAATAAATTGAATTGGTGTGCGCAATAATTTAGCTGACTAGAGCAGCAATACAATTGTTGTACGCATTAAATGAACACATGGGCGCATTATTACTCTCTTTAACTGAATTATAGCGTTCAATTCAATCCTGATATCATCAAGAACGATAGCGCCTCCGTTTTTAAGCACACCGCACGGGATGCCATAACTGTAGGCTTATCATTACTTATTTCGTTTGGCCAAACATACACATTTATGACTTAAAAGGGTTTGGAAAGGACTATTTTTTGTAGCGGAAGTATTGTTTTATCAAAAAGTGCTAAATAAGCAAGATTTTACAATTTCTATTTGTTTTTTCCAAAGTATTGTCAATCCCTATACCCCTATTCGTGTTATAATTTACAATTATAGAGGCTTGGAACCAATTCAGATTTATTTGGTTGATATATCGTTCCAAACAGACGCTTACTTAGAACGTTTATAATATCAATTTACCTGAAAATTTGCATTAAAATTTTAGTAATTTGCCAACAATTCAAAACTTTGATATATAACTCCCATTTCTTTTAGCTTTATCATTGAATTAACGACAAGACTTTGTATTTCATATACAATTTAAAAAAAACCCAACAACTGACAATACTCCTAGTATCTCAAATTCTAATGGATCCCCCCCTCCCTTTTTTTTTGGGGGGGGGGGGGGGGGGGAGGGGGTATCTTGACCTTTGGGCTACCGCAGCGCGGTCAATTTCCATTTTATTTACATGCCTTAAATTTTTGTTATATCCATATTTTTAGAGGAAATGGGTACCTATTAATTTAATGTATTCAAGCAATTGATTTGTATTGTTTAACAAAAAACAGGCAAAATAATTTTCACTGCAAAAAAAAAATAAAATATATATATATATATATATATAAAGTTTACCACACTGCAGCTGAACAACAAACATTATAACCTGATATTTTCTTTTACTTTTATTATTCCTTTTCGGTGTAGACAATCAATACATACTTTCAAATAATTGAAATCAAAACTCGAACCTCTTTAGAGAAATCTACTATCATTTATAGTGCTCGCAGTAATTCAGAATCGAAGATATCATTCATTACTTGAATTTTCTTATCTTTCTATCTAGTATGTTTGCGATTATAAAACTATAGAAAAGTGTACATGTAAAGTTCTGCAATGTTAGGGTGCAGCTTTGTTTTGGTTCAACATAAAGAGAAACAACGACAAAGACCAGAGAAGCCTAAACGCCGAATGCCCCGTGGTACATGGATCTAAATTCGGTAGGAATGGCATGATTTACCATTGATATCATTTAAACAATCAATACCTGCCTCCATTTTGGGGTAGATAGTGTTATGACCAGATTGGAAAACTTGGTAATTTGCATAAAAAAAAAAAGAAAAGATCTGACGTATTTTATATTATATTTGACCTATATTTACTCTTTTTTTTTTCCTGACGATCCTTTACAGTCTGCAAAAAATGGATACTGGAGGCAGGACAGATGTTCAGGAGAAGATGTGGTTTATCTCCCGACTCGTTGGACAACTGAGAAACAGACATCAGAGTTGCTTCCCTTTGAGATTCAATAGCTTAGCAAGAAGTGAAATAAAAAAAAAAAAAAAAAAAAAAAAAAAACCACACAGGAAATTGAATACAAAATTTTATTGCCTATCTTATATATTCCTACATGGTGCACACTGATTTGGTATAAAAGTAATTAGTAGGATACATAGTAATGAAGGCATTATATACTACGTGTAGTAATTATGGTCGTTGTACAACGAGATCTTGATATGTAAATCATGTATAAAAATACCTGGAGATTACAGTGTGTTCTAGGTATAATTCACAAATACATTTTTTTTTAGAACATTAGTCAAAATATTAGAACCAGTTTTCTGAAAGAAAAGCTCCTCTTTCAAAATAGAAATACAACAGAAAATTAATGGACACTTCACAACCTTTCTACACTGTATATCTATATGCAAGAGATTGTTAAATCATAATATATTCACATTATAACAAGACAAATTAAAGTATAATTGATATAAACATTTCAAATTGTAATTTGAAAAAAAAAAACCTTATGAATATTTTAATAATTATCATTTAATATGATCACATAACATTTATATAAAAATCAAGTTGAATGTAGATATAGAATTCTTGTAAACAATATGAAATGATAAAGCTGTACAATCACTTGCAACAATCAATAAATGATTATGATATCAATTTCTATAAAGTTGCATAAGGAATTTTGGAAAAAGCAAAACCTTGGAAAAAGTCAAAACACAACTTCGAAAAAATGGCTTCAGAATCTTTGGTCAAATGCGATACAAGAGAACAGACCCCCATTCTAAACAGAGGTACAAAGGAATGTCTTCTTTGTTCTGCTAATAAAGCAATAAAGCAAGGAAATGCATTTTGAGGTTGATTCAACAAGTTTTCTCCAAAAAAAAATAAAAATAAAAATAAATAAATGCAGAACTGTATTTTTGAATAGACTATAGATATCTTTAAAGCCCATTTTACACAAGGTCTAATTATCTAAGATAAAGAAAATATACTTTTTCACACTTCAATTTTCAAATGAAATTTATGACAACTCTAAGATAAGAACATGTACCCATATTTTACAAATCTTACAAACAAATAAAAATACCTTAACATGTTAAAGATATAGGCTTTAGTCATAAAAGCTCACAATGGTAACCTGGTATATCCAAATTTTCTATCGGAGACTTTAATTGGTCAGCAGCAAATGACTGTTAAGAAGTGAAGAGTTACCTTCCTTCTCATGCGACAAACTAGTGCATGAACAGAACACACTCTTTAAAACCCTGTCAATATTGACAATACTTTCTCTCTCCTCTTTGTACAAAAATATATGATGTACACTTTAATATAATATTAACAATTGAATACCATGTTCCTTCTTGATTATTGGAGAACAAGTACATGCATGTGCATTATGCCTAGTCAATGTGCTTGAGACAAATTTTGATTTATTTTTTTTTCCCACCAGGGGAAAATCAACTGAGTAATTTGTAAAAGTCCAGCTTAAAGAATTCATTCTCAAGATTTCAGAAAAACATTGACAACAATAAAACAATGCATGATCTGAATGAAAGTACATCCCACTCAAGAATAAAATAGGAGTGTACTCATTACTGTAATACATATTTAATTCCCCTCATGTTTCTGTTTTGTTGTGATGACCCCGAGTCTAGTTTTCAATTATCAACGAACAGATCTGATTAGTAATATCTATATAATAGTTAAAATATATAACACTGTACCTAATTTTACCTACCCTACATTTGTACAGTGTTGTATTATCAGAATGACCTGTTGTGGATTGAAGCCATTTTACCAACAAGTTCATGAACATTTTTATTTTACCATAATTGAGATAAACTTACCATTAACTGCTCAAAATATATAAATAAATATATATGTATAAAAAAAAGAAAAAATAAAGCAATTTTTTAACAGATAAAAAAAAATAATTCATAAACAATTAAAATATAAAAATATACCAGACCACAAAGTGTGTTTCAGAATTCACAGAATGCATGAAGTTGGAATGGGCAAATGATATGAATAGTGTTCATTTCAATAGAATGACAGAACAAATGAAATCACTTTTTATCACAATTAGGAATGTTAATCACAGACTCCAATTTAGTGAAATCATTGTATGATTGTTTCATGTATAAGAATCTGTAAACATAAATGAATGAGATAAAAAAAAATATCTGATTTTATAAGAAACATCTGATGTGGGAAGCACCTAAGTTGAATGTAGCAGGAGTTATGTTCCTTAGGTAGTACAAGAGTTACCTCCCTGCTATAGATCTGTCCTCTGGTTGTTGTAGTTCTGATACAAGGATTCTTCTGGAGCTTCGTCGGGAACTTAAAAAGGAATGGACATCTTATTACAACTGTATGATCATAATATAACATTTTGTCACCCCTTTTCTATCTCTTTAATACATGTATATTTGAATATAAAACATATCAAATTTGTTTCAATTTTTTTAAAAAACAGTAATAGCAATATAAACATGATATTTTGAAAATGAAATGGATAATTAGAACTATGTGTATTTTAAAATGCAAATGTATATATATATCTGTATGCAATATCAGACTTGCATGATTTCAAACAGAAATGTTCATGCAAAGCTAAAATGCCTATAAAAGCAGAGGCTTTCAGTTCCTTGTATAATATATAAGTTATATGCAATTGCAAGCAGAAATATTATGTCTTCAAAAAAAAAAAATACATTGAATAATCATTGTTTTGTTCAGTGTTTTAAAAGCATTATTGTCTATTACTCTTGATGGGTAATTTTTATTTACAGTTGCTGCATGTAGGTGAACATATTGTGCATCATTATTGAAGCACCTTGAGGCTGAAGAAAAGTCATAATATAAAATACTGTTATTATTTACATGCTGCAGAAGGAGAAAACTTACAAGAAATACCAATGTTCTTAAGTTTTGTTTTGTTTTGTTTTGTTTGTTTGTATTTTGAATATACTTAATTTCTTATCATCTAGTTTTCCAACAATCCTTGTGAAGACTTGTTAAATAATTGCTTTTCCTTATCAGTATGTTAAAAGTTAATTAAATGATTATATATATATATATTTCAATGCATTAATTGATCAGTGTCTCTAAATTTTTTATGCAATTTCATTCAAATTGTAGCAGTTCTGTTCACCAATAAAATCAGCTAATTATATACTAAATGTAGGTAGTCGTACAACTAAAATCAATGTTTTCCAAAAAAAAAAAATTCTGCTGAAGACTTGCGAAGCATGCTCTCATGTTGAGATCTCACCGAACGCCTGATTTTCATAAAGGCACTCCTCTCCTCCTTGTAACTCTCTCTGTTTTTTGTCTAGATATTCCTTCAGGCAATCGTGGATAAATATGTATTGTTGCTGTAAAAACACGTGTGACTGAACATGTTACAACACAAAACACTACATCTTACCAAAGGCTCTGTTAACATTTTCATAGAGGAGCTCTCCCTGCATTTCTTTTTTCTTTTTCTCCACATAATCTCGAACACAATCATGGATAAAAACATATTGTTGCTGTTTCAAGAAAAAAAACCATAATGCTGGTTAAAGGTTTTACATCACTGAAATTACAATTCAAAATGTGTATACAGTGTGTTCTTCAAATGTGAATGTTAAATACTGGACTGTGAAAAATGTGTATGTATGTCAAAAGTGAATTAACCAGATTGTGTTTTTGACACAATTTGCCATTGTCACTGCAAACTCCACTTCCTACTCCTTCAGAACACGACAAAGAATGATGTATCATCCTGAGAGAGAGAGGGAGAGGAAGAGAGAGAGAGAGGAATTATTACTAGATGTCCCTGGTTGATAAAGTTGGTACATGAGATACATTGTTTTAACAATTTCATAAAGTTACATGCAAGATAATTCTGAATATCAGTAATCTGACCTCCGTCTGGACCATGAACATGCGTTGCTCCCTCAAGTTGAGAACAAGGTCAAATATGTCAATGGAGTAGTCAAAGTCATGTTCATCAATGACCTGGAAAAGGTGGTCCAAGGCACAGTATGTTCCTGTCCGTCCCACTCCAGCACTGACAGGTAAAAACAGAATACATACATCTTGGGATTTGTGTAGTTGAAATTTAATATCACTGATACTTTGGTCTATTCGCTAAGATAATAATCAATACTGTAATAAATGAAAACACCTTAAAAAAAAAACTATCGGTCATTCAGTATGCTTATAGTTGTGTTGGGGAATGCAAACCACCACAAGTATTAAACTCATCATAGCTGCTTTATCTGTTACATGAATGTACACTGTAATCAACGATGAATATCACCTTATCATAATGGCCGACTTCCTTTCAAACCATAAATTGATGTCAGGAGCACATTTACGTTCTTTTAAATTCTATTACCTAGCCAGCTAGTGCATTAGTTTAATGACTGCCCATTTTTCCATTTATTTCAAATCTTAATTTTTTAGATCTTTTATTATTTTACTTGACAACCTTTTATAACATTAACATTTTTTCACTAAATGAATTAAAATTCAAAATTTTTGATATTCTCCTTTTTCCCTTGAGAAGAGTTTTATCATTGATATCACAATCCTCAATTACAAATACCTACCTGCAGTGAACAACTACTGGACCATTCATGTCTGGTGGCCGAATGTGGTTTCTCACATTTCTGATGAAGTCAATCATGACGTCATTCTGAACATTGGCCGAGAAATCCTTCCATTGAAGGAAATGGAAGTGTTTCAGTGTTCGGGTAGAATCGCCCTATTGAATAACATTTAAGTTAATATATATATATATATATATATATATATATATATATATATATAACCCATTTCATTATTCTATTATCAGAAAGTTATATCTGTATATTCAATTTGTTAAAAAAAACCATCTAATTTTGGATTCAAATCATCTAGATAAAGACATTTTTTTTTAAAAAAATTCTTTACCAATGTCATTTTAAAGATTCTGAAGTCATAGAAGTTGACAGTAGAACATGAGACTGTTTCTATGACTAAATCTCCATATTGCTTGGGTTCTTTCATGTTTTCTGGCCAGTACATTTCGCACTTCACCTAGAAAGAAGATAGAAGCTCACAGTGCAGTTTCCAAACCATTTACTATCAATCTACAAACATGTACAACATCACTGTTGGCCTCAACAGAAACGAGAGGTCCATGGACCATATGTCTCACCTGAGCAGATGCATCAAATTTCCCAAGTTAAACATTAAATCTCAACTATGGTTATATGCAGAAATTTAAATCCCAGTAGGCACTTATGCTTATGAATTTGTTATGTTGTACCTCTACGGTTCTTAAGGAGATTTTTAAAAGATTTTTCATACATTCCCGGACCTATGTGAAATACTGAAGCTTTACTTTGAACCTAACCTGAACCCAGAGGTCAAATCTACACTACATGAAGATGCTTGCTTATTATTTGCACCATTTGTGCCTTTATGGATTTTTGAACGAGTTTTGGAAGAATTTTCTATACATATTCCTAAGTGAACTTTTGAACCCCTCTTGTGGCCTGCTGAGACTACAGAGGCCATGGTGCACAAATTGCATTTACAATAAGGAAACTGTTTGCATATTGTTTTGTTGTACTTTTGAGATTACATGGCAGATTCACATTTTTATGCATCCCAAGGGGACATGACAACAAAATTAACATTTAAGATATCCTTTTCAGAAAGTTCTCAATCTTTCAAAAAAATAAATTTCATTTTTGATAATACATGAGAGTATGGACTGCAATGCTTCAGACTAGTATACATACTTCATTAAGTCTGTTTGCACTTCATGAAAAGTATGCTGGTGTGAAGTGTTGCAATTCATACCCTCATTTATTTTCAAAATTGAAATTTATTTCTACATTTATATTTACATCCTACTTTCATTTCTGTTGAAATTTCCAGCTGTTAAAATATACATACTCTGTTTATAATGATTCATACAAGCACTGTTCATGACCACAATAAATTCATGAGGGAATAACTATCATTACAATTTGTAAACATATTAATTGGAAATTTTCATCTTTAGATTTCTACGTGAAATTTTTACTCGATCTTGTGGTCATGTCAAGACTATGGTAGTCATCAGTGTGAAAAAGTTGCACCTATGGAAATGCTTATGTATTTATATATAATGCACATGTTCTCCTGAGAAGCCATTTAAAGAATTTTCCTATATGTACTATGAACCCTTACTGTGGTCTCATTTTGGCATATGGGGCCAAGGTATGAACAAAATATATAATACAGGTAACCCTTAGGATTCTGAAGAAAACTATTTTCAAGGAATTTTCTTCTAGATTCTGTGATTTTGCCATGAACCCAGGATTCATAGTGTGAAAAACAAAAATCTATACTATATAAGGATGCTTGCTTATTAATTTGACACATTGTACCCTTGTGGGTTTTGATAAACTGGTTTTGCTCAATTTTCCAGGAGAAACATCTTCCAATGTAAAACATCAAAACCTCATTGTGGCCCCACCCTGGCTACAGGAATCAGGATTTAAACAAACTTGAATCTGCATTATATGATATTTACATTCACAGGATCTTTTTCTTTTATATTTCTTTTGAAATTGAAATTGCTTTCATCACTGACAATGAGTACATGTTTGTTGCAGACTAGTTCGAATCTAGTTTTTTGGTACCACCAGTCCATGTCATCATTTCCAAATATGGAGTGTCATCAAGGTCAAAGGCTGTATTTGCTGTACTGTTTAAAGTAACAAAATGGTTAATGATATATTTCAGTACTTAAATTTAATTAATGTTTAAAAAAATGCAAAAAACTATAAACAATAAAATGTCTTTCTTTGTTATTTTATCAGAAGATGAAGGTAGCAATCATTGCAGAAAAATTTTCAAAACCCACCTATGCAGGTTATGAAGTTTTCTGCAAAGTTAGTTACCCTAATCACCCAATAAAACAACAAAGAAATAAATTTATTGTTTAAATTTAGCTTTTCTGGTTCAGTGGTTCTTGAACAGGTTCTTTAAACACCTCACTTTACATCTGCTACTACACATGTATATATTTTTCCATGAACTACCCTTGGAAAGGGATGTGGTCTTCCATTTCAACTATCTTGAATCACTTGCACACAAAAGTGCTTGGTAACGAGATAGGCATGAAACTGGCCTTTGCATAGTAAAAATTATGAAAAGTTTACAGATGACAGACACACAATAAACAAATTTCAGAATAATTCACTTGAGCTGAAAGCCTCAGTGTACTAAAAAAATGCAATCAAATATAAAGACCAAAAACTCAAAACACTCTAATTCTACAAGAAACTTCTGTGAATTTAAAAGTTAATATTACCCTGCCATCCTCTTTACACAAAGTCAACATGACAATTATTGACACATTTTGTTCCCATATCATCCTCCAGAAGTCATCAATGGTTCCAGGAATTGGGCCCTGAGTGGCAATGTATTCTCTCTCTGACTTATAGCCCTGTTAAAAATCCAGTAATTTCACATCAAAAAATTTTGTACTGAATTTCTTTCTAACAGTACAATCATAATAAATACATGTATATACTAGATATAAATATTTATTTGCATTTTAAATGTATTATACATGCAAGACTTGAAACAGAATTCATTCTATGCTGTTACCATCTCCTTTCACTTACGGGTAAATAGTTGGCATTGATGAAATCTGTGGATGGATCATCATCCTCAGTGTGCAACAACTTCACTCGACTGTGGTCAACTAAAAATAAAAGTAGGTACTAAACTGCTTTCATGGCCACTAGTAAGCAATGACATGTGTGTGCAGATAGAATTTGAGTGTTCAGCTATATTTTGATCATTAAATATCCAGTGAAAATGTTCTAAAATTCCTATTTGGCAGCATAATAATGATGGCACCTTTTTCATGTAAATTGTTGGAAGTTTTGATGTGTAACTATCTATATTGTCTGTACTACTAACAATCCATCTTTATTATCACTACTGTGGCTATCCTTGATTCTTGATAATAAATTGAAAACACTATCTAGTTCATATTTACAGTGCTTGCTGTGACCTGCCTATGGTGAAACAGAAGAGCAGGTACATGAATGAAGTAGTGCCAAATAATCAATAGTGGTCAGATATTTGAACAAATACCAAGTTAAAATGTGATTGGTGGTTAAGCCCTTGATGAAACCTCAAAAAACACTAGAGTTTATTTTTCACTGATATTTGTATGTAAATATTAATAGCTCTTGGTCAACAATAAAATACTTTAAATCATGAGTCTGGTGTCATCAAGCATGATCTGTCAAGAATTCTATTAAAACAGAAGTATTTTGCCATTACACTTTAGTCCTATACTGTACAGAGTCCTGTACTTACATGGCAAAATGTTGACATATCTATTTTTGAGTTTGTTGTTGTCCAGTTCAGAGGTCTCTGTAGAGTGTTTGGGACTCAGAGTCTTGAGGTCCTCGTACTCTCTGGCAAAGTAAAGGTTGCTGTCCTTGTGTTTGTCTGCCACTTTGTCTGCAAGATCCTTCAGTTTGATGGGTCTGCAAAAGCAGAATAATTGATCTTCCTATAAGATATGCCCCAGTGAAATATACAAAGTAAGCACACAGGTATTAGGGTCTCAGATAGTTACACATACAAGTATTTCAAAGGTAGAAATTCTACTGGCAAAATAGTTAATTTCAAACCACACCAACATTTTTATTGTAAAGCAAGCACTTGTATGTACACCATAATAATGCATTCACAACAGCTTAAATATTTTGCTATGAATAAAATGAATCTATGGAAAATATTTTGACCTTGGGCCTACCTTTTTCTTGGAATATTTTTCAATGTTTGAGTCTCAGACAAATCATCCCCTCTCTCTTCAATATTCTTTGTGTATTTATGTTCAGGACCTCTCCTATATTATACATAAATAATATAAATAGTAACAAGAAATCAACTAGATGCAAGCATTAAAGATATCAGGCCACAGAAGATACAAAAGAAATTATATTCTATTTTTTTTTTCATGATAATTATTATTATTATTTTTTTTTATATTAAACCCTATTAACAATGTACATTTTGTACGTACATCCCTTATCTAAATTGCTATAGTAAGCAAAATTCATCAGTAGAAACAACTTAATTTATGGAGAATGATAACGGCTTTAAAAGAAGTTTTCATGCATTTGTCTGGACTCAGTACACCTTATGACCTCACGATCACTTGAATATATTACTAGTTATGTGAATCCGCAAAAATAAAATAAATGGAACCCGAAACAAATGCAGTACATATTGACAACTATATATAATGTTTATTGCATTTTAAAGTTAATTTCAAATACACTTTGATTTATATCTAGAGATTATATAACTCGAACGCTAATATCAATAATAACTTTGAACAATCCCTGATTAAGTAGTTATACACATCAATTTTGGAAAAAAACCATGAAAAAGATGTTAATCCCGCAGAAATGCATGCACATTTTGAAACCTATATCAGAACAGACTGTTCTCTTAATCCTGAAATAATAATATCATGTTACACATATTAAGTAGTGAGTAAATGATTTATCCTACCATCTGCTGTCCATCACTTTTATTTTACAAGAACATTTTTTTTCCCATGAAAACAATCATATATTTATTCATAAGTCAAACTTTTTATGAATCATTTATTTAGGCCTTCTTTGTATAAGAGTTTTATTTGCAATAACTAAGTTTTCACAAAATAGCTAGTATTGCATGTAAATATTGTTCTTGTGAATAAAATGTTATTTAAAGTACGTATATAAAATTTAGAAGAAAAAAAAAAAAAAGAACTATATATTATTTCAAAGTTGTTTCATATTTCTGTAAATTCTGATTATTTTGAGAGGACATGCATACTAAAATACAATTACTTTTCAAATGTCTCTGCAATTCTTTTTGCTGATGATTCAATTTGGCTCTGAGCACCAACAGTTAAGTGTAATGAATCTAACAGCTAAAATCAGACAGTTATTCAAATAAGTTTTCTTTATAAAAGTATTTATAGCAAAGCATTTGTGGAGACAATGATTATGTATTTCATATGTGATATACATGACGTTCAATTTCCTTTCAGTACATTGGAAAATTTAAAGATAGCTATTGTAAAAAACTTTACGTGTGAACTTCTATACATGATGGAACACTGATTGATGCATGTGTTAAAATATAAAATCTTCTATTCATAAATCAGAGAAGCACTGAATGAAGGTAATACAATGTCAAATTATGCATCAAATCTTAATTTCAATTCTGCTAAAATACACTGCAAGTACATACACAGTATTAAACTTACTGATAAACATTATTTTTGGTTGGCAAAAGTCAATGATACATATAGAAATACATGTATATGTCTGTCATTGATTTGATGGTTTGGCAATTTAACTCATAAAACTATATATTAAATGTCCAGTAAAACTGCTTTAATTCAGCTATTTGGAACCTATCATCAAAACAGACCAAAATCAGCACCCCACCAAAATAACTTGCAGTGCAGTTGGGCATGTACCAATTCATAAATTTATCATTTGTTTTTGTGAATTTTCTTTGGAGGATTATGTAACGTCTAGGTTGTAGGCTAAGCACTCTGGAAAATGTGGTATTTATGAGCTATTTTGAATAATGCACAAAGTGCAGCTATGCAATATGGAAGGAAAGTAAGGAAAAAGTGATCCTGTGCTCTGAGTAAATGCAAGTACAATTCGTAATCTACATTTTTCCGGCATTGAATTTTGATATATTGAGTGAATTTACTATAAAACGTGCATTGTGATTTATACCAAAATGCTAAATAGTACATATGTACTAATATGACATCTGGAATATACGATTAAATAAAATATAACTATACACAAATAGTTCATGCTGGGCTAAACATCAATATTATGCACTACTTTAAGATTAGCATGATTTTGCCAACTATTTTGTATCAAACGACTTTTTAAAAAAAATAAAATCCTACATTCATGAGAATATTCTGTTAAACATATAAATTGTATAGTATTCTCAAGGACTGAAACACTGTGATATTTTATTTACCCTCGTCGTTGCTTCACAATGATTATAGCTACAATGACACCAACTGCTGCGACAACAGCAACCACGCCCCCAACAACACCTTCAGTCGGAAAGGGAGTTTCAGGAACTACTGAAGAACAACAAGTATTGATACACAAGAATTAAAGAATTACCTGTCAAACTTCATTATTCAGACAGTCTGACTGTAAAAGACTGATAAAGGATATCAAAGACTATATTTGCATTAAACTTCACAATTTTTGTTCCAATTTTTGAGCAATTGTAAAAATATTGCAAATATATATTGTGCTGAAAAAGTAATTTCCCCTTTACAGCACAAAGACTAAGAATATAAGAGTTGTGAACAAGTTGCAGTTTTCTCTTGCATTGTAGTGCTGACAAAATTTTTAGTTTGTGAAATTAAGAAGAAAATGTGTTATAGAACTTTACACAGTTTATTTCATATCAACAGGTATGTGACATCTGAAATCCTTTGAGCTCCGTTACCTGCATCTACATCTCCATTATTTACAATACTGACCTCATTACAATCTAAATGTCCATATAAATCTGGTTTACTACAGAAAACCTTTACAATACAACATTGATATCATGAAACCAAAAGAAACTGAGTATTCTTTATTGATACATATATGCTATATTATTCATTGAGTTTATTAGAATAATAAAATGCATTGAGTTTTTTAAATCCTATGATTCTGTGCATACTATCATTCTTAAACCAAATTACTTGCAAGTCATAACTTGTTCAGTGTAGGTGTTCTGCCGTACACCTTATATCATAGTCCTTATAAACTGTGTAGGTCATAATGTGTGAAATTGGAACTTGTCTATAACATACTAATTTTATTAAATGACATGGCAACTCACAAGATTTTTTTCTATGAGCAAATATTGTTTGATTTTTGTTTTCAGAGTCCACTCATCAAGCTAAAGTCAATGAATGCATAGTTGCCAACTCACCCAATTTGTCAAGTTACATCTGATTTTTTGACCCATAACCTGATTATTTTTTCTGACCTGGTTGGTCATACTTTTCACCCAAATTTTGTTGAACAACCCCAAAACCACTGATTTCTGGATTGGTTTTGTAAATTAGTTTGCATGTATGATTTCTAGTTTGCAAGCTTGCATTGACAAAAACAATGCCAATGGCCATGTATGTATAACACAGCTAAATCAAAGCCAATGACAGGTGTTAACAATTATCTCCAAGTTCATTGTTTTGACAAATCAGGAGCTAAAGTCATTTTGTGGAATGGTTTCTGAGTGAAAAGTTCATAATCAGAACCAGTGGGGTCTATGCCAACACAGAGAAAACAATACCAATGTACAAACTAGAGAATTATGGAGGATTATAGGCAGTGCTCATAACCCTAACCTTAACACTAAACCTAAACTTAACTTTAAGGTCATCCATGACATTTCTCAACTTTCATAATATTTCAGGAATGATTCAATTTTATCCTATCTTGTTTCTGCAAAAAGCTCTGAGTGTTACCAAGATTGTTTTAGAGTTAGCATATTTTGATAGTTCTTAGCAAGTGAAAATGTAAAATCAACTCTTATACATTACAAGAGGTTGTATGATTATGTATTACTAAGTTAGTTTTATGTATTACTAAGTTAGTGTAGCAAAGAACTTCAGAAAAATTGGAGATTGAATCACCGACCTTGATCTAACTGCTGAGCTTACCTGGCCACTATATGATGTGTAGTAATAACAGACTAATATAAAATTTAAACTTATTTCAGAAATCATACAAGAACTCTTTGTATGAAGGAGAGGCGGCCACATCACTCACTTGAGTAAACTTGGCCCATATTTAAAGATTTTCCCTATATATATATATATATATATATATATATATATATATATATATAACTTTGATCCCCTACTGTGGCCCCACCCTACCCCCTTGGGCCATGAATTTAGCAAAGCTGACATGTAAACTTGAACTTTTCTGGCTAAGTGGTTATTGAGAAGAGGATTTTTAAAGATTTTTTTCCTATATTTTTGGTTGTAAAAATTTGATCCCCTATTGTGGCACCACCCTATTCCTGCGAATCATGATTTTATCAAACTTGAATCTGCACTATATCAGGAAGCTTCCATGTATATTTGAATTTCCTGGTCAAGTGGTTCTTGAGAAGATTTTTAAATGATCCCACCCTATTGTTGTATTTTTGTGATTACCTCCCTCTTTTTTACTATATTTTCACCTGTAAAATGTTGATATCCTATTTTAGCCCCATGTAGCTTCCATGAAAATTTAACTTTACTTGTCCAGTGGTTCTTGAGAAGATTTTTAAATGACCCTTTCCTATTTTTGCATTTTTGTCATTATCTCCCCTTTAAAGGAAGTGTGGCCCTTTATTTGAACAAACTTGAATTCCCTTCATTGAAGGATGATTTGTACCAAGTTTGATTGAAATTGGCCTGCAGGTTCTGGAGAAGATTCATGAAATTTGTCAATGTATTTTTGCTTTTTTTTTGCTATTATCTTCCCTTGGAGAAAGGCATTGCCCTTCATTTGAACAAACTTGAATCCACTTGACTAAAGGATGATCTGTGCCAAGTATGATCGAAATTGGCTCTGCTGAGGTTTTGGAGAAGATGTTGAAAATGTAAAAAGTTTACAGACAGATGACAATGAACAGGTGATCAGAAAAGCTTACTTGGGCTTTCAGCCAAGATGAGGTACAAATGGTAGAGCCATTACATATGATCTTAATCATGTGAAGTAGGGACCAACATACTAGAAACTACCTCTGACTTCTGCCAGCAAAGGAAAGAGATTGAGGACAAAGGGAAGCTTTTCTGTACATCCGAAAGAGGGTCATGACCAGGTTTGATGTTGGCAACTGTACATGTGTTTTCTAAACATGGTACCGACTTTTCCAAAAGCACAGTTATTAAATATTCTTAAGAAACAAACCTTCCTGTGTTGCAAATGGACCAATATCACCAGACTGAGTACATCCACCATTAGTACACACAAAAACGATCACACTACAATACAAATCAACAGTAAGATGCTGATCTTCTAAATCAGAAAAATGACAACCCTACAATACAAATTAATAAAATACAATGGAAGAAATAATAAACCCTGTAATTCACATTAAACAAATGAAATTATAAAATAAAACTGACAATACTTCAAACACCATAAACAATTTTATCATCATTAGATACCAAGCTAATACAAACACGGGACTTTTATTTATTTATTTTTTTTTTTTGTTCTCCAGAGTGTTTACCACCTGAATTGAAAATGTATGTTAATAAGGATATAGCCCCATACAATCATGTTGATTTGGGAAATATGACAGTATTACGATTCTTAGTTGCTTGTGTTTACATTTCAACGCTAGTTTCAAAATGTCTACCACTTGCCAGGTTTCCCTTGTGTTCAGAACCATTTTTTGGGATTTCATTTCAAGGATACAGATATTACAAAGAATCTTAGAAAAAGCAATGCACATAAAAGTCACACATGTGTATACATGGTAATGGGGTAAATTTTATACCAATTCTAGGTCCAAAGACTGGAAATGAGTGCCACTGGCTAAAAACTGGTTAGGAGGAATACCACATGGTGGATCATGAATTTTGAATTGATGGGATGAATTCTTCAGTTTGTTGCACAGTCAAAGAGAAATGGAAACATTATAATCAGCTCTGGGGAACCTTGTTTTATTTTGGGATGGGGTGGGAAGTGGGCTTTTATGTTAATGCTAAATTACTGGTATGATCCGAAAAGAACATATGACTTTACATACTTGCTTGACCTGGTTTTCAGATCTTTTATGCATCAAGAGATGATACGAACTGTTTAATCACAACATTACCCAACAATTGATTGGGGAGCTACTCTTAGCACTTGACTACTTTGAAATGAAAAAAAAAACCAACAAAAAACCATGGCTCTAGCAATCAAAAGCTTGATATTCATACACTGTACATGATAAGCATATTGCTTCACAATAAACTACATACAGCATTGTTTCTAAATCATAATTTAATACATTCCAATAACATATAATTTACTGACGTGTACAACAGCCCTGGTGAGAGGGGGCCATTGCAGTAGGCACTGGATCCCTGAGATTCACATGTACTGTCTTCTCCAATTTTAAATGGTACTTCTGTTGATCTTTTGCGTCTCCCTGATGCTTAAATGGATGTTAAATTTAAAACATTTAATACAATGAATCACTGCATTTATCTGTTGTGAAGGCTCAATTTTCATTGTTTTGGGTACATCTACAAGTAGCCCTATCCCATAAAAATAGATATCCTCAATATGAATATGTTTTAATTTAGTGAAACAATATGAAACCAAATCCCAGTAAAACCATAAACTCTTAAAAAATCCATAAATAATGGCCCTTACCAATTGAAAATATTCAACACTACTATCTAGACAATCATTATCTTAATTACAAAACAGGAGCATGCATTGTAATACAATTAAAAAGGTCTTGAATGCACAATGCTTCAGCTGAATGAAATCAGGCAGCTGGGTTGGTCTACATAATTGATCATTTTGATTTATTCTAGTATGATATCAAATTCAGTTTGTTTGAATCATTCCTGCAAAACTTGTAAGATTCAGTCTAGAGAACTAAACTCAGATATTTTTGTAAAGAAACAGTTTCATGAAATTATTGTGAATACAATGATACCATTGTGACCAGTTGTTGTGAAATTTTGATGCTTTTTCAAGAAAACTGCAATTTTCTAATGTTGATACATGAATTTGCTTATGTATGTTTCTTAAAAAGTGTGATGACCTGTACATTTTGTTTAATAATTTATTAGTTTTAACTCTAATAAATGGAAATAAACATACTTTCTATATTTCATTACATAATGATACTAGTATGGAGGTACACAAGTCTGAAAATATCAACATCCATGCAAATTTGTGAAAATTCATTTACATCATGATCACACATTTGTGTTTCAGTCTGAAAATTCGTTAATATCAGAGCAAATTTGTGTTGAATTATGTGCAAATTCATTAAGATCATAGGAAATTCATATTATGAGTGCAAAAATTTGTTAACTCAAAAAATAGCAAATTAATTTTATGTTCATTTCTATACACAATGTTCCATCATTCTGTGCAGCACATACTTGAATTCTTGACTTCTTCTATGTAGGTCTCATTTGTGACTCTGTACAGAAAAAATCCCTGACTTTTAGCTGTGAACCAGCTAGGTAGATTCTTATAATCTTGTTGTCTATTTCCAACAAAATTGACATCTGCTGGGAAAAAAAATAATATTTGGAGAAACCCAATAACGCACATACATGGATTAATTTTGCAAATGTTTTTAATACACTTTATCAAATAATCCCACTAAAGACTTATAAATCATGAAAAGATTTCATGCCATTGCCAAAATACTTAATAACTAGAATTGTAAGACCATACTGACAACACTGTCAACAGTTACCAGTACTTACTTCCACATGAAGCACACACAGCGATACCAAAGTACACTGGTTCCCCATTTATCTTGTTAGTAAAGAAGTCGGTGTTGACACCAATCTGTATGGTAGTCTGGGATGCTGAGTGCTGTCCTGGGGTTGTGAGAACTATGTTTTTATCTTCAATGCTAGGTGGTGCTGAAAATAGAGACAGAGTTATTCTATTTTAGTAAAACCAAATTAACCTGGAATCTCCTAATATGCTTTTAATATGCCCATACAAAGTTAGGTAAATAAATTTAATGTAATACATTTATGACGGTAAAATTAATTTAATACATGTCATGATCTAGAGCCACAAACCCAAGACATTATCAAGCTCACTTTTAATCTCAATCCCACCTTATAAGAGTACAAGGTATACCTATTGCAATGTGATTCAAATTTATATTACAATATTTATATTTCCAGTGTTTTTGCTAATGATATCTCTACAAATTGCAAAGATAGTCATTTCCTCTTGAATGCATGTGCTGTAGTTGTGAACAGTGCATGCATGAATCTTGATATGTGTAGTCTATCTATTTAACAATTGGGACTTCAGAAAGAAATGGAAGTAAAGTGTAAATAAAATTTGAAAATATTATAAAATAAATGTAAATAAACAAGTTTCATTTTTGAAAATACATGAAGGTATGAATTGCAATGCTTTATGCTGGCATATCTTTCATGAAGAGCTAATATGCTTCATAAAGTACGCCGGCATGAAATGTCGCATTTTCAAAAATCAAATCTCTTATATTGCCAACTTTCATATGCAGCAACCTCTATTTGGTTCTTGTAAGTAGAAATGGATTTATGTCTAGTAATCATCTCTAGGTACTTGACTGGATACTGGGAAAAACTGAATTCAAGTTGAACTTCTTTATTGACTAAATATTGGGAAAAATTGAATTCAAGTTAAACTTATTGCCCTTGGAAGTCTTTGTCTGGTAAAATGCAAAGACAAAGGGTGGTGAAATTCCCTAATATTCAGTCAATAACCTTTTCCTTATCAATTTTTTTTAAATTCTATGTATTTCTTCTTGTAGAAGTACTGTACATTTTTGTTTAAATTTTCAAAGGCAGACAAAATGTGTACATCTGTGATCATTTGTCAATTCAATGATGCTAATATTGCAATCTTCACTGAATTTCACTATTTGTAAACAGAAGTCTCCAGACTTTTACAAGGTGAGCTTTCATGACTCAGTACTCTTCAGAAAACCTAGTCATCACAGTATTTAATAAGCATAATGACTGGCTCTTGGTGACAAACATACACTAACAACTTGTGATTTTTTTCTTGCACACAAAAAAATTTGGTTTTCAATTATTGCAGCTTGATCATCCCAGCATTTTGGCCCCAGAGCCAGTTATTCAAAACTTAAAACAATTAAGGCAACACATCATTTTACTTTGATTAAACAATAGGTTTTACTTACGACCAGGTTGTGCATAATACAGTAAAGTTTCTTTTTCACCATTGGTGTCTTCACTATTCATGGCATATATCTGTAAAATTCATATTTTGTTAAAAAGAATAAAGAAATTGTTTTCTTTCTCTTTATATATTAGATATTTGGTAAATAGAAAACTAAGGAATACTATATTTCCATCAATCATTTTATTCAACATGATATTTCTTATACCACCTAAACATTACACTATGTAGATATTATATCTGTGGGAAATTCTTAGGAAGCACTTTTTTCAATGATAGTTGTAATGATAAACACACCACTAGAAAATTCAGAGGTCAGGGTCCCATAATAAATCTGAAAATCAAAAGGGGTCTTTTTCTGCCTAATCTAAATATTATGTATAAAATGTATGAAAATATTCCAAAGGAAACTTGAGTTATCACATGCCATAGAAAGTGCTGATGGACCAACAGATGGACAGCCCCCCCCCCCCCCCCCCCCCCCCCCCCCCCTCTATGACAGGGCTCTAAAAAGTGTTCTCCATAATGGTGTAAACATTCTAAACCAAACCTGAACAATTTGCATTTTTAGATTCAGTAGCATTTATTCTCAAAAATTACATGATATAAATATAAATTTACATTTCAATGTTTTTGCATCGGCATGTTTATCCAATTCATGAACTTGTTAGAAGAGCATGTACAAGTGTTCAGCCATTGATATACTCCATTCATACTTCTCTTTCTACTCTAAAGTTTGTATATACTTGACTTGTGAATATTACATTCGACTCTGAATAATTAATTTTAAGAGTTGTGAGATTGTTCTGTTGTAAAGCACACATACCTCTATGGAGTATTTCATTTCTGGAATAACAGCTATCTCTACCGAAGTAATAAACTGCTCACTAAAATTCACAGGAACAAGTTTGTCTGTGGACTAAACAAAACACTGAAGCATTTAAAAGTTGTATGTTACTTGTGCTATTATATAATAGTATGTTCATTTAAAAGTTTATTCTTGGAAATCAATTTATGCATATGTATGAATTGATGTAGATAAAGATTTTTTTAGAAAAACATTGAGAATACCAATGCATTATTCATCAAATAAAAGGGTGATAACTGCTTTAATTACCCCAGTGACATTGCTAATGAACTTGTAATTTACAAGGATCCCATTCTGATTCCTAAGTAAGGGGACTTTCCATTGGACTAGAGCTGCTAGGTAGGTGCCAGGTTTCCGTACTACTGTAAGATTTCTTACTTTTCCTGGAACTGAACATATATGAATTATTAGTAATTGACACATACATCTTGTAGTAAATAGGGAGGGTGGGGGGGATTGCATTTAAACAACAGAGTTTGTACTCCGTCTGATGTTACCATTAAGCAGAGCAAACATTTCTTTTAATATAAAAAATGGGTTAAACATGGTAGCGTCTGAATGATATTGTCATAGGGATTACAATCTCTGTATAATCACAGTCATCTCATTTACATGCAGATCCAAAGTTACAAGCAATGTGGAAGTTATTAAAAATATTGGTTAAATGTTGGTTCAAGGTTGATAACAGTTTCACAAAAGATGTCAATGTTCTCTCAACCATACTTTAAAAGTTGTAAGCAATGTTAAGAATTTTGTGCCAAAGGGAGGTGGACAGACAGAAAACTGTGCCCTTGAATCTCGGATTTCAGGACTATTTACACTGGAGGGCACTACCACATATAAGTCATGTATATCACATGATAAACATCGATATGCATAAGTCAAGTTTATTGCAGACAGTGCTTGATTTTCTACTGAAAGCCTCTTAAAACACTATTAAGATTTTTACATTTCTTTTATTCCACATAAAAAGAACATGAGCGATGAACCACAAAAAATAGCTCATTCTTAGATTTTAAATAAATGATTTTTGCCAAAAATGTTCTTTGAAATGTTAACTTTCATTATAGTTGATTGATTACATATTGTTTAACGTCCCGCTCGAAAATTTTTCACTCATATGGAGATGTCACCATTGCCTGTAAAGGCTGCAAAATTTAGGCCTATGCTCGGTGCTTATGGCCTTTGAGCAGGGAGGAATCTTTATCACACCACACCTGCTGTGACATAGGGCCTCGCTTTTTGTGGTCTCATCTGAAGAACCGCCCCATTTAGTCGCCACTTACGACAAGCAAGGGGTACTGAGGATCTATTCTAACAACTCCAGATCCACACGGAGCTTCTATTATAGACTGAGATTTCATGAGTTAGGGGTTACTGTGGTTTCATACAGCACTCTGAAGTTCAAGACGTTGGATACCCTATAAAGCCAATTTCAAGAACTTAAGAACCATTCCCTGTAAAAGCCAAAGAATATGATGATATTGTTCAAACATATTACACCAATATGTATGTTTGTTGTTTTTTTTTAAATATGAGTATACTCATGCATCTTATTGTGAATAACAACTTAGTTTATGATTTTGAGTGTTTATTACCATGGCAACCAGACCTGACTTAATGATCATTTTGAAAAACTCAATTTCATGAAATACAACATATTTAATCCCCAGATTTCTTTTTTAAAGAAATGAAAATGCTTTTAACATTGTATTATGTATTCTAAAATGATCAAAATAATATGCCAATTTTGAGATGAGAGGTCTTCTGTGTTAGTGGAACTTTGCATGCCTTAGTGGGACATAGTGGACTTACAGTCAGTGAGGAAGATGATAAAATGTATTAAAGCGGCTTCTCTTTAAATATATAAAGTGTAGAAAATACAAAATGTTATCGAAATAAATATTTTATTAAAGTGGAAATTTTAAAACAAAAGTCATATTTGCAAGTAATATCTTGGATATTGTATGTATGAGTAACGAAATAACTTGAAATAATATGAATTTAATGTATTTAATTACTCACCGAATACTTAAATCATTTATTTAGTTTGTGTATCAGTCAAACTCGGGTGATGAAACTGCGTATGAGAAACTTATTGAGTACATCCACTTATGCAGTGATGAATATTTGTCCCACTCCCGCAAGTAAACAAACTGTTTCCTGCCTTATTATGTACAAGAGTTCTTCAAAGGGAAACAATTCGGACATATCTTGAAACCGGCGTATTACGATTAAGATGTATTGCTTTAAGAGTTAAAAGCTGTTAAATATATAAAAATAGCCGAATTTGTTTATTTTTTTTATAATGTTGAAAAACACCATTTCCCTCACTATTTCATTTAAATCTATCTATTTATTCCAAGACAGGTTTTTAAATCCACTTGCTCTTTAATAACATGTATGCTATAGTCTCTCTTAACATACAAACTACCAACATGTGTATTTTAGAATATTGGTGAAATTCGAATATAAAAATCCTGAATTTCTTCATTTTGAGATTGAAAAATTTCATTATGGTGTATATTTCATAACATGTATTAAACTCAGGGGAGAACATTCTGTATGTAAATCAACGTTAAATCCTTTGGGAATGACTTGATGATCATTAAAATGTATAATTTTACGGGGAAATAATTATAATTCAGTGGTTACCATAGCAACCATTTTTGGGAATGAATAATAAAAAATTATACATTTTTTTTCTTATTTTACAATTTCTTTTGTAACTGGGTTTAAAATAACATTAAAGTATTCAGGATTATTAAAATATAGAGATATTGACTGTAAAAGGATACAAAAATAAAACAAAATTGAAATAATATACCCTTTTGTGTGCATGTGTGTGTGTGTGTGTGTGTGTGTGTGTGTGTGAGAGAGAGAGAGAGAGAGAGAGAGAGAGAGAGAGAGAGAGAGAGAGAGAGAGAGGAGGTCAGTAAATAATAATACAGTATAAGACAAAGTCACTATTAGAAATAAAATTCTCTGATCTAACTGTTATGACTATAGCTAATCTAAATGTTTTCAATTCTTACATACTAAATCCATACGGAAACACTAAATTGGTGCTGCAACATTATAACTCTAGTATAACAATAGTATAGGTTTTCTCGAACTTTTTTGCCATTTTTTTTTCTTTAAACATTATCTACCAAAGTGTCTGTAGCATATTACTAAATTTCCTTAGCGTGTCCATCAAAGCTGCAATGTACCAGAAATCTCAAAATTACTATGTTTAGGTCATAATCTGAACCCCAACCACTATTGACATCACTCCCTTCAATTTAGAATATGGATGGTCCTTTGGAGTATGTCAGTACTCTCTCTCTATACATTTCCAACAATTTTATAACAAATCATTTCATTTCCATAAATTCTAACTGAATTCCTGAATTCTGTAATAAAGGCATTAAATAATGCATAGTAGTACAGTCCCTGAAACATTCTAATTTTTCCATTCCTTTTTCGTTCAGCATGCGTTTACTGTTTGCTCTCTGTGTGTTCATTGTTCGCTCACTGCGCTCTCCGTTCACAGTTTTACATTCACAAATTGTTCTGCGTGCACTCACCATGCCTTCACCATTCACATAGTGTTCACTGTGCGTTTACTGTTTGTTCATCGTTCAGTCTTGACATTGTCATTTGGAACATGAATGCAAAAGGAGCAATATTCATTGCATGGAGAAAATGGAAAAGGAATGTGTACAGAAGTGACTATTAATCATACCTGTAGATGGAATTAATTGCTGATGTTATATGTTACATAACTCAATACTTTCTCAAATCAAAATGATAACATTCGGAATCAGGATACTATAAATCTTTCATAAATGTTCTTTTCTGCTCAAAACATCGCTGAAAACAAATACTTTTGACAAATATTGCAACATTATTTTATAATGCTTCCCTAAGTGTTATAGCTATAAATCAACAATCAAATTGTTGCCTATAAGTGGCAGGCCTAATGACAGCTCCGCTTTGCAATCACGAAAGACTAACTTGAGGTTAAAAACTTTGAAAAGATTTGGTAGGAAACGTATATTCATTGCTAGGCCTATGTAAGTTGTAATACTTGTTGTAAAATAAAGATTTTACAATTATTATCTATGTAATTTACAAGGAAGCATCTAAACTAACAATAGTAATCACAATATGATGTCATATACTGCTGTCAGCTTTTTTCTGCGATATTTCAAAAATATTATTTTTCAATAGCAGCGTATATGTTGCTGATAGCTTTTTTGCATTGGAAAAGGTAGTTTTAATTACCAATTTTTATATAATCAAAAAAAGTCTTCTAGCAAAACATATTTAATATAAAAATATTGCCTGAAAGTTGCAAAGAAGTGTTTAATTCCAGGAAAAAATCAAATAGATGTATTGTTTTACTTCTAATTTCCAGTAACCAACATCCACTAAAAAAAAAAAAAAAAAAAAAAAAAAGCGTGACATGTGATTTGAATAAGTAGTATGCATGAAAATCAAGGAAAGAAAAAATCAATAAAAGACAATTTAGATTTCACCCTATACTTAGGTCATTACAAGGGATTTGTGGCTTGAATTCTTCAATACATGACTGCATAGTGTGTCTACTTGACACTTTTCATCACACATTACTGTAATAATGCAATAAGCAATAACTGCAAAATTTGATGCTAATTTTGAGATTGAATGGAGGGAAAAATGTAGTTATTACTTTTCCCATCAGAACATCCAAGAGCCATATCAATGGTAAAATATAAAAGATCTTCAGACAAATTAATTTTCTCATACATGTTCCTATGTTATTAATGACAAAATCACAACAATAAAAAGTTGACATTTATCATAAAGCTGTATTACCCCCTTGTTTTGTCCTGATTATAGCTGATTCTTCAGATATAGTAGATCCCTTGATTGTGGTGGCATTCACAGTAAATTTATATCTCCAAAATTCTTCTAAACCAGCGATCACTTGCACTGTATGTTGAAATCCTGCAAAAAAACAAGAAATGATAAAAATGATAATTACATAAAATTAATCAGAAATTGATACCAATCATTATTCATATGAGTTCTATCAATGTGCAATTTTGATGAATAAGTTCTTTATTTACCTTTTCCCACCTAACCTTATTTTTGACTCCTAGACCCAAGGTCTAGGGAAACTTGAAATTGCTTGAATCAAATTTTGAAAAATGTTTAAAAAATTTTTGTACTTGAATGAAATCATCACAAATTCCAATATACTCTTAGTACAGTACCTACCAGACAACAACTGACAGAACATAAATGCAAAGTTGACTTTGAGTCTATTACAGTAACTGTGTCTGCTAGAGCATACATAAAACAAACAAAAAAAGACTAGGTAAAAACAGCATGGACGTACTCTGCTGTGTAATGTGGGAGGAAAATTTAAAACAGTCATTTAAAAATGTTCCTGTATGATTTTTATTAAGAATTTTCTTCCGACTAGAAACATAGTATGAAAGATTCAATATACTCATGTGAATATACGTATATCTCAAAACAAGAGGTGTAGTAAACAATATGCCTAAATATCGAGTGTGTAAATCACAAATCTGTATAATACACGTACTGTAGTGTCAGTAAATCATCGCATCTAATACAGTTGCAAGTTATATTTGTTATGAATCTGGAATGATTCTGAATGCAACATCAGTTACGTGATTAATATTCTAACAATTTCATTCTTACTTTTATGCATTTAATGAACTAAGTATAGTATGTCTTGTGAATTTTAACTAAATAAATAAATTATACCATCACCAAAAATTATATTAAAAAAATGCAAAAAATAAAAAAAACAACAACCCCAATCTCAAATTTACTTAATGTCATGAAAACTGCAGGCATTTTGAGATAAGTCTATTCCATGTTCATATTATGATTTGTGTCATATCATGAGGTAACTGTGATACTTGGGTCTACTCAAAATGTAAGATGATCCAAATTTATGAATATATACAAATGCATGTATCTGCAGAAAATAATGAAAAATTGAACATGTATATAGTAAAATTCATTAATTAATATATTTGATAACATTACTATTAAATTTCCAATATGATATCCAGCTTGATTGTGTTGCACAGTCAAGTATATAACTCTTTTGCAGAGAACATGTATGTATGTGCGTTTCAGTTGCAATATTCAGCTTAGCAGACCCAGCATATGTAGTCATACTTGACTGCACAAAGTAGGGATGGCCCATTTGCTGTACTTAAATGCAAAGTAATTTCAATTTTTTTGGGACAGAAACAAAGCAGATGTACGTTCTACTTTGTGCATCTGACAAAAAGTTTAATAAGTATATTGCATCTGCATGGGACAGTAGTAAAACCTTTTCCCCAAGACACAACATTACACTGACAGACTTGAATTCACAAAAGATGAAATACGTAATTCCTTGCATTTTTTTCTTTTTTCAAACTGTTGTCATTGCTCATATTCAAAGATCTTTTATTTAGTGTGTAGCATCAGCCAGGTTTGATCACCAGAGGCCAGTTAGCTCAGTTGATTGAGCACCTAACTAGAGATTCAGGGAGCCCGGGTTAGAATTCCGGTCTGGTCAGTTGCATTTTCTCCCTTCCTGTTACATTTGGTGCCCTTGACCACCCCTGGATTTGCAAGTGAAAGTCCTGCCAGGGGAAAAAGAATCTGGGTTGTATCTTTGAGGTTGAAGACCATTGAAGGAGGGAGGTGTGCAGCAGTCAGACAGGTTCAATCGTCGGTGACCAGTTAGTTCAGTTGGTAAAGCACCTGACTAGGGATTCAGGGGGCCCAGGTTTGAATCCGGTCTGGTCTGTTGCATTTTCTCCCTTCCTGTTACAAGTGTATTCCTAAGAAAAACTCTGCTGCCTTATACATGAAACGATGTCTTTGTAATGGCTTCATCAAATTTGAACATACATTTTGTGAAGGTGATTTCAAATGATTTTCACTATTTACCATAGCCTTGTTAATGTCAAAATATTATCATGTAATGTGGTTCTGTTATTCAATTGTTAATGCACTATGGACGATGATGGACACAGACCAATTACAATAGGTCACCTGAGTTTACTCTGGTGACTTAAAAATATACCATTGTACTGTATCTCTTTCTTGTTGGTAAATTCATTTGATGTGTTATCCTTTGCCTCCATCACTGTAACGGTGTAAGTCACGTTGCCAGGTGAGGGAAGAGGTATCATCCATGTCAAATCTACCTCTTTGTCAGATTTTGGTGTAACAGTACTGATTGAAGGCTTCACTGGAACTGTAAAACAAATAAATATATTCTTTCAGTCCCTTGTAACATACAACCATCTAAGCAACCATTGTAACACATTGGAGTGTTTTACAGCATTGAAAGTTGGGGTTTTTTGCTCGTGGACATACCTGTACAAGGCAATGAAAAAACAAAACTATAAAACACCTCTTAATGTTAACAAAGGAAAAAGACAAAATCGACAAGTAAATAGAAAGTATTCCTACATATCTTCAATGAAAATTCTGTGTGCCATATGGGTGGCACCATTTTTTTTCAACTATCAGTATCCTCGGCTATCTCCATTATAATTGTATGAAGCCACACAATGAGTTAATTCATAAATAATTGCTTCATCAGTTATTTGAGTTTTAAATTCAACTGCCAAAAAATACAAAAGTCTGAAAACCAAGCTAAAATTTAAACACTCAACTTGTTCAAAACAAATTATGTATGATTATCATTGTCACAGTTTTTAGCAAATCATTATAATTATAAAAAATAATACAACTAAAAAGGTGAACAAACTCATACCATATGAGCAGAATATCTACTGAGGATTTAATTTTGGCATTATTAGCGAGGGTGTTGAGATCACTAAAACTGAATATCACTAACAATTTGTTCTGTCTTAGGTAATGGTTATCTTTCTTGGAATTATACAGTCACATATATTAGCTCTCACTAAATATATATAACACCCATTTTTATGGGCAAATTGCTAGATTTGTGTCTCGCTGAAATTTTCACTTGTAATGTGTAAGAATATAAGATTTATGTAACACTTCATTGAAAAACCTGTAGGTAATATATAAACAAGAGGTACTATGAGCACTGCTCACTAAAAATACCCCATACACCAATCTGTCAAAACCCAAAGGGTGCTCCTTTGATCTTTTAACCCCAAAATCAGTAGGGGTCATTTTTATCCCATGGGTAGTTCATATGTTTGATATGGATCATGAGTCTATGTGAAAAGGATAACAAGAGAGAACCTAGAAACCATTTTGCTATTTAAATGTCCAGAATACTTGACCTTTGACCTTTTGACCCCAAAATCAATAGGGATCATGATAAAATAATATAATTGTTTTAAAATTACCACAAACATGTTTAATACTCATACCTTTGTTCCTATTCGTTGTTGTGACGTCACAATGCACAGTGTACGTCAACTGTCATTCATGAATAGGTTTATCAAATGTCTTAGCTGTATTACAAGATGTAAAATACATTTTGATCATACAGAAACACCTAACAAAAAGCTATCTCAAACTAACATCACATACTTTTAAAACAGTATGTATCCTCTCAGGCAACTGTGGACCCTTTAAATTTCCAGTTTAATATGAAAGTGAACATCATAGATAAAATATTTGGATGTTACTGGACATTTAAATTTGTGCCAGAGGAATTTCATAATATAATCTGTACAAGTAAGAGAATATTTTTATTTCTAATTTTCCGTACTTTATTGAATATGATTATCACTTGGGACATGCCAAAGACCATCTCGTGCTGCATTTGATCCAACAGTCACACCGTTTGGTCTTATCCATATTAGCAATTACACATATAGGTTACTATAAAAATATCGGTGAAATGGATGGATGTTCTATGGGAATTATTGATCATGCTTTCGAATGGAAACTTGAGGGTTCTAATTGTAACAGGGACCATTACAGATGTTTCCCAAAATGTCCTCCATTTATAAAGTGGTGCCTTTTGTTTGGTTAATTCTACTGAATCATATTTCATTGAAAACTAAAATTGGTATAGATGTCAACTACTTGATTTTAGATATTAAAAGACAGGTATACTGCACATATATTCTTGTACACATGAATTTGATTTGGCAGTTTTTGTTTAAATCCTTGAGAATGGGTTTGGTCTAGCTTACACAATTTTGAAATGGTAACACAAAGCTATGAAAGCTAATTATGTTTTTTCAAGACACTTCCACACAACACCGTGAATGTGCACTATGAAATTGTGAAAAATACTTTTAAAAATTCTTCCTTCCTGGGTATAACTCCCCACTCCATTTGTGAAGTTGATGACTTTGATTCAGGTAAGATATCAGATATTTCATGGATTTTGCATTACATGGAAAAACTAAAGCTTATACATTACTATACATAAACTTTGAGGATGAGGACAATCCCCCCCCCCCCCCCTAATTTTGGCTTTTTTCATATGCTTAGAAAGTCACAGTGATTTCCTCAACTGTCATCAAAAGTTAGCCTCTTCTAAAACATTGTCCATTTAAGGCATATGTTTGTTGCTTTCTTTAGATGGTTGTGTTGAAGAAATAATACTTAAAGACTCAATATTCAACATGTTTAATTTTTACTCTGTGACCCAACATATCCTGTGCTTTCAGAAATGTTCACTAAACAATAATTAAGCACCAGAATTAAAGATAATTAAATTAACATTTACTAACTATGTACATGTATGTCATAATACCCCAAACTGAGAGTGAGAGAGAACTCTCTACAAATGTATAGTGTACTTGGGATAATATTTAATAGGTCTAAATGCTTTTATTATTACCTTTTATTCTAATGCCTGTGGTTGTGCCAGACCACAAAATTAAGTTTTCAATGACATTTATACATCTATGCTCTCACACATAAGAAATGACTCTCATAAAATTATGTATTCACAGAAATTATGGTTTTTGACAAGTCCTCATACTTGATGCAAATCATGGTGATATGTGAGTAAACCACAGTACTCGTAGGCCTTAACCAGACTACATGAATCAAGAAACATTTGAGTTCTAAGTATACATGTTTTTAAGTTTTGCTACAAATCTCAGTAGATGATACCTTCTTCCTCAGTCATTATCGTTTTATCAGCAGAGTTTCCTACTCCTGCTCCATTAATGGCTGCGACTTCAACTGTGTAGTTTATGTATGGATGCAGACCTGTGACATTATAGTTCTGTTTGACAGCTATGTCAGACACTCTGTGTACAGTATCTAAGGTACATCCTTGGGAAGAACTGGTAAACACCTACAAATGAAATGGTACTTCTTCATACACTAGAAATCACTGAACAGGTATGTTTACTAAATGGAAGCAATATCAGTCATTTTAACACAGACTTAAATTCACCAATCATCAACAATTGTGGATTTTCTGATTTTATACTTACAGCACAAGAAACACATATGATTTTAATCTCCTCCCAACATTTACTGGCATCTCTGATGAGAATCCTGTAACCAGCCAGCTGTCCTTTGACATCATTAGGAGCACTAAAAGACATGGAGAACCCTCTACTGTTTGTGGTTTCGATGGTGAGTTCTTTTGGTGGAGTAGATACTACATAAACAAAACAAGAAATGTGTCACATAAGTCTGAAGAATCTGGACAATAAAGAACAGATATAGCCCAATACAAAGATAACATATCAATTGGGTCTGCAACTGGTGGTTGAAGTGCATGAAATGAATCTAACATAATAGCATCAAGCTCCAGAATATCACATATGCGTTATGAAGTATGGCACAAATCAATTAAAAGCTGTACTCTTACTTATTATAATGATGTCAAATGAATTAACTAAAATAATGCTGAGAAAAATAGGTTCATATCCCATTGTCAAATCAAACAGATTTACTTTTGATCAATCACGACACCGATGTTCATGAAAAGATTTTTCAAGATATTTCCCTATATATCCATCTCCTACTGTGGCACCACCCTCCCCAAGGGGTTTCTGGTTGCAACAAACTTGAATTTACACTATTAATACATATTGATGCTTGCATGACTAATCATGGCCCTTCTATTCTTCACACGATTTTGAAGATTTTCCCAATATTTTCCTAACTGTGTAAAACTTTGACCCTTATTGTGGCCCTACCTTACCTCCAAAGGCCACAAATTGAATAAATCAAATCAGTGGTTTTGATTATGAATTTTGAAGATAGTGATTTTCAAGTTTTGTTTCAGTTTTTATAGTTTAACTGAAAGGTCAATCATCAAGGTCACCAAATCACATATTTGCATCACAGAACTTCTAATGAGAAAGAAGATACAATGAAACAGCAAATATTATGTATTCTAACAATCAAAGCATTGGTACAGTCAATATAGCTGTGTGTAACCACTCAACCATTTAGACTAATTTGAAAACTTTCTTTCAACAGTGATGTTATTTTTCTCAAATTACTGTACATTTGTCATTGGATATTCATTGAAAACGTAAATGAGATATGGTTATTTGATGTTAAATCTAAAGGATCATTGCATTAGAATTATATACATTTGCCTTATAACTAGAATAATAATAATAATAATAATAATAATATTATAATATAATAATAATGCACTTATATAGCACCTTATTTAAATATACTCTAAAGCGCTTTACACTATACTAAAATGCAAATCAAAATTATACAGAATACATAAAATACTTAATATGTATGTCACAACTGTCATTAAATCAATGTGTCCATGTCACTGTGAATGACGGCTATACATATAATGTATATTGCATATCTACACTTGTGCAGTAACAAATATATATGACTTTATGGTAGTTGTACTGAAATTCATGACAGATTTAGCATGGTCCTCAACAAAATAAAAATGTCATTGAATTTGTTTGGAACTATATATCAAGAAATTATTATTAACAATAAAACAACACTAATATATACTACTCAAAGTTTGATAAGGATCATATTTTTCAGCACTTGTAAAACTTTCAACAAAGGTGAATGACAACCAACACAGAGGGATTTATGTTCAGAAATGTTTACTTCAAGAAATTGTGAAAGAAAAATTTGGCAAACATGACATTTCATCGCATACTCCTAAGGTAAAGGGAGAGTACCCTGAAAAGCATGGTAATTTCATGATCACGGAATTGTTTAAACTCTGCACATTCCATTTCATACTGCACAAACAAGTGTCAATAGCGGGTATGGCCTCCGTTAGCTCCAATGACAGCTTGGCAACGTCGTCTCATGCTTCCAACGAGGTTTTGAATGGACGCAAGAGAGATATTGTTCCATTCTTGGATCAGAACATTTTCAAGTTCCTGGAGGGTGGCTGGTTGTACAGGACGACGTGAAATCGCTACCTGAAGCATATTCCAGACATGCTCGATAGGGTTGAGGTCTGGAGAACGAGCTGGCCAGTCCATACGAACAATTGTCTCACGTTCCAGGTACTCGTCCACCACCCTAGCACGATGTGGACGTGCATTATCGTCCATGAGGATGAAGTCAGGACCAACAGCACCAGTATATGGTCTCACGTACACATCCAGGACTTCATCCCTGTAGCGCACTCCGGTCATCGTGCCTCGCCTTAGGACATGGAGATCAGTTTGTCCAGCTCGACTGATTCCTCCCCAAATCATCAACGACCCACCACCATATCTGTCATGTTCAGCAACATTAGCGTCCTGATATCGTTCTCCTGCCCTTCTCCACACTCGTGCACGACGATCTGTGAAGTCAACACAAAACCTCGACTCGTCTGTGAAAAGTACAGGGGCCCAATCAGCAACCCTCCAATTCACATGAGCCCTGGCCCAATTCAAACGATCTTGTCTGTGTCGCTGAGTAAGAGGGATGCGAATACAGGCTCTCCGGGAACGAAGACCACCTTCATGAAGACGATTACGCACAGTTTGCGTGGAAATGTTAACTCCAGTTGCATTCAGAAGATCATTTCTAAGCGCAGTCGCCGTTGCAAACCGATGACGTCGTGCTGAAATCAAGAGAAAACGGTCATCTTGCTGCGTGGTGGACCTTTCTCTGCCGCCTCCATGTCGATGAGAAGCTGAACCATGAGCTTGATACCGGTTCCAAGCTCTGCAAACAACGCTCTGACTGACACCCAATAGCTCTGCAACGTGACGTTGTCTTGCACCATTTTCGAGCATTCCTATGCATCTGGCCAATTCTTCAATAGTCAAACGACGTCTTTGACGTTGTGGAGGCATTTTCATAGAGTAACAGTGACTTAAACGAGGTCAGATGTAAAGACAATGGCCAAATTCAAATCAACGACAAGCACTCAGAAATGTGAATAATGTGGGTACCATGCTTCACGTGCTACTCATGATCACTGCAGCATGCATTTCCCTACCTAACCTGTGTTTTGAGGCTCAAGAGGGGTCAGTCCAACACTATGATGAAATTTGCGTGTCTTATCAATTCATATATTGATTTTATAATGTAAGAACTATATGATCCTTATCAAACTTTGAGTAGTATATATACATGTGTCTTCAGTGATAAACACATTGAATGTTAGTGAAAATTGTGTTTTGCTAATAAATTCACATGGTAAGCTTAAGATCAAAGATACATAATTTAGCAGTCTCTTAAAATCCAAGTCATTTATGGTAATTGATTTGAAAAGTGAATAATTATAATAGTTCTAAATTATCCCATATGTCAGCTCTTTTGTATGATCTATAACAAAATAGAAAAATAAATATTTCTGCTACAACACAAAGTTAAATAACAATCATCTTGGTTCTAAATGATTAGGATTTACTAAACACATGTACATGTGCTACTTCAATTCAATGTAGCATTGAAAATGCCAACATAGCATGAGTTGGGAAGCATGAAATGGGTTAAACATTTACACACAAAAACACATAGGCAATCACACTGTTGACACAACACAAAGAGGCATAATGCACACATCAACTTATGTACATAAAACATACAACACATATAATTACTCATATTTGTTGGATTATTCTTATATGTTAAAATCATATATAGCAGATTGTGTTAATCGTATTCCAGTAACTGAATATAGAAAGTAACTATTGATAGGTAGAATTTTAATGTGATATTGAAAGAATAACTTACCTCCTGCTTTTGTCCTGCAGGTTACCTGGGAACTTCCATTGCTTGTTGAATTTACTGCATCATTCACCGTCTTGACAACAATTATGTAATTTGTCTCTAGAAACAAATGGAATGGTCACTACTTTGATGAAGAATAAGTTATGTTTGTGACACATTGATCATGCTAGTTGGAATTTCATTCCCAAATGATTCCATCATGTAAGATCACATGGATTACTGAATCATTACTCTCATGTAATTGATAGTTATTAGAAATAAGGCATCATTGACTGTTTTTTACATACATACATACATACATACATACATATATTACAGGAACATTAAACAATATTTAATCAATCAATACATACATTACATACATCATTATTAGACAGAGGCTATATTTTGTTAAGAACTTCTATGCAAAAATATCTAATTTTCATTATTTCCTTTAAATATTTATGATGACTTTTGATTGATTAACAAACCAGGCATAAATTTTCAAATACCCCGCTAAAGCCAAAGGAGAATAAAGTGAAGTCACAAATGCATTATAGTGAGATGTTAGACATATTTATATTTGTCACTGACTCCTTATTAATTACCACCTTGTACAACATGTAGAATAATTGATTCACATAATGCCCCATCTTAAATCAGTAAATATTATATATACCTATCAACATTACATGTTTCAATAACTGTTACCTTCATTGAGTTTGATCCATTTTTCTGGATCAGTGACTAATCATGTCATAGACAAAAAGGAGTACACAAAAAATAAATTCGCTGTATGTTTTAATGTTGTTTTGCTAATCAAGAATACATTCTTTATCATAAATGCAATTTCAAAATACATGAGGATGCATGTTATGAATTTAATCCAGAGAGTTGGATCATATCGATGCATGTTATGAATTTAATCCAGAGAGTTGGATCATATCTCTTTGGCAGGTGTGGATCATCATATCGCACTTGATGCTTTGCTTCTCATATAAATCTGATGATCTGCACCCATCAATTTCATGTGATCGAAATCTTTGAATCAATTCAGTTACTGAAGTAATAATACCATATTTGTCAATCACGCATGATTGGAGCTCGATAATGACTTGATTTGGTTACTCAGGAAATAAATTTGTTATTCAAACCCAATCAAGGGTGCACAGAAATTTACCTCAGGTTGTATCCAAGCAGACACCCTTTGGCCTCAGGATGTATGGAATATACTAATTTTGGTAAGTCTTCGTATACCTTTGATGGCATGGACAATCTCAGCATATTTTTTTTTTTTTACTTTTTGGAATAGTTCAAAAACAGTAAGAAAATAAAAGTTTGTGTATAACTAAAGTATTGATTAATAATTCAATCAGCCTCAAGTAATTGATACTTATGGTCACTGGTTATTGCACTGAAATTTGTAATCACATATTTTTGCATCAAAATAATTGCAAAGAAGCATGCAGAGTGTGCCTGTATTACACCCTGCTAGAATTAATCAAGATACAGTAAGAGGTCACCTGTGATATTTTTATACAGATGTATGACACAATAATTTGTAGGGTGATGATTCTTGCATTGTTTGATTGTGATCTACTCAAAACATACATGTATCTTAACATACTCTTTTTTAATTGATGAAATGCAACATTTTGAATCATTGCCTAATGTTACAATATCTTACTTAAACCCAGTGCATAATAGAAGTAATTGTTGAGCTATTCATTTTTCAAATGCAATTGTACAAGGAATTATCAATTTAAACCATGATCAAGGATGTTGGACAGAGGTACATCTATAGTGAGAAAGTATTTCTTGATTTCTATGTTTCATACTAATGCACATGCAGACCTATTCAAAAACACCCCCCCCCCCTCCCAAATGACTGTTTCTACAACCCAGAATAGTCTGAACATACATCAGGTTAATGAATTTTGAACTACAACTATCATCAAAATTGTTAATTGAAGAAAAGTGCAAAGTCGGTGTTATGTTTATAATTCTACCTGATTTTCTGAACACCATTTTACCTCTACACTTCAGACCAATCACGTGATGTCTGAATACTCATATGTCCTAATGACCCCTCTACGTCTTCACGATATTCTGTGTGACTGCTTTTTCTTGACAAAAGTCTATGACATAGCCCACAATTCCTTTGACCTAAGTGTGATCTTTTATCACATACATTGTGAAATGTTTGGTTTTGGTTCATGTTCTGATTATTGAGTTCATGATAAAAACTGTATAACCCCCGCCCCCTTCAAATGTAACGAATAGAAAATCATCAACAGGCAGTCAATGATGAACCTCATTTCGTGGTAGTTTTTATTTATTGTCATTAGATAATGAGAAATGGATTTCTCTTATAGAATACAACAGTAAAATGCTACTGCTTCTTACAACCATCTGTTATGCCAATAGTATTTGATACTCAAGCAAGCTGAATGGCAATGAAAACAGATCATGGATGATCACACTAATTATTTTAGGGCACCAGTACAGTAGAAACAATACAACAGAGATATTTCTTTATCATGAACTTTTAAAATGCTGACCTTCTGAAAGTCCTGTGACATCATATGTAGTCGCATTGTTCGTTGTGTCTATTATCTTTGTGACTGCTCCACTCACATCAATGGTGTACTTCTGAATCTGACCATTAGGAGCTGTAGGAGCTGTCCAGGAAATCTCTAATGATTTGTCCAATGGTTCTGATGGGCACGTCACATTTGTTGGTGGACCTGGTCCTGTGCAAGTGAATGAGAAATGCCATAATGCTGTAAAGCTAGTGCTACAACCAATCAAAAAACACTGACATGGTTTGATGAATCAGGGTTTGGAAGTTTTATTCTTAATCTAGATTCGTCAGTCTGAGATTGCCATTATTTTCTACATTCCAACTTCTACATTAATTTATGTTATTTTTTTTAATCTACCTGATTTATATACTACACTTTCTTTCATGTTGTTTGGAATGTTTTTGTCGCTTTTGTTAGTTAATGTACATAATTCTATAAAGAACAGTCACATTTTACCGGATAGCATAAATGGATGTCACATGGATAAAAATAATTGAGACATAATGCTGTCTGTTGGTATCCATTGTAAATGTTCCTGCAGATGCTTGGGGTGTATAAATGCATAATAACTGCATGATTACTGGATATGTACCAAGCAATTAAAACAGTCTGAATAACGGATAAGTATCGGGTTAATCAAACATGGGACGCATGAGAAACTATCATGTTTATCCTATGTTAGATGAACGAACTTGTATCAGTCATGTGACTGATAAAATGGTATAAATCAACGTGGACATATCTGTACAGACTGATCACCCTCGCCGACATACTTCCAAGATGCCTCCAAATGGGAGGTCTACAAATGTTGGGAGGGAATAAAGGCAGGGCAAAGGGAAAGGCTACAAGACCCCCATTTCCTCCCTCTGTCATTGACAATCTTGGGGAAGAGCAGATAAATCAAATTACACAGGTAGAAATTTTCTGTAACTCAAATCAGTTGAACCCCAGACTGTCCATTGCATTGCAATTATTGTCTGTGTAAATGGTGAAATAACAGAGAGCTTAGTGGGCCCTAAGTAATTTCAAGTAAAGCAAGCATTATGAATGTATTGCAGGCAATATAAAGTCCCCTACCAGTAGGATAATTCAATCAAAAGTAGGTCAAGCATAAAAAAAACCTCAATTTGACAAACTTGATCTGTAACTATCAAGTCAAAGTCACATATCAAATTTCAATTGAATATTTTCATCTAATGAGAGAGAAGTTCAGAAAACATGCTAACAATTTATCAAGGGCAAAAATAAGTCAAGGATAACAAAACTCAAACTTGGTCTGTAATTATCCAAGACAAAGACATGTATAAAATTTCAGTAGAATATCTTCATCCTATGTAGAAAAAAGTCTGGAAAACCCTCAAGCAATCATCAAGGCGTATAATTCAGTCAAAAGTATGTCAACTGTAACAAAACTCACACTTGATCTGTAACTATTCAAGACAAAGTCATACACAAAGTTTCAAAGATCTTCATCCAAAGCATAGAAGTCTGGAAAATTGATTCGAAATGACAGACTGAAGGACAGACTAAAGGTAAACTAATAGTCCCCTTCAGCATAGCCGGTAGGGGATTAATAAATCACTGTGTCAAATCTTTTCATTGATTCTTGAATATCACAGGAAGTACTTGGAATTTTTTAAATTAAAATTTTAGTGATAATTTAGATGAGTTACATCAGGGTTCTACATTAATTTTTTTTCCCTACTTGTCCATTCAGACAAGGGATGAAGATTTTACTTGTCTGAACTTCAACTTCACCGAAAAAATTTTCAAAGAAGATCTAATACTGTCAACTTGAAAACTGCATTACTTAAAATATAGTCCATTTTATACTTGTGTGATTGATTTTTGATCTTATTCAATTGATAAAAAACATCAAAACACATACAACAAAATTTTATCTAGACTTCCTGTCTTGAATCAATGATAGAGAAAATAACACCTGAACATAAATGTTCATACATTAAGTTGCCAATATCAAACACTTAATCACTGTCACATGATCTAGAGAATCTAAAGTCCGTACGATCCATGCCTCTTTGCAAATTGAATGTAGTATGCAATAAGTGAACACCGATCCAGATCGAGTGTGACTCATTTAGTTTAAATAGCTATTGATATAGGAATCGAAGTTCATTTTTCATGCATTGCTTCCGACTTTGAGCTATCAATAAACTTTTCACCAATGGTTCTTTTCATTATTTGGAGACTTCTTTACATAAAAAAGCACTTGTCCAATTGGACAAGTGCCCAGTAATATTCAATTGTCCAAATTTTTTTTTTCACTGGTACCAGACAAGCTTGAATGTCAAGCCCTGCAGGTTGAAAGCTATAATATGCAGTATAAAACACCAGTATAGGTAGGTAGAAGCTCTGCATATATCATACAGTATAAAACATCATAAGATTATTAAACCTTTTTTGATTGCTGAAAACATTACATTTCCTTACTTGTTGGTGTGGTTCGGATCTCCCCTGTGTAAGCGTTACTCTTTTTTTCTTCATCCATGTTTATGTTCTGACCACTGACTGTCACAATACTGACTGTGTAAGTTGTACCAGGAATCAGTGGTTTAGTGAACTGAATGCCAGCATTACTGTCAACAGTGCGCTGTGTAGTCCCATCAATTGTCACGTCATATTTGGTGACCACTGTATCATTTATTGGCCGAGTCCAACTTAACGTTAATTTATCATGAGCAAAATCACTATTACCCAAAATAGACCCTGGTGGAAGAGGAACTGAAAGAAATCATAAAATAATTCTAATTTCATGGACATTATGATTTGTAATTCAGGTGAAACTTAAATATTAGAAAACAATTTAATAGTGTTACCTATCCTAATGAATTTCTCATCACTGTCCACTGTTATATCAGAGGCTGGATTAGTGAGTGTCACAGAAGATGCCACGGTCACAATGTACAGCTGTCCTGGTATCAGTCCAGTACTAACGGTGTGGCTGGTCAGTTGCTTGCTCACTGTCTGTGACTGCTCTGTAGACTTTGCCTCATTATGAACTCTCCATCTTACAACATATCCACTCACAAGGTTCACATCATTGGAGGGATGATTCCAGGTCACAGTCAATGTTGAGGTAGTCGATGAATGTGATATATTCGTTACCTTTAATCTATCCCCTGATATAAAGTTAAGTCACATATAATACTGATTGATTGACTGCAATCTATCAATGAAATGACTGTACTTTCAACCATAGTATTTTTTTTTCCTTTAAATGAAATTTAATATTGTTAAATCATTAATCATAATCAATATACATCCTATGCATAGCTATAACCTTCTTTGTGATGATGTGGGTTTTTTGTTTGCTAGTTTGTTTGGTTTTTTTTGTTTTGTTTTTGGTTTTGTTCATACATTTTGTTTTATTATGCAGTATTATAAGTGTATCCATTGCATAATATGTGCTGTTTAGGAACTCTGCTATCTTTAGATCACTTTTGGTCAGTAGAGCTTATCATATCGACCATTGAAAAGAGAACCAGGGGCAGTTGATGCTAAAGTGGGATTCTGCAGTTGTTATGTAAGGGTTAGTGTACGAGTATCGCTCCATTCCTTAAAAGTAATGGAGCCAAGGCTGAGGCACATTGCTTTTAAGGAACGGGGTGATACGAGTACATTAACCTGCTTAAAATCTACCTTTACTAGGGAAACTTTTAAAAATTTTCTAAATAGTAGATACATGTTATCAATAATTAAATGTTATTCTTTATTTTTTTTTTCCCCCTTCATATATAAGGTATAGGATTATGTTAAGATGCTGTTTTTAATCTATTGTATTTCCATTAGAGGCTCAGTGAGTAGAATGTCTATCTTTAAAGGGAAGAATCAGACAAGTAAGTGTTCAAATCCCAGTGTGTGTAGTTATGTTGTGTAATAAAATAATTTGTTATATACTGGACAAAAAAAATAGGGATCATGGGCATTTTGGTTTGATAAAGTTTTTGGGAGAAAGTTTAAGTGAAATATCACATATACAGGGATTGAGAAAATATTTAGTGTTCACTGTATGCTTCTTCACAATTTGCACATACCCATGAGCCACATGATAAAAATGTGGTACACTTTGGGTAGCTGTGTAAGGCAGACAATCAGTCAGCAGACATCACTACATTATTGATAAAATAAACAGCGATTGAACATGACTTAAGTAAAGGTACACAACCATATAGACTTCATTTATTATTATTATTATTATTATATTCACTTATATAGCGCAAAATTACATATAGTTTCTATGCGCTTTACAGAGGTTGTCCTAATGAAGATGAATCACTTATAAAAAGAACTGTTGAGAATAAAATTGACAAATTATTACTAAAATAGCGATAAGACACCAAAATGCTGCATAAAAGTATGGCAGTCAGATGTCGAGACAAGAAATACATACGTAGTCTATGATGTGATATTGATTTACGATAAAATATATTCACGGTTGAACAGCAGTGTTTTGACTTTCTTGCGGAATGTTCTGTGTGATTCAAGATAGTGAAGTTCCAATGGTAAATTATTCCATAATTGTACACCTAGATTATTTATGGCTCTTGCACCATATTTGTTTGAAGATTTCTCCACTACCAGTTTCCACTGATAATCTCAATGTCCTGCGTGGCTGGTATAAAGGAAATAACTCTCTCATGTAAGCTGGTGATGAGGAGGAGTGGAGTGACTTATGTATGGTTGTCAACACTTTAAACACGACAGGCAAATGAGTGCATTCAAGCAAGCGGAATGCTTCAGGCTGGACAAACCCAGTGAGATGTTGTTTGGTGTGTCCCAGAGTGTCATCTCTACACTTTGGACATGATTTCAGAGGACTGGTACAGTCAATGAGAGGCCTAGGTGTGGCAGACCCTATGCCACAATTCAACGTCATGGCCGATACATCATAACATTGGCCCAGAGACAGCATTTTCAACCTGCTCCGAGACTGACTTGTCAGTTTAAAGTTGCCACAAGCCTGCACATTACATCCCAGACTTTGAGAAACAGACTTCATGCTACTAATCTCAGGGCTTACAGGCTAGCACATGTAGTACATACCAGTCTTCTCCCATGTCATTGACAAGCATGCTTGGAATTTGCATGTCAATATGTGAATTAGAATAGACGACACTGGAAGATGGTACTGTTCACAGATGAGTCTCAGTTCTGTCTGGACTTCCACGATAGTCGTAGGCATGTGTGGAGAGAGGTTAGACAGAGATACAGCCAGGCATTGGTGGCTGCATGAACACAATCAGTTTGGGGGTGGCACTGTGATGATTTGGGGTGGGATACCTCTGGTGGGTTGCACTGACATGGTAGCAATCAGAAACAGCATACTGACTACACTTGATATAGGGATGAAATTCTTAACCCAGTTGTCAGGTTGTTTGCTGTTCTGATAGATAATGATGCCCATCTCCATCATGCTCATGTGGTTCAGGAGTATTTGCAAATGGAAACTATCAAGTGTATGGAGTGGCCTACTGTCTCACTGGACTTGATTCCCATCAAGCATGTGTGGGATCAACTTCAGCATTAACTTCCACAGCACCCAAACCAACCACAGACTTTGGAAGACCTTGAAAATGCACTGAGAAAGGAATGGAACAATCTCTCAAAACAGAACATTGTGAATCTCATAATGAGCATGCAACGCCAATGCCAGGCTGTTTTGAGAGTAAACGGAAGTCATAGCAAGTATTGATGAAACTCTGAGTCAATTTTGGACATGTTCTGTAAATTTCAAGTTGTTTTTCATGCCAGATTTCTTCACGTCATTCAGTAATATTTTGCTTTGTGTACTTTCACCCCAAAAATCAATAAAGGAAATTGAGATTTCTGATTAAATATTGATGAAAAATGATGTCAAAGTTTGTGTTTCATACATTCTGCCATGTACATATAAAGGTTTAGTTTTAATCAATGGAACAGTCCATCATCCCTAGCTTATTTTGTCCAGTACATTTTGCATTTCATTCTTATGAATTTATATGGAAAGAGGGCAGTTAGGGATAATAGAGCAGAGTGAAATTCAAGTGCACAAAATACTTAGTAATTCCTTCGTTGTTTGAAACTCTTCATTTCTGAAAAGTAATGGCGTGTTCGAGCAAAAGAATGACATCACAAGTAGATTTTAATTGATAGGAGAGGACACTTTGTTAAGCAGCTAATTATCTTTGCCACTCTCACCCCAATTACCACATTCTTGCCATTGGAATTCGTACCTTGTGAAGCAGAGTGTTTCTATGTTCATAAGTAAAACTAATTTGTATATCATACACTATGACAGAAGCTTGTGTTTGACTGTGAACTCATATCACTGTGCTCACTTGAAGTGTTAAGTTATGGGACCCAAGTGAGTTTCCCCCTACAATTCTGATTTACCCGCCAATTGGACAGTCATCCGTTTACAACAAACTTTTAGGATATCCTTCCCAACCAATGTGCTGTTGTATGTTTGCTATACAATGGACCAGCACAGCTATATAAAAGTATGCAATCCCACTATGAAACTGTTCTCAGAACAATGGCAGCCTCTGCCTTCGATCCCACGATGTAACTGTTCATGGCAATAACAATTGTGACTTCCTATCACTAAGCGGAGATTCATAGAATTATACCATGATAACTGACTAAGTGTCCAAACTTTCTTCAACCATGCAATCATTTTAACAGAACGTCATCAATTTGATGACAAGCATGTTGAACAATCCGTCTTTAAAACAGAATAGTAACGGAAATGCGTCAGTTGGTCCGGTGTCAGCTGTTTCACCCAGCCCTACCGTGTGCAATTCCAATGTTCCTACAACGGACAACTTCAATCTATGATACATGTTACACTTTTACCAGGTTTTTTTCAGCAGCAGTGGGATCACTGACACAAGCTGCTGAATTTAAAGGGTCCCAATTTGGATAATTATTCAGCGGTATCCCTCTCGATGGTCATGCTTGGTACAGATAAAAGAAATAGCACTGATTGTTCCATTTGATTCCATGATAAGCCACAACTGATACTCGGAAGGTATGATCTTAAATGCATCAGCACTATTTCTTCAATCGCTTAGTCTTTGGCAGCACATCAATTTCAAAATTTTTTGACACTCTTTCATCAGCTGTGTGTTGGATCACAGAAAACAAATTCAACATTCCTAAAGTTCTGCATTTTTTGGAATACTTTTTGGTGATGGTGCCTTCTCAATGTGATGCACAAGGAATTGTGGAATGTTTCCTTGGTATCTTCCAAAATTTTAGGAATCCCTTTATTGACAAAGAAGACAGAAGGACCATGTACCAATATCAAATATCTTGGAATATATCTGGATAACGTTAACATGGAGGCATAATTGCCTACAGAGAAAATCAAAAGAATACTTGACATTGCTAATTTTTTAACAAGAGTACTGCAAATGGTACAACATATGCCCGTTGGAACTGTGAACACATTATGCACTCTGAATTAATATCATACACATTCCGAATAGAAAAGTCTTAAATTAGGTCATGGTGCACCAATCTATCTAAATATGAACTGATTATGTATTTCTCTGAGAGTGAAGCTGATAAATGTCAGTGCAGCATCTGTATCCATGATAAGAAAAAGTCCAGAAAAGTATTTGACCTACTTTTACCCTAAAGTAAATCATATTGCACCAGTCACATCTATTCTAATTGGTGAACCGTGTATTAGGGACTCTACACTCTATGACAAAAATGGCAACCCTACCTGTGGCCATCTCGCTAATTGTTCAAAACTTGCATTGTTGAAACCACCAAGGTAAAGCAGAACTGTCAGATTTCGGAAAATATGGGATATAGTCATCAGCAATCTTAAGGATACCATTAGCGCCTCCATTCTGTTGATAAACTAGTGCAAGTGTACAACTCAGGTCTTCAACGAGCTCTGGATGTTGTTGCCCCTGAACAGATGAAAGTTGTTACCTTGCGTCCAGATTGTCTGTGGTACACTAGTGAATTATGGGCCATTAAAAGGGAACAGAGGAAGGCAGAAAGACAAATGCACAGGACTAAACTATCTGTCCATAAAGAAATACATAAGAATATTTGCATTTGTGCAGCAAAACTTGCTATACATTGTAAGAAAGATTCCTACTTGAACAAAATTGAGGAAGCTGGTAAAGATCAGAGAGTTATATCGCATACCCAATAAACTTATGGGGATCAAAGCAATAGCGATACTGCCAATTCATCAGAGGAGAGATCTGCTGGCAAACACCTTTAGTGATTTCTTCCAATCCAAAATACAAAAAATCTGGAGGGATTCGGGTGTTGGCATACAGCCTGGCATTGACCCACTATGAGTGGATCATGAATTTGCTGGTGTGCGTCTGAACAAGTATCACGAGAAGAAATCCTTGAAGTCATCGTAATAGCACCACCTAAATCCTGTGAATTGGATCCAATGCCAACGCTCTTAGTGAAATCATGCATGGATATTCTACTTAACCTTGGTAACAAATCTTATTAATCAGCCTCTTACTTAGTCTGCATTTCCATCATCCGTTGTTTGTCCTCTCATCAAAAAAGCTGGTCTTGATCCACAGGAACATTGCAATTACAGACCTGTTTCAAATCTTTCATTCCTCTTCAAAATTCTTGAAAAGATCGTTGCAAAATGCTCAGATCAGCACATAGAATTGAATCATTCCCCCGACTATGTACAGTCAGCATACCGAGCCTGCCATTCTATGGAAACAGCTCTTCTCCGTGTCTATCATGACATTGTAGCAGCATTAGATGCTGATTCCAGAGTTGTGTTAATTATGCTAGATCTCTCTGCTGCTTTTGACGTCAATGACCATTCTATCCTGATAAGACGTCTTGAGTTTGCATTTGATATTTCTGGCTCAACCCTCAATTGGATTAAATCATATCTTTGAGATAGAACCCAAAAAGTGGCCATTGGATCCACTTTCTCCAATGATTTCCACCTAAATTGTGGCGTACCACATGGATCTGTCCTAGGACCTCGGCTTTACACAATTGTTTTGAAACCAACTGGTGAAATCTGTCGGCATAATAACGTTTTACATCACCTTTATGCAGATGACACTCAAGCCTATCTAGTTTTCAAACCTGGGGATGACTGGCGAAACACTACTAGATGCCTAGAGGCTTGCATGGATAAGATTAAAATGTGGATGTCCGCTAACATGCTTAAACTTAATCAGGACAAAACAGAGTTCCTTGTCTTTTCACCGAAACATCTAATAACTGCTTCATCAACGTATCATCTGAACTTTGGTGGAACCATTATCATTGAAGCACCATTTGTGAAGAACGTAGGTGTATGGTTTGATAAAACTCTATCCATGCAAAAGCAAATATCATCTCTATCCCGTACTTGCTATCATCAGCTATGCAATATCGGATGAATATGGTCGCTTATTACAGAAGATGCGTGCAAGACCTTAGTATATGCCCTCGTGACAGATTCAGAAGTTGTAAAGAAAGCTCAAGAAAAGTGCAAATACACCAGATCAACTCATACTAGAACTATAGAACTGACTGTCCATATCAGTTTGTTGACATGAAGCTATCATATTTAGCTAAATTTTAAGCCACTTTTCATTTAATGTCATTGTATATATATTTAAATTAATACCATGAAAGAAATCTTCATTTCTTACAAAAAATGAATTCCTTATGTGTACTAGTACTTAAGAACAATGTATTCCCTTGTAATATATGTACATGTAGTCCATTTTTGGAACATTAATTTTAATACTTTAAACAGTACACTGACAACATTTAGATCATGAGAAAATTCCTCTGGCAGTAGAGTTTTAGCCTAAACCATATTAAAAAAGAATTCAAAGTGATAAAGGAGTATAGACTGTTAAACAATTTGATTAATTATCATGCCTGATGAACAACAATTATAACTACAGTAAAGTGGCTCAGATTACCAATTAGGCTAAACATGCACAAATTGTAAGTGATAGGAGGATTTTTTCAGGAGTTCTTTAAATTGACTTACTTGAATAGCATTGTTTGTTGTTATGATAAAACATCGCTTTACAGACACACTTAGACTCGGAACACCCCAATTCCTTATCACTGTCACAAGATAGGCTTGCATTGCAGTAATCTTGAAACTGTCGATCTGCAATAAAAAGATAAGAAATATGGAAATGTTACCTGGTTTTTCAGAACTTCCTTTCATCTATTCCATCCATCTGTTAACAATTTTCAATTATGGGTGCTTTTTAACTGCTCTATAACTTTCCCTCTGGTCCTGGTGTTGATTTTTAAAATTATTTAATAAATGATCTTATTTTGTAGCCACGTACTGTAGAGCATCTTTTTTTTCTACGGAGTGATAATTTCTGCTTACTTTAGCAGTTCGGTATCATGTCACCACATTTTCAATAGCTAAATTTGTACCAAAATGTCCCTGCAATTGTAGGACATATGTTTGCAAGAAAGATAACCCTATATAACAATTGTTTTTATGTCAAAGATACATGTACATGTAGCACCCTTCTCTTTGGAGGGTAAATAAACTACTGGGTTGTTTCTGTTGACAGTAAAATGTTTACAGATAAGTTTACTTATTAACACTACAATGTGTATCAATTTTCATATTTTGGAATTCCCTATGTCTGCCAAAATTTATTCTGCTAAAATTATTTGAATATCCAAATGCTACAAAATCACCAAATTTTATATCTAACAAAAAAAAAACCAAAAAACAAACCAAAACAAAAACAAAAAAAACCACTTTATAGTATGCTAAGAAACATGTACTAATTTTATTATAAGTTCTTTCACCATATAATGCCATACACTGAACATTGATGAGTGCCAATAAGTATTCTTTTTTGTCAAATATTAATTTATAAAGACATTTGCCTGAAAGGAAGCTGTCATTCATGTCAAACTATAAAACATATAGGGAAATACAAAAATATACCAAACTAAAAAAAAAGGCCAAAATAATTTTCGTGAAAGAAAAATGGAATAAGTTTTACAAAAAGGTGAAGATAATGAAAATGATCAATCTCATAATTCCTATTAAGAATACAAATTTAAGAGTAAGGCAAACATGGACCCCTGGATCCACCAGAGTTGGGATCACATGCTTAGAAGGAGTAAGCATTACCTGTTGATCAATCACACCTGCCATGAACCCTCTATCTTGATCATGCAAACAGAATAATCCACAGTCAAAATTAGTATATGTAAAGAACAGCCAAAAAGTAGGTTTGAAACACATCATACAGCATTCAACCTAATTACAGGTTGCATACAGTATGTAAAATAAGAATTTGTGAAATTCTGATTTTAAATGAGACTGCTGAAACCCCTATTGATGTTGACGAATTTGTCAGAGGCCTGCCTGATCATATGCAGAACATGCTCTTTCATATCAAATCAGTGAGAGACATAAACACCATCTGCAGGTGATAATGGAATATTGCTACATATGAATAGGAAGTTGATGATGGGGAAACTGGAGTTTGTCATAAAGTTGTAAAGTTCATGTACTGTAGACATATTTAATTTCATGTCAGATTAATTTTTTTTATTTTCCTGTCTAAGAGAAAACAATGAAATTAAATCCATAATGAAATTTTAAGTTTAGAAAATATTTATTTTAATGTCAGAAATATCTATGTTACTGTCTTTTGTTGTCCATTTATAGAAAACATATTTCATAACTACTGTAAACATCACCATTGTATTCCTTCTGAGTAGATGTACCTGCATTTGTTGTGTTAATATATAGTTAATTAACTCATTACAAAAATACACAGGTGAAACAAAAATGTTCAATGCAATTAAGAATGATTACTATCAAAACAGTCAAGGTCATTTTAAATCAATAAGTACTGATATTAACACAAAAAAGTGAGGTAGTGCTCACCGCTCATGCAAACAGTATGTCTAACATGCCGCTGAGACGAAACCCATTTGCTAGTAATCACACCCTACTTTAGGTGATCCAAATTTCAATTTACTGTTAACTGTACAGTCATGTGGATGTAGATGATGTTCTTCCATTCAGCCTGGGGGTGTTTGTGTTTGGGGGTGTTAAATATTGTATGAGTTTAGTTATTTGTAGTGGGTTGAGAAGAGTTTGTCCCAATATGCCCTATAAACATCAAGCAGGGTAAGGATGAGCCCTGTTTCAACTGGTACGTCCAATTTCTTTATGAAATGTATCGACAAACAGAATATAGCATCAACGCTTTAAACATTCTAATGGATTGAATACAACAATTTAACTACCCAAGCTAACACTAATCACTGAGTAATGATTTGTTTGTGAACGGGAGTTAACGAAGGCACGCTTCATTGAACAAATGATATATAAATGTCTTCTATATCGCAATGGTATATAAGCAAGTTTGGACTGTAGATAAGCAACAATGTTTATACTTCATATGCATATATATGTATGCATAAACATGTAATTTTCAAGTGATCACAGATTATGAAAATTAATCCACATGAAATCTTGTTCAGTACAAAAACAGAAGAAATTTTTTCCCAACAAAATTAAATGTCTACAGTAATATATTAATCTATTGTAGATATACATATCACTTCAGTGACGTTTAAATGGAGTCTTAAAAAGCTGTTTACATGTGTGTGTGTTATTAAGTGAAAATGACGAGAAATTGACGAATTTGGTTGGTTGTATATTGTTTAATGTCATGCTGGAGAATCTTTCACTCACATGAATAAGTCACCATTGCCAGTGAAGGGCTGCGAAGTTAGACCTATGCTCGGCGCTTGTGGCCTTTGAGCAGGGAGGGATTTTTATCATGCCATACCTGCTGTGACACAGGGCCTCTGTATTTGTGATCTCATCTGAAGAACCTCTTATGTCAAGCAAGGAGTACTGACAGATTTATTCCTCATTTGGTCATATAATTAATGTCCTTTAATGGTGCTAAATGTATGTGTAAGCTTAGCATTACAAATTAGATAGTGCATCCACACATATTTAAGTAGCTTCGATAAATACAATCAATGACAGGTAAATTAGTCTTACTTATGACAGTCAGTGTTGCACTGACAGAACTTTGGTAAGTCCCTCCAGGGTTAGATGCCGTACACCGATACTGGCCAGCATCCTGCTGTATCAGGTTGTTTATAATCAGAGAAGGTGAGTTGGGTACAGATCCTGTGAATCTACCATCGTTTGGTAAATCATCGTCTCCTTTCTTCCATTTGATTTCACTAATCTCAGGCCCAGCAACTGTACATGATATTGTGACATTCTCCCCGATCTTTCCCGTGACATCTGAACCAGTTGTAACAGTAAGTATTCCTGAAATATTAAGGTTACTTTACATTCTGGCTGATTATGTGAGTTAAACTATACAGATGTTTAAAAAAAGACATGATAAAGAGTGATTAGAGAGAAAAATCAACAATGCTTCATGTAATCTAAATACATATAACTAATTAAAATGCCCAGAGGCATTTGAGCATAGCTAAGCGGGGGCTTAGGGGCAGCAGCTCCTGACAAGTCTACCTATTACATGCATTAACTATATAGTTAAAAGAAAAAAAAAAGATTATAACAGCAGGGATGTTGGGGGCAGCCTCCCTTCCATTTGGAAGTGTCTGGGACTAAAATGTCAATAAAAACATTTTTTAGAGTATTTTTCCTATTGTAGTACTTGTAAAAATATTTATTGTAAAATAGGAAGAATTAATATCTTTTCTCAATCCAGAATGAGTTTCAGTTTGTTTACCTCAACATCAGTGACATGAATATTCAGGAGAATTGCAGAAAATAACACATGTGATAATTCCTAAACAATGGACTCTGTCCAATTTGGTGCATAACTAAAAGTTTCTTTGCATTCTGTTTTTATTTTGAATTTAACAAGCTGTGTTTAAAAACACAGTTTTTTAGAATTTCAAATTACACAAGGAATTCAAATTTGGGGCTAATTTTGATTTTTTTTTGCTGTTTTAATGATTTAACAATGAGCTCATGCAATCGTGTGTGTATATATATAGCACCTATCTTCTTAGTGCCATATTTTGGGGATCAGTACACTATAAGTGTCCTTAAATTCCTTATAGTGTGCGAGTGCACATAATTGATATACTGTTTTGCATCAATATGTAAGCTCCTCTGAAATAGATTCTGTATATAATACATGTATATATACATTATAGACAAAAATCACCATTCAACATGAAAATGTAAAATCAAAAGTGCTATTCTCGTAACGACTTAAATTAACAAATAAAAGCAATACTTCAAAGATAGATACTGTTGATGAATGAAAATAAATACTAGAATTCATATTGAATCAGAATAAGCAGAAACTTTTTGGGAATGGTGTACAATATATCATGATACCCACCTCCAGTGACATTTACAGACACTTTATTACTTGATCCCCACCCCTCAGCATTTCTGGCCTGACACTGATATTCTGCCTCATCTCCAAAGATTGCATTGTTGATCTTCAGTTGAGGATTTGATAACACAATAGTACTTCCGGAATATTTAGGGCTAGTTATGTTGATAATTTCTTCCTTCCCGCTGGTTAACTTCTTCCATCTGACCTCTTGAGCTGGTTGTGTGTTTGATCCACTAGTTACAGTTGCCACCAATGCTGGCGTCAATGTAGTATTATAAGGAAGCAGAACAGGTCCACGGGGTGATACAGACACACTGGGGAGATCTAAATGAATATATAACTATATTTACAAAATGTTTGTTTATCAGATGAACTTATTTTGAAGGAACATTTACATAATGCACATTAAAGAGTGTATTTTTGCCATACAGATTATGTGTTCTTCATTGAAGTATTTACAAAACAGTGTAAGTTAAAATGATGACATCTATTCCTTTCAAATTGGAAAATATTGGGAAGATCAAATTCACATACAAATTATTATTATGAAAAGAATGAGGTATCGTTTATTTATTTTTGAGCTTGAGTGATCTACGTTTGAATAGTACTGTAAAATGAGCTTTTATTTCATAGTTGACAGTCATTGTGTGTGTGTGTTTGTATGTGAGATTGTGTGTATGTACGTATGTGTTTGTGGGTCTCACATTTTTTACCTAAATGTGGTCAGGAGTACTTGTATCTTATGATTTCTATTTTGCCAAGAGAAGACCAGTATATGCAACACTCAACATTATCATCAGTAGATAACTTAGTTATTCTGAAAGTGGTCTCTTTCAGGATGTGTTGAATACATTTCAAGACTGAAAGACAATTCATATGATACCTGGTTGAATTTATCAAGGCAGTCTGCACTCTATAAGCTGTAAGGCATAGTAATGGCAAAACTTATTATTCTTTGCAATATTTTATTTTTACCAGTGTATGTAACCAATCAAAACATTGTGCTGAACAGTTTATATATATATATATATATATATATATATATATATATATATATATATCATAGCTGTGCTTCCAAAACCTTGTACGTCAAAAAATGCGCAGGATACTTTTTTTTTTTCATTTTAGAATTGGTACCCTAGCCTCCGTATACTCTCAAAAAATCGTATCTCACGCCAATCAGAAGTCCTTAAATCATACATGTTACAAAATCTCATAAAATAATTGGTTGTCTGAGCTTATTCCAAAACATCGTATGTCAAAAGCAAAAAACACACCATGTGATAATGGAGCTGCAGATCACTGAAAATACAGGTAAAATGTCCTTTCGTTTATAATTGTGTTCACTTAATAAATAAACATGCAAAGAATGCACTACTTTAGTACATATTCATGCTGAATTAAATATTATAGTGTGAAAGAGAGTAAAGATCATTTGATGAGCAGCTAATGAACAATTTTTTTCCCCGTTAATGGCTTCGCAAAGTGTTGAAAATATATCTATGTCAATTTGATATCAACATTTATATTGTTAATGCTTGAATAAACCAATAAATACTTCTTTCAAACTTTTTTCAGGAGATATGATGATTTGCAATTTTAAGTAGAATGAATGATACGTGACATAAAACAATTTGAAAGAATCTTTGATTAAGCTGACAACCATTTTTGAATTAGATCAGTATGTAATTATAATGTTTTGGCATATTTATGATCAATTGCTAAAAACTAAAGTTGTATCTTACATTTGAAGGTGCACAATATTTTCTGTTAGTGTCTAACAAATCAAACGACATGCATATATATTTACATTAGTCATTTTATAATCTAAATAATGATTTTTAGATATCAGTTTCTAAAGAGGAATGGCCTGAGTGGAATTGTTTTGAGTGTCATTGTGTTGCAGTGAACTCTGTTTACCTTGATTTGCTAATGTTAACCAAGGAACATGTATTACTTCTTGATGTAAATGGAGAAAAATTGGTGTGATGCATTTGTAATAGACAATTTCATTTGAATTGTACAACAAATCTTCCTAAAAACGTTGAGGAATCAGACTTTGCAGACATATATATTAATGATTATTGTGGTTGGTTTATGACTGGGGCATACGATTCTGAAAATGCAACAGCCTTGTAAATGGGGAAGGAATTACACAGATGTCAACGCATGAGTACACTCAATGAAACCTGTTGTATCACTCTTACAAACATGGGGACTTCTAGAGAAAAGGACAGCATTTTCAATTTATAGAAAATATCTATTATTCTTGGTTTCCAGAAACAACACCAAGAACAAAAATTATGATTACAAAAAACTTGAATTCAAATTCCATCCGAACTGTAAGAATGGCTGTTAATTTGCCTCTGTCATGTGGACAACTTCTATTGCAATTATCTTTAAATAAAAACAAGAAAATTAGTCATACAAACGAATTCAGAAAATTTCAAATCCAGGAATCTGTTGTTACAGAATCAGTAGACAAGAATGAAAAAAATCAATGCAATGGAAATGAAAACATTCAGTTTGAAAATGATGTACACAATGAGTCTGATGATGAAATGCTGTACAGTAGTTATGATGATCCAATCTGGAAGCCCAAAAGAAAAGAAATGCTATTAAGCAGCTCAGACAGTGAAACAGGTTGTAGCAATAAATGCAAAAGTAAGAGATGAAAAACGTCAAACAACAAGCAGATCAAGAAAACAAAACTGTTAATATCACGAACAAATCAGTCAATGAGACAAATGCAAAAATCAATGCTATTGGTAAGGAAATCTTGAGATCTGCTGAAAATCGAGAGGTTCCAAGTAACATTTCTAACGATCATATTAACGATGAACAGATCCCATTTGAAAAAGAAGTGATTTTAGAGGAGCAGAGTCGATCAGAAACTGTACCTCCTGCACAACTGCACATAGACCAAAACAGTGAGTTAGAGTGCGATCATTCAGAAGCTGAAACTCAGATGATTGTTGATAGACAAAAAATTCATTCGGAGAAGACCAATGACATGGAAACCACACAGGAACCCAAGAAACAAAGAAAAAGAAACCCCTCAGATTGGGAGAGAAGTAAACAAAAAGCACTACGAATACAAGGTAAAAGGTATAAAGGGATGACGAAAATTGATGGTCCCTACAAATTTACAGTGGAGAGACCAGAAAGAGTGATGAAAGAAAGTGCTCAAGAAAATGCCAGAACTGTTCTTCAATAGGCAAGGAAGAAAGAAGAAGCATTTTTAACCAATTCTGGAACAATATGGACTGGGATCAGAAAAGAGATTACATCTTAACGTTGGTGGATGTGAAAAGTTATAAACAGAGAAAGCAAAATGAAGATATAAGCAGGTGATCTAGATCTCTAGTTTACTATCTCAAACGAACTATGAAAGGATTCCAGTTTGTAAATCCATGTTTCTGCGTACTTTTGGCATTGGCAAAAAGACTGTTTATACCTGGATTGATAATGCTAATATGGAAATTCCTAAGCCACCCACCAAATGACAGTTACAAAGTCAAGCTCCAGAAAAGATTACTTTTGCAAATGATTTTCTGAAACAACTACCAAAGATGCCATCACATTATTGCCGATTGTATACCTCGAAACAATGTTTGGAACCAACTTTTAACTCCTTTTGTGAACTCTACAATGAATACGTTGAAAAGTCTAAACAATGTAACAAACCATTCCTGTCAAGGAAAACATTTACGGAAGTATTTGATAGCCAGAACCTCTCTTTATTGAGTCCTAAGAAAGATCAGTGTGATATATGTTGTGGCTTTGAGACCAAAAATATATCAGAAGAGACCTACATAAAACATTTAGAGATGAAGTTGGCAGCATGCACAGCAAAAGAAAAAGATAAAGAAAGGGCACTTGTAGAGGACAGTCTGAAAGTAACTGTGTTTGATTTGCAGGCCCTGCTTCTTTCCCCTTTGTTGAAAGCAAGCTCTATGTATTACAAGACTAAATTGGGTTATCACAATTTCACAGTATTTGATTTGTGTACGAAAGATGTGACATGCTACTTTTGGCATGAAGCGGAGGGTGATTTAACAGCAAATGCATTTGCCACCTGTGTCACTGATTATGTAGATAATCTTGATGAAAGAATCAAAGAAGTCATCATGTACAGTGATGGATGCACCTATCAAAATAGGAATGTTGTGTTAGCTAACACCTAGTTAAAAGTATCACATGATAATAAAATTCGAACTGTTCAGAAGATTTTGGAAAAAGGACACACGCAGATGGAAGTAGACAGGTTCATAGTGTAATTGAGAGAAAACTCTGCAACAAACCGACCTATAGTCCACAAAATTATATCGACGTCATGAAGGCATGTAGACCATCTCATCCATATACTGTGAAGTATTTGACACATGATTTCTTCAAACATTTCACTCCCTTAAATTACTACCAGTCGATTCGACCGGGAAGCAAAGCTGACGAACCTACCGTTACCGATCTCAGGGTGTTGAGATACTTACCTAATGGTACAGTTGGATACAAGTTGCATCATGATGGGGATGAATTTATGGAGTTTCCAAGACAGGCTAAGCTTCATTCACCTGCAGATGATGCTGTTGTTGGAAATTTATATCAGCAACGGATTGAAATCAAAGCATTGAAATATACCCATCTTCAAGAGTTGAAAAGGGTTATTCCTGGCGATTATCCCCCTTTTTATGACAGTTTGCCACACACAAGTATGCCATACTTACCTGAACCTTGTGAATTCAACTGTTTTGACTTTTGATAATTAATGTTTTTATTTTTCCCTGCAGTAAAGCTATACTGTTTAGACGTTGAAAGTCTTGATTCACTTTCATGAACCATGAATATTAATGCCTAAATCTTTTGTTAATTGCTGGTTCTACATTGTTGCATTGGAAGTAAATTTTTGCAAAAATTTAATATGTTATTATTAATTAATGTTCAGAATCAAATTTTACATGGTGAATACTATAGATGATAAACGTTTTCAATTCATAAAGAGGGTAAAAAGGAGAAAATGACCCACATAGGCCAGTCTCATCTCTAGTGTGTATGATTGAAAATGTTAATTATCAATAATCAAACTAGTTCAATTAATATTATGTAGAAACTCTGTGGGAAAAAAGTTCGAAAATACCAGCAAAATTATGAAAAATTGAGACAATCATCGTAAGTCCGCTATGCTCTGTACTGTGCACAGTAGTTTAGATTGCAAATCGGCATCTTCAAAACAATGATTATGAATGATAACTGTGAAAGCACTTTTGATATGTCTCTAAAAAGAAACACATAAAACAGTTTTTTGTTTTGCCTCTCCTGAAAATTATCAATATTGATTTACGAGGTTTTGAAAGCACAGCGATGATATATATATATATATATATATATATATATATATATATATATATATTACTTGTTCAATTAAACAATTAAAATTAGTAATACATACTTCCTGTTACATCAATGGTTAGGTTATTACTAGTTGTCTCCCCCTCAGCATTTCCAACAACACATTGGAATGTTGTATTGTCTTCACTGTACGTAATAGAAGAGATGACCAGTAAAGGTGCAGCAGGTGTGACAGAGCTTCCATGATACATCGAATTGCTGATATCGATATCAGACCATTCACCATTCAAAGGTTTTCTCTGCCATTTCGATGTGTTGGCTGGGGGGTTTGCCGTCACTGTGGCTGTGATGTTCAGAGTGGTGCCAAATTGTACTGAGGTGGATGGATTGGCTGAGATAGTCACTATGGGCTTGGCTACAATTTTATGATATAAATTTTATGGTTAACTGCCTTATTCCATGGTCACTGAGATAAATCAATATGATTACAACAACCCCCCAGTTACAATGATTGTGTCAGCCTCCCTTTGATATATACATGTACTAAATCAGGCCAGTTGACAGTGTTTGTATGAATTGTTTACAAGATAAGGTTGTACAGACAGTCCATGGCATAAACACTAAACATATTGATGATATATGACACAGACCCTGAGTAGAACGATGAATGAACAGTGAACGGTTTGGGAATGAAGGGTTTTGTTTGAGGAAAAACTGAATGATTTGAATGGAACAATTCTGAGCTCAGCAAGAAAAGAATGGTTCTTATTGGGAATGAGACTGGGAACGAATGGTTCTCATCAAAAACAAAACGCTTTGGTCCAAGATGGGAATGAACAGTTTGGCCTCTATTTCAAATTCTGCATTTCAGATACTTTGGTACTTTTGATTCATATATAGACATAGCGGGAAAGATAGAAATTATTGCCAAAATAAGTTTATATTCAATTAAAATTATGAATATTTTAAAATGGAAGGAGGAAGAAAGTAAATTAATATATACAATTATACATGCCTTCAATTTCACATGGGGCTATTTACATGTCTGTAATGTAATCAACAGAAAAGAAATTCACACTTACAAAAAAAATAAAAATCAAATTACATCATTTCAAGTCCAATTTCAATATCATAACACTGTCACCCTTAATCAAAAATGTTCTCATTTTTTTTTTTATCAAATACTTAATGCACAGGTAATTTTGAAGAGGAATTCAGTTTGTACATGCATTTTTTGTAAATTCTAATCCAGGTCTCATAATAGTTATAAAAAATTAATGTACATTATGTATAGTACATTACACCCTTTGAAATTTTGATCCTATGCACATTCAGAATAAATGTATCCAAAATAAATAGATCAATAAATGTACATATAATTCAAATTAATAATAATTAAGAATTTTGAATTGAAAATCGTTAATAATAATTATTTTCGATAAAAGATTTATTCTGAAAATTTATAAATCCAAGAAGGGAATGCCCACATTGTCTCAATATTATGGTGACTTATTATGTTGATTGATGGTACATGTAATGGTACTGCATGGTGCAGGCTTTCAAGACACCTGCCAAACTTTAAAGAGGGGTATCTTAGGAAGCCAAATAAGCGATATTTTTAAAAGTAGTCAAAAATAGTAAATTTCACATTGTTATGGCTGCACTACCAAATATTCAAAGTGTGCGGCAACACAACCAACCATCAATGTCATGACAACATAACAGGAAAAAATGTATTATATAACTCAATACTTAATTGATTTTTTAAAAGCTATTAATCAATATATCATAAATCATGGGGTTTACTTCAATAATAACTTTGAAGTTTACAAAAAATACTGAAAAAAATGATTTATGGCCGTGATACATGGAAGCCATATTTGAACTTTACATTCACCTGGCAACATTTCTTAATAATTTTAGATAGTACATACCTTGAATTACAAATATACTGGTTTTGATGGCGTTAAAAATTTAACCATTATTTTTAAAAAAGTTATGGACATAATTTTAGTCTATCTGTGAATCTTTCCGATATATAAGAAATAAGTACAAAGACACAATATAGACACTATAAATGCCAATTGCTTGAGTTATCTTCCCTTACATATTTAACTGTCAGAATATGTGAATCAGTTTAATTTGTGTCAATGTGAATCAATACAATACTTACCAACAGTTTCAATGCATGTTTGAACACTTAATGATTGACAAAATGGTGGCAGAAGGTTGACAATGGAGAAAGTCTAAATGATAAATCATTGAGAATTGACCAAAAAAAAAAATACGCAAACAATGCCAAGCCAATATCTAAGTATAGTGTGGCAGTGTTGGCAAAATTTGGGATTTACTGCGGAGAAGTCCAAATTTATTGCCAACTTTGAAAAATTTTAATTTTGAAAATATATGAGGACATGAACTGCCAGGTTTTACACCTGCAGAAAAGTACGCTCTCATGAATTATTGTTGTTCATATTCTCATATATTTTCAAAAAGGAAATTTATTTTTTAATCTACTTGCATTTCTGTCAGAATTTCCAGTCATTAAAATAGATGTACTACAATAATAAACACACATTGTTCACATCTATATCACAATCATGAGGAAATGAATATCAATCATTATAACTGGTAAAGATATTGATAAGAGAAACATTAGAAGTGTGAATTTATATTAAATAGGTGTGGACTTTTTGGAGTTGAGGAACTTAATCTCATTAAACTAGTGATGTTTACAAGAAATATATTATGATGAATATGCCAAAAAATGAAATAAGTTTTGTTTTTTAATTCATAATTTGTGGTAAGTAGGGAAAGTAAAATTGCAGGTAGGGCAAGTCAATTTTGGCTATGCACTTGCCCTTATAATTACGCAAACATTTTAAATATCTGTTGGTCAGCCCCTGGTGAATATGAGCTCAGGTAGAAAGATGGATGGATGGATGGCAGGACATAACAGCAACTACATTCTCCCTCAAAAATTTTCAGGGAGCATAAAAATTAATTGCTTTGTGTGAAAATATATAAATGTTAAGAAACTGAAAGAACATGTGACAGTTATTGGTTCATACATGTACTTACATGGACTGGTTGTTGTAGTGTCTGGATCATTAGTGGAAACATTAGTGCTGCTAGTAGACGATATTGATGAAGCACTCGTGGTTGTACTATCAGCTGCTCTTTTCACTCGTGCAATTTTATTAGGTTCTGTATTTCATATTGTTAATATCAGTGCAAGAGAAATAGAGAAAGCTAATATAGAAGAATGATTAACAAAGATAAACTGATTATTGATTGATTGTTTGTTTGTTGTTTTCCGAAAACACTCAACAATTTTTCAGTTATCTGGTGGCGTCCCATTTTTATTGGTGGAGGAGAGAACCCAGATACAATATACCCGGGAAGAGACCACCGACCTTCTGAATGTAAACCGGCAAACTTTCTCACCTAAAATGGGGTGAGTGAGAATTTAACCCGCGCCGACTAGAGGTGAGAGGCCTTGTGATTTTGAGCGTGATGCTCTAACTAATCGGCCACAGCGGCCCTAATAGAAGGAGTAAAGATAATAATGATCAGAAGCATTTTGTGTTTTCAAATATTATCTACTTATGCATGAACATAACTGTGCATGTAGTGCTTAAACAATTTTTACTGAAAATACAATTTCATGTAAAACTGCATTTAACACTCTCTGATACTAAGGGCTGATTAATTACATCATCCACTGAATAGATAGATCTTAATTAAGCCATATTAAATTTTGTGGATCTTTCTGCCACAACTGTTTTTTAAATGTATATTTCATCTCTGCCTGCCAGACTGTGATACACACTGTAATTTTACTAAACGGGTCACAGATTCACTGAATAGATTGAAAATGAAGATGAGAATAGAAAATTTTACAGTGGCTATCAGAGATGATGATTCAGATAAAAATTCTTAGAATTGATACATGCATACATATTAATTGTATTAAATCAAGATATGCTTTAATGAATAAGGCCATTCATAACATTTCTCAATAATATATATTTTTTCATTATATTTCAGGTACAATTCTCTTGCATCCTATCTTGTTTCTACAAAAAAAAACCAAAAAAACCAAAAAAAACAAAAAAATAAAAACAAAAAAAACCAAAAAAAACTGGGGTATATTGAAAGGTTTGCTTAAAAGTTCACAAATTTTGATAGTTGCTGGTTGTGGCAAGTAAAAATGTAAAGTCAGCTCTTACAACATATATTACAAAAGGTTAAAAATCTTTGAATCATGCAATCTGAGACCGAACCTAGTACCCGTGCATTACTAAATAGTTGATCTAACCATAATGAGTTAAACAGGCCAACACACAAAATATTACCTACAGAATTTAAACCCAATTCAGAAATAATGCAAGAACTCTTCATATAGAGGAGATGAAAAAACTGTCAGAAACGTAGGACCTTAAAGGCATAGGAATGGATCTATGATTTTTATAAAATTTCGCACCTGCCAAAATCAAAGATTTATATAACTGGAAAATCACAAAAAAGTTCTTTGGAATGTTTACAAACACATTGGATACAATAACCATTACAAATTAATTCCCTGTCGTGTGTCTGTCTATCTCATTAATTATGCATTGTGTTTTGTTTCCGAAGATTGCTGAAGCAACAATGTAATGGTGCTATTCAATATCACTCTGCAATCACTGTGTACCTGTGTAACTAAGATGCCAAATAAAGTTCAACAGATTTCATATGAATATTGGTGGGGAAGTTTTTAATATATTTTCCTCCAGACAATAATTTTATTGAGGGCTAAAATGTCAAAATTATTCTGATTTCAACTTGTGCTGCAGCTTTAGATAACTCATAATTAACACTGTATATTCGTTTTTGGATGGGGTTTTTTGTTTGTTTGTTTGTTTTGTTTTGTTTTTTAAAGTTCTTTTTGCAAAATACTGTGAAGTCATTTTTGAGATAAAACAATAGATACTATACATTTAACTATACATATCTCAAATATACTTTTTTTGACAATGTAAAGTATCTTCATGTTGGAATTTCAAACACATACTTTAGTAATTGGCTATAATTACATAATATAATCTCACATATACATATACTTAACAAGAGGTCCATGTGCCACATCACTCACCTGAGTCATCTTGGCCTGCTATTGTTCAGCTATGATTTTTACAAGATTTTTTCTTATCAACCTTATTGCCATAGAAAATTTTTGACCCATATTGTGACCCCAACCAATCCCCAAAGGATCACAAATGAAAATGAACTCACATAACACAGAGACACCTCAACACCAATATGTCTAACATGATCTTGCTGTTCTGGATAAGACCAAAGTCATGATAGATCATAGTATATAAAAGACCTTGCCTGATAAGAAATCTATATACAAAGTATGAAAGTTTTACCTTCAATAGTTTAGGATATATTGAAGAGATCAAATTTTATGAAAAGTAGGTCAAATTTCCAGGTAAGGGTCACAAGATCATATATCACTGCATCAAATGAAAGGTCTTTCCATAAAGAATGTATATACAAAATATAAAAGCACTAGCTTAAATAATTCAAGAGGTATTTCTACAGATTTTTTTTTTATATATATCAGCATATGAAAATTTTATCCCCAGTTGTGGACCGTGAATTTATTTCTATGTCAAGGGGCCTCCGTTGCTGAATGGTTAGAGCATTGCGCTCAAAATCACAAGGCCTCTCACCTCTAGTCGGCTCGGGTTCGAATCTCGCTCGCGCCAATATATGTGAGAAAGTTTGCCAGTTTACTTTCGGAAGGTCGGAGGTCTCTTCCCGGGTACATTGTATAAGGGTTCTCTCCTCCACAAATAAAAACTGGACGCCACCAGATAACTGAAAAATTGTTGAGTGTGGCGGAAAACAACAGTCAATCAATCAATCACTATTTCTATGTCAGGAAGCTTTCAAGTAAATTTCTACTTTTCTGGTCCTGTGGTTTTTGAGAAAAAAAATATTTCCCTATATATTTGAATATATAAAAGTTTGATCCCCTATTGTGACCTCACCCTACCCCCATGGACCAGGATTTTAACAAATTTGAATCTGCACTATTTCAGGAAGCTTTCATGTTAATTGGAACTTTTCTGACACAGTAGTTCTTGAAAAGAAGATTTTTAAAAATTATCCCGAAGTATTTGCATATAAAAGTTTGATCCCCTTCTGTGGCTTCGTTTTACCCCCCGGGGGCCATGATTTTAATAACCTTAATTCTGCATTATGTCAGCAAGTTTTCATGTAAATTTGAAGTTTTCTGGCCTAGAGGCTCTTGAGAAGATATTTAAATATTTTCCCTACATATTCACATATAAATTTTGATCCCCTATTGTGGCCCCACTATACCTCTGGGGGCCATGATTGTAACAAATTTTGTCAGAAAGCTTTCATGTGAATTTGAGGTTTTCTGGCCCAGTTGGTTCTTAAGAAGATTTTTTAAAAATTTCATTAATATTTGCATATAAAATTTTGATTCCCTATTGTGGACTCACCCTACCCCCCTGGGGCGTTGATTTTGACAAACTTGAATCTGCACTATGTCTGGAAATTTTCATGTAAATTTGAAATTTTCTGACTCAGTGGTTCTTGAGAAAATTTTTAAATGACCCCACCCGAATTTTGCATTTTCATAATTATCTCCCCTTTAATGGGGGTATGTCCCTTTATTTGAAAATAACATGAATCCCTTTCACACAAGTGCTTTTTGCCATGTTTGGTCAAAATTGGCCCAGTGGTTCTGGAGAAGATGTCGAAAATGTTAAAAGATGGAGAATAGGTGAATTTTTCATTTCACTATAGTCTCCAAAACATTGTTTTAAAAGGTGGAGCACCAATTATTTACAATACTAATTAATGGCTTTGACCATTATCATTTTTGTAACAAGGAGCAATAAATCTTATGTTTTGTTGAAATTAACATTATTTCTACAAATGTATTCAGAGAAAATAATTATGATGATTAATAACTAAATTAAAGTTTGCAGCACAGCATGCCAATTTCTTGTGTTTTGTTGAAAATTTACCTTTAAGTTATTTCCAAGAAGACATTCAGTGAAAATTTACAAACTGTGTTTTTACCTTTCAATTTTCAGACCCAAAAAGGGGGTGTGCATTAAATACATACAGGGTCTTGAATGAGTGCTTATGGCATACAAAATTTATGAAATGAGTTGCCAGATTTAATATTTCCTGAGCCTTGGTGAGATTCTATTTATCACATAACTATCATTGAACGCATATTTTAGTTACTTTCCATTTCACGTTTCTGTATAAAGAAGTGATTTTCAGCCTCTTTGCATCGTCTGATAATGCCCTTGAGCGAAAGAAATAAGATCTAAAGACAAAAACATCAATATGATAGCTAAATTGAAATTTCAATCTTAAGATTTAATCTTTAGTTATTTCATTATATAGCAACACCAAATGAAATGGGAATAAATATGATTGGTTTGAAGAGCATTTGTAATAAAACTTCTGTATCTATGTCAGCATGTGCTGACCTCATATGACCCTACATAATTTGCATTATTATATTATACTTGTTTGGCAAAATATGGTACATTGTATGCTTTAGCAGTAAAATAGAAAGATGTGTATTTAGAATTAGTGAAGCACATAACATATTAAGTTATACATAAAAATTAATTAATTAATAAGGACAGTGCATACCAAAACACAAAGCACTGAAATTCTATGACAATTTGTACGGGCTTTGTACTGATACACATGTCTGTCAAGTTATTTTCCCAATTCTTACCAAACACTGAAGCTTGAAATATAATTAATTTAAATGCACTTAGACCACAAAATCAAAGCCCACCAAAAATTTCCGACATATATTCAGGAAATTAAACTAGTTCAGGTATTCATATTCATAGGTAATTAAATTAAAATACGAAAAAGTTTGATCTAGATCAATATTTTTCTTTGGATTCTTTGAGTATCCACTGCCCTTCAGGTGCAAAGAACACTACTCTTGTCATGTGTTTAATATTCAAATGAATTACTACATAATTCTATTAATATTTAATTATTCGTGCTTAAACCAGAAAACTTACTTCCTGTGACATCCAGTGTTTTAGGACTACTAACAGTGAGCCCCACCAGATTTCTGACAGTGAATCTATACGCTCCCTCATCTGTATATACAGCACTGTTTATCTTTAAAATAGGCCCACTGACGTCGTTTATACTATCCTTGTATTTCTCCTCTGATATGTCAATGTTGGTGAACACTCCACTCATCTGTTTCTGCCAGCTTCCGTTCACAGCCGGAGGACTGTCTGACGTAGTTGTCACCGTCGCAGTCAGTGTAGCTGTTTTCCCATATTCAACATGCACAATGTCAGAGGAAGGGGTAACAGTTACTGCTGGTTTCTCTACAAATAAAAATAGTTTATTTTTATCTACCAATTCTTCTATGACAATACATTACTATATACATGTGTCTCCATTTATTACATAATTCATATTTATTAAATATTGCATACAGTGTATAAATTCTAAATAAATTACATGTACGAGGGCTGACTAAAAATCTTGTGGACTGAGCTCAAATATTCTAAAGAATTTAGAACTTATCCAAAATATGTAGATTAATGACTTAAAATTCCATTAATAAATAGGAATATGTTGATAGGACACAGATGCCCCACCATGATTGTTCATAAATGAACTAAAGACAAAATCCACACATGAGATTAAGCAGCTACATGAGATCAATCACCTCAAAACTGAGTAACATGAGGGTAAACTAAAAGTCTACTTCAGCAAAGCTGGTAAGGGACTAAACACTGGAGACCAACACCTTGAGGTTTAAATTGCTGAAGATTTTTATGTTTGAACAAGCATTCTGAATGTACTGCAGGCAATATAAAGTCCCCTACCAGAAGGATAATTCAGTCAAAAGTAGGTCAAGCATATTGAAATTCAAATTTGATCTGTAACTATCCAAGACAAAGCCACATATCAAATTTCAATTAAATGTCTTCATCCAATGCAGAGAAAAGTCTGTAAAACTGATTCATGCAATTCATCATGGGACATAATTTAGTCAAAAGTAGGTCAATCATAACTGTGCCAATCCCACAAGAGTTATCTCTTTGACTTATTTATTGAGTTATCTTTCTTTGAATGCTGTATAGTTATGAGCCGCCATATTTCTGGTTACATGTTTTTCCGATCTCATGTCAATATCACAAATTGTGGCCCATTACAGTGTAAGTAGTTGAATATATTGTTTTATCTAGTCATAGCATTAATTGAAAAGTTTGCAGTTTACATTTAGTACATAGTATCATATCTAGGTAGACTATTAAGTAATCATGCTGAATGTATGATGTACCATGTGTGTCACGTATTGAACATTTGTCAGCATTTTGTAATACGACTAGTTATATAATGTCAGAATCATATTATTTGAGCTTAGTATTATGTTCTGCACTGTAATTAAAGACAATACTAAAAAAATTTGAATTCCCAGTAAGTCAAAATGTGGCCTTGTTCAAATCTTAAAACTATGGAGAACAGTTTGTGTCATAATTCATTCTCTAATTATGTTGCATATCTTTATATATGGAACACATGTTTGGACATCAATCATAATTGAGCCTTTCGTATCTTTTACAGCTTTTTACCATCAGCATTATTGTGTTACCATAACAGAAACGCTTTGATCTGGTTAACTTACTGATGTTGGGGCAGTACAGCAAAGAAACTCAACCTTGATTTATAACTATTCAAGACAAACAATGTATGAAAGTTCAATTGAATATCTTCATCCAATGTGGAGAAAAGTTTGGAAAACCTCAAGTGGAATGACAAACAGACAGACCGAGGGTAAACTTAGTCTAATAGACCCCTTTGGCAGGACAGTAGGGGACAAAAATCTCTGAAATAATAAATACTTTGTTTGCAACCAAAAGTGTAAATAAATGTTCTCTTCTAGAATTAGAATTGCGAAGAATTTTAAAAATATGTGATTAACTGAATATTGGGAAATAAGCCCCCCAGTTGTTGGGCAAAAGCAGACCTTGCAAGCTTGGTCCACTTTATAGCAAAACAACCTCAGGTGGACATATATTTCCTGATAATCAGTCAGTAACCCCCTATTAACAAACATGAGATACCTGTATATCACTTGTAAGTTGAATTTCCATATCATACATATGCTTTACAAAACATGTGACAACTGGATCCCCATATTCGCTAGCCAAAGGTGACAATACACAGTGTTTTTCTTTCACGGTGTTCTATTTCTGGGAAGTAGAGTAGCCCAAAATCCCCCGGCTAGTGAAGATGATGGATTCCGTATGTGCTGTTTAAATAACCTATAAACGTACCTCCAGTCACAGTGAGATTGATCTTATTACTCGTCCTTTTGCCGACTAGATTGGTAACTGCCAGCTGGTATATTGCCTTATCATTGAAATCAGCATCATTGATGACAAGTTTGGGACTACCAACAGTAACTGAACTTCCCGAGTACTTCTGATTGCCGATATCAAGATTTTCTGTCTGTGAACCATCAACCTTCTGCCACGTCACTGACATAGCCGCAGGACTGGATGTTATTGTACCTGTGAGCACGATGCCACTACCAAACACGACAGTCGATTCTCCAATTATTGCTACTATTGGAAAATCTGAAATACAAGCATGCAAAACTAATGGTATAAATTATACATTTCGAACCCTCTAAATTAATGTAGTTTTGAGCTATTCTTAGGGTTTAACAAAGCCTGACAAAATTTTAGATATTTGCCATGTGGGTTCCTATACTTTCAAATTCAATAGCCCACTGACAAGCTTTCTAGCCTACAACTCAAAACAAGAAGCTAAAAAAATTTTTTCAGATTATACCGTTATAAAGCATTTTCAAATTGCCAATTTGAAATGCATTTACTTGATTATGAATCATTTCTACTATTTATCAATCTTTACGGAAAAACATAACTTGCTGGATTTTATTCAGTTTGTTGCTTATCTAACAATTGTATCTCCAGTTGAATGACCATTTTAGATCAAATTACAATCAAATGGTACAATTTTTCATAGGAGATTATACTAAATATTTCAATATTTTTGTTATTTTAAACTTAGCTGACATTATCAATGTAGAACCTTTCCATTGTCTTCTTCACTATATAATTTATACACTAGATGTGTAGGAGCTACATAAATAACCCCATCCAAGAGCCAAAATTCATCTGACCACATCAATATATAATGCTTGACCTGCATAATCTCATGACATATCTATATTCCATTTATAACTAAGATTATGAGCAGAAACTATGTATTGCTTGAAATTACAAGTGACTTGACTCTTCCAGAATTTATTCGAAAGAAACCAATATATTGACTTTACTTGCATCTTTTCAGAATGTATCTAACTCCTGTTTTGAAACATTATAATTTTAGAATGTTCATGTATGGATGAAATAATGATTGGAAACTATGAATTGTTTAAAAAAAAATTAAATCCAATGGGCATAACTCTGCCAAACATTATCAGACCCAAACCAAATAATGATTTGAACTTTGTATTCTCATGGTGTATTCATATACCAAATTTCAATTGAATATATGTATCACTGGAAGGGATACTGAAGTTGGAAACAGAATTATGACAGAATGATATAGAAGAACAAAAAAGTATTTCATGGTGGGGGCAGAAAAAATTATGATGGATAAAAGTCTTTGCCACAGGGCACCACATGCATTCTGTCCAGTTCATAATTAAAATAAGTATTACAGTATCTGCTAATACACTGTACTTAGGAGTTATCTCTATCATATTAGGAAATTTTTATACCTCACCATCTCTATATCTTGCTCCTACATGTAGCAACTGCAATGCTACTGTTTTCCAAGTGAATAGCAGTTAGTGTTGAGGAATGTGGGACTTCAAATTGGCAGAGTTCTATTTGGATAATCCATTAGAGCAATGCATACAGATTTGAAAAGTATGATGGTTAAAGCAAAACTAGGAGGGATGGAGGCATATATGGCCGGCATCAGTTTGAATTTTCTTTTATTTGAGCAGTCAAAATTGAGTAAAATCTCAGACTTAAATCCAAGTTTCAACTTAAGTTCAAATCAAGAATTCCAGGTCAGTAACATGGATTACCTTTTAACTTCAAGAATTACTACTGCTGATCTCCCAGAAATTTCTTATTACAAAATAATAAAGATTCAAAGTATGAACTCTGTCATACACAGTGAAATATCTGAACAGATATTTTTCTTGAGTATTCCATAACTTGGATTATTTTCAACAATGAAAACAACTGTGCTTTCATGAGCAAGTACATAATAATTAATACATATTAAATAAAATTCTGCAAAATAGTAAAATAACTATATTATGATACTTGTAATACAGGTGACTCTCAAATGTTCAAACTTTGATCTTTCAAAGTTCTCAATCTCTCTAAGTCCTGATATTTTTCTCTATATAACTATGAAAATTTATTCTCAATCTCTCTTAGCCAAATTTGGGTCCCCTAAAATATATTTCTTTGTTTTTATTCTCAATCTATACATACCATCATTCAACCATATAAATATTTCCACTTGGACCTTACCTGGATAATGTGGAAAGCCAGGGGCTAGATCAGCTGTGTTAATTAGGTTTTAATATGGAGGACACATCCACTGTGTTTCCTTGTGGGGTGGATAGCTAATTGTTTAATTTGTCAATTGTCCACCTGCACTTTGTTTTTGTTATATAATTTGACTACAGCAAAGTTTGAGACTCGTTTGAACTTGACAATGAGACAGTAATTTTGAGAGTATAATTTAGAGCCATGCCAAGGAAACATCATTATTTATCAGAATGTGTGCTTTGCATAAAGTGACTAAAATTGTACGATCGTGCTCAGTGTTGTTAATGACTGAGAAACTTTGTTATAGATGAGAAATTTTTCTTGTAAATGTACGTTAACATGCGAAATGAACAAATAAATAAACTTAAAAAAAAATATTTGGTCCTATGCAAGATAAAATTCTGTGTTGTTGAAAACATGTAAATTACCTAAAAATATGAATGACAACATGTCAAAATAATATCAGGATGCTCTAAATATGCATTCCAGATGCTGTAAATTCTGAACCATAATGGTCTGGCCTTTAATTTCCGGATTTGATTTGATGTTTGACCTCTCGAACTCTTGATCTCTCAAAGTTTTATCAAGGTCCCTTGAACTTTGAGTAATTGAGAGTTGCCTGTATATAAAATCCATGTTTTTGTTCTTTTCTCAATTTATCATGCCAATGGTCATAATATTGCTACTTCCTTAAATCATTCTAGAGGTAAAACAAAACAAATAAAGCAGTACATGATTAGCAATCCTTCAAACAATGCAGATATTTCAGTCTGCCATAACAGCTTTTCCCTTTTATCAATTCAATTCATAAGGTCATTCAAAAGATTTACACTGATGCAAGAATAACTTTTTTTGATCCAAAGCTAAATTTTGAACACTAAACTCAAACAAACTGTAATAAAAACCAAAGACACTAAGCAGAATCCAAGCCATTATAGGCAAGAGAGTTCTGGAATAAATATATACTGATAACAAGTAGGAGAGTGCTTTCTGAAGCTAACTGTGATTTTGAGTTGCACACTGGTAGGTAGTTTCATTATCACATACACATAACATTGAATTTTATATTAAGAATAAAATGCAAACTTTACAATACCTCCGGTAACATCCAAGGTCACTTGATTACTGGTTGTGGACCCCACACCATTGTTCACAATGAGCTGGTACTTTGCTTCGTCAGTAAAGTCTGTATTGTTGATCTGTAGTTTGGGATTGGGAGATGCCAGGTTACTCTCTTCATACTTTTCACCATCTAAATTTATATCTAGCACAGTGCCATTCTCAAAAACTTTTTGCCATTTTAGAGCAGTCCAGGAAAGATCAGAAGTGACCGTCCCAGTGAATGTGACTGCATTGCCGTACAGCACAGAACTTGCTCCAGAAACTGACACAGTGGGAGGTGCTGTAATAAAGTCAAGGTTTAGAATGTAAGCAATATCCGTCATTTACATTATAATACAAAATATCAATGTGGAAAAATAGAACTACAATATAAACTGGGAAACTACATTGATCTATATCGCTGTTAAATATGATACATGTACAATCATGATTCCATTTTACACACACTATAATTCCAGTTTATCTCAGACTATAGATCTTTATCATTGTGCTAATACATGTATAACTGTTTTAGCCAAAAAAAACCCAGTTAATATATAAGGTGAAAAAGGTGTACTAAAGATAATATGCAAGTAGGTAATGATATCCAGTATACAGTCATTATAGCACAGGGAATTGTTCAAATACAAATGTACATATGTAACCTCTGTCTTACAGTCCACTGATTTTGTCATATTTTAACAAAACCAAGAGGGTGATAGGCAGTACTTAATTTTTACAACATTGATACCTTTTGACATCACAGACATATATTTCATCATGATAACATGGACAGTCACATATTTTACTATTTATCAATGATATCATAGACGAATATTTTACATTTAATAATCATTAATATCATAGACAGACATATTTTATACCATATAAAATTGATATTATACATATTTTACCCAGAGTCACAGCACTACTAGTAGTAGATCCTACAGGATTAGTAGCTATACATCGATAATCTCCCTTGTCTGTGGTAGCTATGGTGTTGATCGTCAGTGAAGGTGTAGATACAGATCCGCCAGAGTATTTCCCGTTACTACCTGTTATGTCTATTGTTGTGGTACCATTCACTGTCCACTGTATGGCTGTGATAGCAGGTGAATCAGACAGAACAGTAGGACTACAACCAATGGTTACCTTGTTATTAGACTGGGTAGGACCAGATACAGTGACAGATGGGTGGACTGAAATAAAAGTATTATCATTAACTGATTCTGTCCCCAAGAATCATGATCTACCTATAAAACATGTATATGATCTGTTTGTTTTCTTCATAATTTTACAAAATGTAAAAATTTGCCATGATGACAAATTTCTCTACATAGTCTTCTTCATTGACATTTCAATTTCAATAAATCAAAAAATCTGACAGAGTGTTTTTCTAAAGTTAGATATTTGACATAAGTAAGCTCTACAGACTGCCAAAAGGCCCGTTTTTTTTTTATACCATTACAAGGAAGAATAACACATTGCCATAATGACTTACTTCCCTTTGAAATATAAATGAAAATATAAATAGTGTTTTAATTTTAGTTTCAACAAAAGCTGCATTTTTAAAATTTAAATGAGGTAAATTTTGGATTTCAAAAAGTTATTGTATAACATCATATCCTTCACAATCCATCTATGTCAGATTTCTATGGTGTGTAATTCCTCCCTAACAATGAGGAGGACCATGCATATATGGCAAGCTGTTTTACTAGTTATTCAAAAAAATACATAGATATTTCTCTAACTAAGAGAGAAATCTCTTTATATTTAGAAATAAAGAGATGTCTTAAAGCTAAAGAAATATTTTCCGTGTACCACTCAATTTGATGAAGAAAAATTGTTTCATATTAAATATATCGCATTCAAATTAATATCAATGACATCAGTGATGTGTTTCGTATAATATACTGGTGTTACAGTCCCAGGATGTCATAAATGACAGGGATGTGACTTCATTTTTAATATACGGCAATGTCAACAGCATTCTTGGTGTACAGAGAAATTGGTAAAATAACAAAGTCTAAAGATGTGAGAGGAGTTGTTTACACAAAGTAGGCACTGTCTATTCAAAAAATGCTGGAAAAAATAACGAAGTTCAACCACATGTAAATCATGTAATTTTTTTTAAAAATGTCTGAGCACTTCCAAAAAGTCACATGCACATTTTCAATGTGTCCATAACAACTGTGCAAAGTATGGAGAATGTGAGTCTAGAGGTGAGTGAGGAGTTGATTGCACAAAGTATGTACCCCTATATGAGGATGCCCGCTCACCCAGCATTCACCATACTATAAACTGAATGCACATTGTGCAACCCGGCCAAATATGAAAGCCCTATTTTCAGTAGTTCTGAAGATATTTAATAGGTTGTTTTCTTCAAATAGGTCAAATTCAAGGTCAAAAGTCATAGTACAAAATAAAAGGTTTCACCATAAGTAATATATATACAAATTATAAAAGATCTACTTTAAAAAGTTCAAGAGATATTGAATAGGTCTGAGATTTAAAAAGTAGGTCCAACTACAAGGTCAAAATCAAAAGGTCAAACAGCAGAAAAGGATAAAGTCTTGCCATAAAAAATCTATATACAAAATATGAGAGCCCTAACTTAATAAGTTCAGGAGATATTAAATTTATAGTTCAGAGGTTTTTTTTAAAAGTAGGTCAAACTCCAAGGTTGATAGATCAAGCACCACTGTGTACAAGGCCTTGCAATAAAGAATATACATGCAAAATATGAAAACCCCACCTAATATAGTTCTGGATATATAAACATGGTAGAATAGATTATGTTTTCTTAAAAGTAAGTCAAAGTTCAAGGTCACAGGTCATGACACGAAATTAAAAGATTTTCCCTATATAATCACATGTAAAACTTTGATCTCCAAATGTGACCCCACTCTACCCCAGGGCCATGAATTTAAAAAAAATTTGAACCTGCACTGTCAGGAAGCTTTCATGTAAATTTGAACTTTTCTGGCACTGTGGTTTCTGAGAAGATTTTAAATGACCCCACCCTATTTTTGTATTTTCTTGATCATCTCCCCTTTGAAGGGGAGATGGCCCTTCACTGGATCAAACTTAAATTCCCTTCAAAAGATGAAAATGTGAAACTTTACTGATAGCTGTGATTGAGATAAGCAGGTGTCCTGTGCCATAGTTGCATTAAATTAAGATATTGAAACTGCAGCACCATTGTGGTGCACATTAGTTTGAGTTTTTCCCCACTGACTTCATAAATATCTGAACTTTTAAACTTTTGAGCTGTTTCCCCACTGAATCTGTATTGATTTAGTGCTTAAAAAATCTTCAACTTTATCTTCATTCAAGTACGACTTTCTTCAGTATCTAATCAAACAGTAAAAAGACATTCAATTGGTCAATACCATTAAAATGCAATTATAAAGTGCACAGGCTGAAGATACCAACAAACAAATTGCTAAACCTGACAAACGGCAAACTTTCCTTAATTCTGGTTAGAAGGATAAACCATCAGATGCTCATGAAGCAGCCATTAAAACAAAGAGGATGACACAGAAGAGCCTAAGGAAAATGATGATGTGGATAAGACAAACCAAACAGATAATGATGATCCTAAAGTAAAACGGAAATTTAACACAAATTTACTGGTTTCTTGGGCTTGTCCTTTCAAATGACAAATAAAAATTTCAATGTGGCTCATTCATTTTATAAACGTCACATTGAAACTAGCTAGTAACACATTATTGTCACACTTAGCAATTTGTTTATCCCGATCACAGTAACAGATGACAGACAAAAAAGGTGATCAGAATATCTCACTTGTGCTTTCAGCGTAGCTGAGTTAAAATGACTTAATAGGACCCTATTTGATTTTTATATCTTAATCTCCCTTTAGACTGTACAATTTATCCTTTATTTTGACAAAGTTAATCCCCTTTCCAATGTTTATTCAATGACTCCAGGAAAAAAATTGGCAATAACTATCTGAAAACTTTAAATGAGCTAAAGATAAATCATTTTTTACCTCCAGTAACATCCAGTGCCAGCGGTTTGCTTGTTGTCTGGCCCACTGAATTCACTAACATCACTTGGTAGGAAGCCTTATCCTCAAATGTTACACTTTTGATTGTCAGAGTTATTGATTCTGCTGGCAGAGTGCCATCTTGTACATAGTTTGTACCATCAATAGTAATGTTTGTTGTAGCATCACCAGACACTTTCTGCCAGATGATGTCGGTCGCTTCTGGATCCGACATGATGCTGGCTGTGAACACTGCATATTGTCCAAACACAATACTTGAGGGTCCAGTAAGATTCACTGCACGCACATCTATCATAAGCAACACAATTAAAATATTCAGTAAATGATAAGTACATATCAAATGAAATTGATCAGGAGTACATATACTCCATGATGGAAACTGTTACAATAGTAATATATCCTATGTTCATTTCCTCAGCCTTTAAATTTTTCTTTCTCTCCAGTACTAAAGAAATGTACATTGTAAGAAGGAGCATTAAAATTGTGTTAACGATATCTTTATAAAAATCTAAAATATCTGTCCAAAAGTCTAATTATACAGTAAAGTATGAATTAATTTCTAATTTTCTCTAGCTTATTTCTTTCATAGTTTCAATTGTTCATTGAGCAATATTGATATCTGGCATTATTGGGTATTTTATGTATTCTGTATAATTTTGATTTGCATTTTAGTATAGTGTAAAGCACTTTAGAGTGTATTTAGATAATCCACTATATAAGTGCAATACTATCATTATTATTATTAAATGAAATTACTAGGTAAGCATTGGTTTCCTTCCACTCTATATCCTTCTGTTGTGTTACATCCACATTGTCCTCCATCACATATAGCTCCGTTGTATACACAGTCATTTACTGTTGTACAATTGTCTCCCAGTGCAGCTTCAGTTACGTGGACCACTGACAGCAGAGTAATAATCTACAGTTGAAGACATAGTTTACAAAATTTGTGCAACAAAACAAAATTATCCATGTATTTTCTTACAACATGTAAATATCACACCTTGGAGTTATTTTTAGGATTGCTAAGATTCCATATCTTTCTTTGACTGTGGACATATGTTTTCTAATTTTAAGGTCTCAAGAATCTAAATTCCATTGTTAATACTTGACCTTTGGTTTGGAGAGAATATTGGCATAGCCTGTTGCACAATTATCTAATTATTTTTCTCATCTGACTAAACAGACTAAATGCTGTTAAAATGGAGAGAAAAAAAATTAGATTTTAAGCATGAGATTTTAAACAAGAGGCCCATGGGCTACATTACTCACTTGAGTAACCTCAATCTATATTTAATTGATTATATACATTGTTAAATGTCCTACTCGAGAATTTATCACTCATATGGAGACGTCACTACTGCCAGTGAAGGGCTGCAAAATTAGGCCTATGCTCGGTGCTCACAGCCTTTGAATATGGAGGGATCTTTATCGTGCCACACCTGCTGAGACACGGGACCTCGGTTTTTGTGGTCTAATCCAAAGGACTGCCCCATTTAATCGCCTTTTATGACAAGCAAGGGGTACTAAAGAGCTATTCTATTCCTGGTCCTCAAGATTTTCCCTACATGCATCTAAAACTTCCATCCCCTATTGTGGACCCACCCTACCCCTGGGGGCTATGATTTTAACAAATTTGAAACCACACTATTTTAGGAAGCTGCCATATAAATCTAAACGTTTCTGGTTCTTAAGAAGATTTTTCCTATTTATCTGCAAGTAAAATTTTGATCCTCTAATTGTGGCCCCACCCTACCCCATGTTGGCCAGGATTTTAACAAAACTGAATTGACACTGTGTCAGGAAGGTACCATGTGATTTTGAACTTTTTTAGCCAAGTGGTTCTTAAGAAGAAGATATTTTAAAGAGTTTTTTCCTATATACAGTCAGGGCATAAATGAAAATAGCTATGGAAAAATATAAAACCATTATTTTCGTATCTTGCCAATGATTGCTGAAAAGTCAACATTAAACACAATTTATTTGTATTTGCGCTGCTTTTGCAAAGGCCTTTGGTATTCCCATATTTCAATTTACTGGAATTCTCATCGTATCTCCAAAGATGGAGTCTACTGTTCACTGAAGAATTAAATTTTTGATTTTTTAGACATAAAATCAGTGAAATATTTCCCTCAGTGGCCAACTTTATATACAGGACTCAAAACTAGCATATGTCCTTCAGTCAGTGACTGAAAAAAAATATATAGCGGACATATTGATATGCTTACCTATCAGTTCGAATCTGCACACATTTGTACCGAGAAATCAATTTCAATCTTTGAAAATTCTCTCTATGAAATGTACAAAATGATTTTAAATTCCAAAGGAAAACATAAAACAATCAACTTTTAAAATTTGTCCTGATTTACTGATTTTGTTTTCTGGAAAGTCCCTAATTTATTAATAGGATTATCCAATCTGTGTCATTAAAGCATTTGCGAAGTTGACAGTTGTAACAGTTTTAACTTAAGTACCACTGAAATAACGACAAAATCAAGGTGGGTGCCATGAAGGTGCACCATGTTCAAAACCACCACAAAACTCAATATAACGGAAAGATTCTGATGAAGGCAAAATAGAGTGTGATTGAGTTTATGAAAATGAGAAACAATCAAAAGGTTGTGAGGGTAAATGGTTGCGGTAAAACCAGGAAAAACAGTTAATGTTTTGTTTCTTGTTTGAACATTACATCATCATCATCAACAGTCTTTATAATATGATTGATTTATTGTTGTTTTCAGCCACACTCGACAATATTTCAGTTATCTGGTGGTGTCCAGTTTTTATAATAAAATTAGTTTTTGATTAAAACATAAATGTCTTGCATTGTTTCATTTTTTTTTAAACCTTAATTTTCAGTTTAAATGGCAGACAGAACAATTTCTCTGCAGACTGATAAAAATTGTTGTCTATCAGCATGGCTTGACTGGCAAACTGATAAGTTAGTTTCAAACCCTGAATTAGAAATTAACCATGCTTGCAGAATTTTCATGTGGAATGTTATAGTTTTTTTCTGAATTCTAAAGACTGTAAAGAATAAGTTAACAAAATTTTGTATCTGTGCATTGATTAGAATTGTTCGCACAAGAGGTCTGAAAGTAGTGATGTTATGAGAAAAGTAACTAAAATCTATTATACTTTAAAAATCAAAGATGAGCCTTGTCTCAATTCCATACACATTTTTCAAACTTCATTTTACACATGGAATTAAAATTTGGGCTTAAATTTAAAATTTTTAGCTGCTTTAATAATGATTTTACCAATCACTCACTAGAATTTTCAAGGAAAGACAACTCTTACAAGAACAATTTGTAACTGATTTTAGTTAATATATTTTCTGTAACTCAAATCAGTTACACCCCTGACTGATATATTCGTATGAAAAACTTTGTTTCCCTTATTGTGCCACCCCCACCCCCCAAGGGCCATGATTTTAACAAAATTGAATCTGCACAATGTAAGGAACTTTCATGTGCATTTAAATTTTTCTGGCTCACTGATTCTTGTGAAGAAGATTTTTAATTTATCCCACCCTATTTTTGGGATCATCTCCCCTTTGAAGGGAGTATAACCCTTCATTTGAACAAAGGGCATATTCAAAATATCAAAAGAAATGACCTATAAGAGAGAACAAATTCCCAGAAAAATCAATGTTCATTTGTTATTTTTTACCATATATATTTCTAAATTTGCATTTTGAACCTAAAAATTTGTATCAGTAATTTTTAAATTAACCTTCGAAGTTAGCTTAAATAGCATTTTTTCAGTAAAGCCAATTTTTGAATGAACTCCTTTAGGGCAGGCCTGTGCCTAACAAAAACTATGATATTTTGATCTGAGGAATAATTTAAAATAGTTTTTTTGGGGGGCACCCCTGCCCTGAGGTCGAAATTTACAAATACCTACAAAAAATTCTAAAATCCATTTCTGTCATTGTGGTTTATATTTATGCTGTTTACATTTATAGTTAGTATAGCTCAGATGGTTCGACCACAGATGCTCACAATCATCAATTTTAGTGTCCTGGTTCCAATCCACCTGTTGGCACACTTTTATTGTTTTAAAATTTTCGCCTGAAGACACACCATTTTAATTTTTTTGTATATAGGCTTGTGTATTTTACTTCAATTTTCTTTAAATGTATGTTTGCTCTTGATATAAAAAACATTTATGAGAATGCAGATCATAAATTCTCTGTAACTAAAAGCAACCAACCGGAACTATACCTCAATGTAAGCACAATTTGTTCGAGGACAAGAATAATACAATCTGTGTTACTTGATAAAAGTGTCACGAAAATAATCATGCCGAGCATAAATTGCTGCATTTGCCTTTTAAGAACATCACTGGAAATAGTACTGTTGTGGGAGAGATACTGCAAAGTTGATGCAGTTCATTCCTCGGGATAAATGTGTGCATTGACAATATTTTTATGCCAAAAATGCAGTAGGAAGTTTTACAGATTAGAAAAGTGTGGGGTTGGGTCAGTTAAGGTTTTATGTCCTGTTGCCATTATCCAGGCATCATTTAAGGACCCTCATACAAAGGATGTATTTGTAAATACTGAGGGGAGGGGGGTAGATGAATACACTGTTGATGAAAGTGATAAAACTTCTTGCAAAAATTCATCTACCTCTGCAAGCCCCACTCTTCCTGTTATTTCTATTTGAAAAACTAAGGTGGTATGCATCATGTTTTGCACAGAATCAAAGGGTTTACATATCATTCCACATTCAGCACATGCACACATTTTCATGCTGCAAGGTGTACTGGTACCAGCTGGGGTCAAATATTGTATCTCTCATTTGAAAGATGACCACTTGCGTGTAAGGCATGTAGTTGATGCATCTAAACTCAGAAAAGTTTCCTCAGTTCATGCTGCTCAGATAACAACTGTGAAATTCTACGAATTATGTGTATTGACTAGAACTAAAGTGATGCATGAGAAACAAATAACTACACACATGTGGTCTAAAGTCATTGACCAGAACGGAAATCAATAGGCTTTTTGTAAAGACTGAAACCAATTCCAGCTCTACATGTCAATGATATATTTACAAAGAAGTGTTCCTTTGAATCCCCTTCACCCAAGGATGTTTTGTTCCAAATTTGATTGAAATTGGCCCACTATACTATTAGACAGAAAATCTAACTATAGTAAGTAAGAACTTGTCTACACAGTTCAGGATATATGCTAAAAATACTCAATCTTCTTCATTAAATATCTATATCATGATTAAAATTTTGAGGGGATTTTTTTGTTTTGTTTTTGTTTCTTAAATTTCTTTTCTTGGTAAAGGGATAAGAATTGCATTAATTTGTACACATATGTGACAGTCAAATTTGTATTTTGGACAATTCACCCAGTGTCTGAGAACAATAATCCCAAATTAATATTGGCATGAAATTAATCGATAAAGACATCATCAAGAATTACCTGGCTTACAAACAAAAAAAACAAAGCTCCATAAAGAGAAGGAAATAAAATAAATGAAAAGTGAAGTTTATTTTTTGATAAATTTATGAAAATCTTCCTTAATCCATTATAACAATTGTTTACATGTGTGGAAAAAGAAATTCTTATCTTTAACAAACACATTCAAAATCAGAGCCATCTCTCAACTCTCAAATATGGCAATGATTTGATTGAAGGAAAAAAATTAAGAAATTTTTGGGAAAACACACACACACACACATATATATATATATATATATATATATATGTAAAAAAGCAAGCTATTTTGTGAAATACTGATGTCTGTGAATGGCAGCAAAGTGGATACATTTGTGAAATATGAGAGCCCTAGCACTATCTGTTGAAAAGTTATGGCCAAGGTTAAGTTTTTTAAGTAAGTCAAACCCAAAGGTCAAGGTCATTAGGTCAAAGTCTTTAGTACCATAAGAAAGGTCTTGTGTCATGGAATACACATGTGAAATATGAATACTTAATTAGTAAGTATTAACCATTCAAAAGTTATGGTCAAGGTTAAAGTATTTGCAGATAAACTTACAGTGCAAATCCTATATACCCCTAAATCTCTGATTAAAGGGGCATGAAAATGCCTTAATGGTCATATGAGTACTATTGCCCATACATAGACCATGCATCTAGTTTTTCCTCACTCATGTATGAGAGTAAAGATTTTTGAAGGTTTAATACATTTTCACTAGAGAGCTACATGTACATTACTCTCACCCTAGGGCCTAAATCCATAACCCAGGGACCATGATTTTCACAATTTATGTAGAGATCTTCATGGACATCATAACCATACATTTAGTTTTTCTAATGCATGTGTAGTAATAGAGAAAAGATTTTCTAAGATTTAACATCTTCACTATATGGCCATATTGGGCCTACCCTAGAGACTGAACTCCTGACCAAGGGGCCATGAATTTTAAAATTGTGGTAAAGAGCATCATGGATACTATAACCATGCATTTGGTTTTTCAACCACATAAGTAAGAGTAGAGAGGAAGATTATTGAAAAATTGACATTTTTTGCAGTTTTGGCCCCACCTTTGAGGCCCAGAGGGAGCTAAGATCTTTCAAAAAACTCACAATTCTTATTCCTCTTATCCTAAAGAAGCTTCACACTAAAATGGTACCAAATGGCCTTGAAGTTTTCAAGAAGTTAAAAATGTAAAATTGTTAATGGACGATGCATGACAAAGGCCACTGCCAATGGGTCATCTGAGTGACTCAGGTGACCTAAAAATGCTGGCTTAATAAATGGTGTAGATGATGTTTGGACATTTTTTCTATAGGTATAGAGAAACCATGCTGACACAACTTGTGTATTTCAATGTTTCACTGTTCAAATTATTTTACAATTTGTTTAACATTATTTTTGGTAATAATACAATCCATAATCTAAATCAATAAATTTAATATGATTGCAGAAACACTCATACCAATACTGCTATTAGTGTTAAAAGTGTCAGAGTAACAAAAATTGACACCAAAGCATTTTGTTCATGCCTCAGCCAAAGTTACTCCATTCTCCAGTCAATTTCAAGAAAATACCTTTCTCAAATCATTCCATTCTTAACGAGAACTGTTTCACTCTTATCTACAACTGCTCAATGCTGATGATCCACTGTATGCCAGTATATATTCCATTTTCAGTCATAAGTGCTTCATTCCAAACTGTTAAGTGTCTGTGTTGCATTCTACTGGACAATATACTGGACATTGTCATACAGAAGATCATACATCCTCCTTTCACTTTGAAATTTGATAACTTCTCATGGGCTTGTTCAGACACTTTTGATAAAGTATCTTTCCTAGGGACTGTTTATCAGCTTATAAACATGATAAAATGTACGTTTACCAATGGTAGTTGAATACCTGAAGATGGCCAAATGTACTTTAATATCAAAAAAAAAAGGGGGGGGGGGGGGAGGAGGGTTGCAGCCCCTATAATCCTACAAGTCTGGGACCTGCCAAAACAATCTTATTCATTTTCTTGAATTTTATACCTAATCCCAACGAGATTCGTCCAGGCTGGGTATTTGGACTGACGCCTCTTCCGTCGATTCGTCGGGGCTGGAAATTTGGAATGAAGCGAAGTTTGGAAGAGGCGTCAATCCATATATCCATTCCGGCCTCGACGAATCTCGCCTAAATGAATTTTATATCACGAGCTTTGATAATCGGTAAAAACCGTTATCAAAATAAGACAGAAATTTATACATTTAAAAGGAAACATATAATTGCTTAATTTCTTACCAAAATTCCCCACACTGTCCATTGAGATAACACTGGCAATGTCATGTTTACTTCTTTCGATTTTCAGATGCCGCGCCCTTTCAATGTTCTTCGAAATTGTAAAGAAATCTTTAGGTGGGTGCCATTTTGATTAGATTTACTTCCTATTCTCTTCGTAAAGTGAGATCTCTCAACCAGGAAGTTCTGAATGTAATACCATTTACAACTTCTTTAAACTTTTCGGCATACCTGTTTGGCTTGACCTATGACATCAAATTAGACTCTCGAACCCGATCTTATATCAGTTTGATGAGGTGTGGCTCTTACGAAAACAAAACAAAAAAAAAACGCTTCTTATCTACAATGTTATGTATGTCTCCACTATAACTTCATCTGAACATAACAAAATTAGATGGACAAAATAGGTCGTATTTGGAAACATGTGTGCTCCTTTTTTTATTTATTTATTTATTTATTTTCTTTTAACAAATCACCTTGATGACTGAAAGAATTAATGCTCGATGTTAAGTTTAGAGAACATTGTACAAAACTTCATATTCTCCGTGGGACAAATGAATAAACATTAACGACCATAATTTCCAAATAAGATATAATTTGCAATTAAAAACCGTCCTTTTATCTGTGTTTTTTGCTATTCCAAATATACATGAGATGACGTAGTCAAAATCAGTATGTAAAGAATGGCCTAACAGTTGGTATGAAACGCGTCAGACAGCATTCGACCCAGTAGCTTGTATAACGACTATAAGATTTGCAAAAACAATCACCAGTAACAATTTTCCCACATAAAGTCTATTGAACTCTATTAGACTACTCTATAATTTACATTAGTATATGTATGCTTAAAAAACAGAATCTATAGATGTCTGAAAATCTAGATCAGTTCATTATATACCTTGTACTCAAGTGGGTTGAAAAATCAACTTTCAATGGTGTATTTTCAAGCATAATCAAAGGTATATTTTCAAGCATAATCAAAGGTATATTTTCAAGCATAATCAAAGATATATTTTCAAGCATAATCACCAGCAAATTCATATTTTGCCCACTTCCTATTGCACATATGCTTACTTTATATATAGGCATACAGGTCCCTCAAGCACGAACGCTATACAAACAGTTATTCAAAATCACCAAAGCAATTGTTCTTTATCAAGAATTCGGTGTATATGTATGGCAGTAAAAGTGTACATATTTCAACTTATACCTAAGGCTGCCAGCTATATATACATGTGGAGATTACACTGAACCTTGTGGTAACATCTATTATTAAATAACTCCCAGTTAGATTGATATTACGATATGCAAAAAGGAAATTATTTTAAAATGTAAACTTAATAAAGATTTTTTTTAACAGTATTGGGTGAAATCCACTTTTGACGCAATATTAAAAATATCTTTTTAAAAAAGGTTTTGGTTAGTTTTGATGCACTGTTCACTTGGGAGGGGTTGAATCTAATAATTGTTTTCAAATCGGGTTGTGACAATTTAATGCATCAATATAAGTGAAAGGAAGAAAAATATATTTAAAAAAATAAATAAACAATCGCAAGGTGTGATGGAATGTTTGATCTTAATGAACTCTGTCTTTAGCTGAGCTTAATTTGTCTGTGGAAATGTCAACATTGCGGGCGGGCGGGCGGGCGGGGCGGGGGGGGGGGGGGGGGGGGGGCAGGCAATGATCTATAATCATGCCTGCAATGAATACGCTTTTTTGGCACTCTACAACTAAGATTTTTATCGCCTTATCTTGAAATTTGAAACCCTGCCCTAGAGATCATGAAATTGACAATTTTGGAAGAAGTACCACTAGTACATTTAAATCTCTATATGTAATGAAATTTTCAAAAATATAGTATGCTGAAAATACCATATCGCCCCGCACTGTGGGAACTAAACCCCTAACCCGTTGGTCTGTTAGGAATTTCACACTGAGAGAAGACATAATGTTACATGTGCAACCCATTTTTTCCTTTGATTAAACTATCATTGCTGAAATATGCAGTAAATTTCAAGTTCAGCAGGCGCTGCAGTAATTGCCTTCCTGTGCTTTGAGAGATATTTAGGAAATTCATCGTTAGACAATATCAACTACCTTATGGAATTATTTTTTGAGGGAGATCCACCATATTTATTTCCGGCTGACAGAGGGTAGTTTACGATTGAAAAAATGGAAGTGCGTGTGCGTGAACTGGACTCGTAACAGGAAGGGTAAATACAAGACCATGCTTATTGGGAAATGAATCCATTTAATTAAGTAATTTATTTTCTCAAATTTTGCTACTACAGTGAAGAAATGATATAGCATATAATAAATAAGCAGCAGTTAAGTGATGAGGGGATTGGTGTTGGTGGTGTTGGTGTTGATAGTGTTAGTGGTACCTAGTGCATGATGCTGGTATAGTGATGTTAGTAGTGAAAGTATTGGTGGTGATGTGGTAGAGGTGTTGGTAGTGACGTTGTTAGTAGTATTGGTGGTGATGTTAGTGGTACTGGTGGTGATGTTGTTAATAGTATTGGTGGTTATGTTAGTGGTATTGGTGGTGATGTTGTTAGTGGTATTGGTGGTGATGTTGTCAGTTGTATTGGTGGTGATGTTGTCAGTGGTATTGGTGGTGGTGTCAGTTGTATTGGTGAAGTTGTTGTTGGTGGTGGTGGTATTGGTGGTGATGTTAGTGGTATTGGTGGTGATGTTGTCAGTGGTATTGGTGGTGATGTTGTTAGTGGTATTGGTGGTGATGTTGTCAGTGGTATTGGTGGTTGTGTCAGTGGTATTGGTGAAGTTGTTGTTGTTGGTGGTGGTGGTAATGGTGGTGGTGTTAATGGTATTGGTGGTGATGTTGTCAGTGGTATTGGTGGTGGTGTCAGTGGTATTGGTGAAGTTGTTGTTGTTGGTGGTGGTGGTATTGGTGGTGGTATTGGTGGTGGTGTTGTCAGTGGTATTGGTTGTGGTGATGTTGGTGATGGTGGTAGAGGTGAGGCGTTTCTGTCCTCAAGCACCAATGAATTCAGTATTTCTGCACAACTTACTCACTCCACGTACTTGTCGGTTATTGACTCGCAGCTGTTGCAATATATCCTACACTTTTCGTAAGATTTGTATCTTAGAATCGTATATCTTTCCATATATCGCACCGACGAAAAAGATAATTACATATTAGAATTCCTTATCATGGTTTATGAAATGTGGTGGATGCAGTGGCTATCAGTACACGTATAATACAGTCCTAGGATGAAGAAATTTAGTAGAAGCAAATGTAGAGCATCGCGCTCAAAATCACAAGGCCTATCAACTCTAGTCGGCGCGGGTTCGATTCTCGCTCGCGCCGATATATGTGAGAAAGTTTGCCAGTTTACTTTCGGATGGTTGGTGGTCTCTTCCCCAGATATATTATAACTATGTTCTCTCTTCCACCAGTATAAACTGGACGCCACCAGATAACTGACAAATTGTTGAATATGGTGGAAAACAACAATCACTCAATCAATCAATCTTTAATATCACACATTTAATATATAGAGTTCCGTGACTGTACTTTATCATAACATATCAGAAAGGGATATAAATGCTTCAATTACCAACCTACCCATTAGCCCACCCCTATCACGTAGTGTAGTAGTCTTAGTAAGGCACATTCTGTACAGTGTTTACATAACATGTTACTGATAAATTTGTCAAGATATATTGGTATAATAAAAATAGTAGAATATGACCACCGTGTTTAAAACTGGAGCAATGATTTCGTTCTCAAATTTCAGAACTCATGGCTCTTTTTCGATCTAGATCTTATTGTCTAAATGAGACAGTCATATAAACTGTCACGTGATACAATACACGTATCATCCCCACAAATTCTAGACTTCTATTTACTATTCATCCTGTGGGGATCGGGTTAGAATGGGTCCTGGGTACTACTTGCTTGGCGACTAAATGAGGCGGTTCTTCGAATGAGACGGCAAAACCCGAGGCTCCATGTCACAGCAGGTGTGACTCGATAAAGATCCCTCCCTGCTCAAAGGCCATAAGCGCCGAGCATAGGCCTAAATTTTGCAGCCCTTCACCGGCATATTCAAAAGACCCCTGATTCTCACTTCTAATAAATGCCGAGAGTTAGGAGAAAGAGCAATCACTACCTATGTTTACGTCTTACATTTGACGGGGCCATGGGATATATATGATAATAGGTAACTCGAAAGATTATATATATATATATATATATATATATATATATATATATATATGGTATACAGAATTGTTTCCATTGGCAGTGTCTGTTGATTAAATCAAAACAATTAGAATACCTTTATATCAGGTAAAGTATTGTGCTCCAGACTCTTGAAGTCATTGTAGCACAATGTAATTATTTTTCATCTTTACAACGCGAATAGGAAAAGCTCTATATACTGTACATCGAAAAAGTAACCTCTGCAACATTTGTAAATTTTCCATCTGGAACGTTGAAAGACGATTCCTCAAAATCACAGAGATTGACAACGAATTTTATACGATTTCCAATGCACTAAATAGTGATGATTAAGATCATTTGATTTTGGTCTAGTAATTGAAAGTGTTCACTGAGATCAGTATCTTTTCCACGCTGTATTTCTATATTCTGGTTTGTAGATGCATGTAAAATGTCACATAAGATTGCTACTTACAGAATTTATTCTGCGCATGGTAATAGATAATTCTCTATATATTTGCAGGCAAGTTGACGCATAACAATATTTTTACTTCCCGAATATTTTTAAACTATGGTAGCTGATTTGTGCCATTTTACATTTTGTCGTCTTTTCGTTATTTAGAAGCGAAAAGACGACAAACGATAATTAGCGACTTTTCGTCCCGAAATAACGAAAAGACTACAAAACAAAATGTCGAAAAGACGACAAAACACATGTACAATTGAGAAGACGACACAGAAAAGCCGCAAATTAGCGACCTGTTTTGTCGTCTTTTCGAGGTAAAAAGACGACGATACGAAACGACGATTAAACGATAAATAACAGTTTTTGCTTTCGGAATAACGAAAACACGACAAAATGAAAATTCTAAATAACGACAAAATACAAGCGAAAAGACAACCCGCAAAAGCGACCTATTTTATCGTCTTTTCGCTTGGCGTTTTGTCGTCTCTAATGGGCGAAAAGACGATAAAAGAAAAGACGACAAAGGACTGAATTAACTCAATAACGTGAATGAATTCAGACTTAATTCCTATTTTCACTATCTGATTTATCAGATCTGACATGCCACATCTTACATATTATGCCGTATAAATTGGAAAAGCATATGACAGATATGGAGTCAGATGTAGTCGGGTTAAAAAGAGGAATGCCGTATTTCATCTGTCAGATCAGATGGCTTTAACCAATTAAAAACCGGGTCATAAACAATGTCAATCTAAATATAGCACAAATATCATTTGGACTTTTCCCGAACATTTGTCCAAAGTAATTTAGATTGATATAGAGATTAAATTGATATACTCGTATTGTGGGAATTAAGATGTTGGGGAAATCTTTGCGGAAATTTTCATTCCATGTGCCTGAGTACAAGATGGCTGGGATTAAAGAAAAAAAAGAGGAGTTGAAATTAACAAATGAACAAATGGAGCAATTAATTGAATTATAGCAAGAAGAAGTAGGTTTATGATTTCCCCCTTCTCTTAATTACTACAACAAAAACAAAAAATTAAAGCATTAGAAAATATTTCGAACCAGCAAAATGAGGAATATCGAGAAATAAATGGTCTAGTAAGTTCATTTGTACTTTCATTTGTTTTTTTTTTCAGCAGTACTAATATACAAAACTGAAATATTTTTTTAAAAGTCTTTATTAATAAAAAATTAAACATACATACATACATACAAAGTACTATTTCAGCTGATATGCTGCAAAACAAACGCTGAAATTTAAGAGGGTATTACGATAGTTAAGGAGAAGAAATCAAGTAGAAGTGGTGCCAGCACAGAGGTCTACAAAAGCCATTGGGTGCGTTTTGCTGTGCAGGACTCATATTTAAGGGTTCAAGTAACCCCAAGAGCCAGTCAGTCAAACATGGCAAATGCATGTACTAGTGTTTTACGTCATGTCCCATTGCCATGGTACTTGGCCTTCACTGTTAAAATGGTCACACAGTTCATCTCTTATTTCTCTGGCATCGGGAGAGTGCTGGTACTGCTTTATGTGTTTTTGTATATTCTTCATCAAATGTACCAGAAGGGGTATACTTTGCTCTGGATAGGATTTTGGTTCGAAGAACACTATGGAGAGCACAACAAGCTAAAACAATTCCATGTGTCTTTTCGGTTCCGTATCAATTGTGTTTTTATATACTCTAAACCTACTTACTAAAACACCCAAAATATTCCCAACAACTCTTCTTGCCCTTGATAATCAATAGTTGAAAATTCTTTTGGATACAGCCAATTAATTGTCTTGAAGAATAGGTCTTAAGCAGATGAGTTTTTCGAGGAAATGCTTCATCACCAACAATAAACATAAGGAAGTATATTCTCTCGTCCTGGCAAAGGTTTTTTACAACTGGTATATTTAGTGACTTTTTGTCCGAAGCTTTGAAAATATACGAATTGGCAAATCACCTCATCACTGATCCTACTACTGCATCCAAAATACACACACACACACACACACACACACACACACACACACACACACACACACATATATATATATATATATATATGAATCTGTAATCTGCATCAACCAATGCAAAAAAGACGATGCTGAACATTTTCCTGTAGTTGTAATACATCGGTCCACGTTTTAAGGGATATTTGATTCTGACACGTTTTCCATCCATTGCTGCAATACAGTTACGGAAATTCCATTTTTCCTCTAATTGTTTTGCGATTTTCTCCCCTGCTTTACGTATATCTGGCACCTGTAATTAATAAAAAATAAATAAATAAACAAACAACAACACACACACACACACACACACACACACACACACACACACACCCCCCTTAAAACACCAATGAATTAATTTTAGAATGTAAACAGTCATTTTGAAAATGAATAAGATTCCATATCTGAAAATTAGAACAAAGAGGATGGAATCGAGACCCACAAATTTGTAAAAGAAAAACAATAAACATCTGGAGAAGAAGCTGCCATGACAGAGGCTCTGTCTGTTCTTGCGCACTTAAAAAATAAGCCACAGACTTGAGCCCTTGTTCAAGAGAATGACGAAGATGTTGTATTTGGTTAATATTTGACAGTGAACTTCGAAAAGTACAACATAAAAAAAATTTATCAAATTCAAGATACAGTCACTTCTTTTTGAAATGCAATATGGTTCTCCTGGAATAACATACACTTTCAATTTTTGAATGTTGAACACAAAATTGAACATTACGTTGAAATATTCCTCCTTTATGACTATGTATATATATTGCTTCGCATGCCTCTGAAACTATACTCTGCAAAAAAAGAAACGCATAGCCCTTTTGAAATTTTAAAAATGCAAATTATGTATTTTACCAGGTAAACTGAAATGGTCAATTGAGTAATTGATTTTTTACAGGTAAGTATGAAACTTTAAAGGTCTGTTCATTTGATTTGGCTCTCTGCCAAATTAGCTCGGCGACTCTCTAAAATTGCACATCACCTCTATCGCCATGGAATTTGGCTTACGTTTTTCACGAGAACTTTGTGCTTAATTCAACCACTACATTAAAGCGTATAAAAGGACGAAGTTTGAAGCTTGAATTCATCATAACGTTAAAATGCTGCCATGCGAAGGTTGGACCCTGCTACTCGAAATATCGTCATTGGCCGTCTCCAGGCCGGAGTATCCCAAAGTGAGATTGCACGAACTGAAAACGTAAATCAGAGCACAATTTCTCGGCTGTGGAACAGATTCCAGCAGACTGGCTCTACTAATGACCGACCGAGGAGTGGGCGACCTCGCATTACGACTCCTGGACAAGATCGCTACATCCGGGTCTTTCATCTACGGAATCGAACCGTTGCTGCAACAGCTACTGCAGTCGGAATACCTGGATTGAGAAGAATCAGCTCGCAGACAGTCCGCAACCGACTTCGACAATATGGCATTAGACCCAGAAGACCGTATTTTGGAGCAGTTTTGACACCGTTACACAGACGAGAAAGAGTCCGATGGTGCAACAGATTGACGGGCTGGACATTCCGCAACTGGCGTAGAATCTGGTTCAGCGATGAGTCCCGTTTTCTGCTACAGAAACGTGATGGAAGAATCCGTGTATACCGGCGCAGGAATGAACGTTTCTCTTCCTCGTGTGTCCAAGAAGTGGATAGCTTCGATGGAGGTAGCGTCATGATGTGGGCGGCGATCTCTAATGACCGTAAAACAGAACTGGTACATGTCCCGGGCAATTTAACGGCTCAAAGGTACAGAGACGAAATTCTCCAACCTCACCTTATGCGCGTAATTGACCGACAGAGGGAGTTATTCCAACATGACAATGCTAGGCCTCACACAGCCCGCTTAACAATTGACTACCTTCAGCAGAACAACATTAATGTGCTACCATGGCCTTCCAAATCACCGGATTTGAATCCGATTGAACACTTATGGGACCAACTGGATAAACGTGTGCGCCTGCGCCAACCTCCGCCTCAGACCCTCGATCAGCTCCGTCAAATGTTACAAAAGGAATGGCGAACAATTCCACGCAATAACGTAAGAACATTGATTGACTCTATGCCAAGGAGATGCAGAACTGTGTTGGCAGCTCGAGGTGGTCACACACGGTACTAACTTAAACGTGACAGGAAGTGTTCTTAACTGTGATGATCTGACTTTTTTTTCACCAATATCTAAGGTTTGGACTGTAATTTTTTTCAATTGAAACAATTCTAGTGAATATCTACATTTTTTATTGTAAAATCATAATCCAAAATACATCTACTAAAATCTTAAAAAATCCATTATGCGTTTCTTTTTTTGCAGAGTATATTTAGACAGTGTTGAGACTGGAATGATATGGACTAATAGCTGTCTCCTGCAAATTATTTCATACAATGTCTATAAAGTCTTAAAGTCTGCATGAAATAAATATCATGGATTTTTGGAACCTCATTACCTGTTGCTAAATATCTAAGAGTCAGCGACAATCTTTCAGCAGCATATGTTACCTCTCGTATACATGTGTCTCGTCTTTTTATCAGTGGGGATACCACTTCAAGCAAATCATCAAAATCTGCTTTGTCCATTCTTTACAAATTAAAAAAAATCATGTGGATCTTCTTCAGCCAGTTCTTTGCTCAATGCATGAGATGCACCATGGTTTTTTTTTTGGTTTTTTTTTTTTTTTTTTTTTTTTTTTTTTTTTATTTATTTTTTTTTTTCGTTGTCCTAACCAAGGTCTCACCAGTGTTCTTCTATGTCTCCTACGGATATTCAAATGGCAGGCACCCGCTAACATAAGGATACAAACGGGTAAAATATAACTGACATCCGGGTGTCCGGGTAGCGTAGTGGTTAACGCACTCGCTTCTCACCGCTGCGACTCGAGTTCGATCCTCCGGATCGACAGTGGTTGTATGTGACAGGGTATTGTGGTCGCCCACTCGGACACGTGGGTTTCCTCCGGGTACTCCGGTTTCCCCCCACATCAATGACCCCTTCACGCCAAAACTCTGAGCCGACGAGAAGAACTTGTTTGTTAATCGTCGTGAAATAAATAAGGTTTAAATTAACTGACATCCTCCATAATGTTGAATTGTAATCATTGCAAAACAATGGAGGGAAATATTAACGAGGTATACGTGTGACAAATCATACACTGTAAATGAAACAAAGAAGACAGGTGTGAAATCATATTTGACATCACCTCTTACAAATCAGATCGTGCAAACAGGGCTTTACATTTGAATTCGTCATTAAGTTTGGGCATACAAATAATCAATTGTTGTATAGAACTAAAAGTTTATCGAACTGAAGGAAATTCAAAGAATATCAATTCATTTTTGATACTGAGATAGAATTAGCGTGCAGTACAAGATGTCGGTTGACCGATTTAATAAAATTTTCATTTTATCAATTTTCTTAAATATAGCGACTCTTGCAACTTATTTCCCATCGGATAATTAAAGACAACTTCATCATATGAGCTCTGATATAGGATTTGTCCATGCTTATTTTGAAAATGGGGTAGAAATTTTCGAAATCTGATCTATTTACTTTTATCTATGAGCGTAAAAAGTAGAGTTCAAGGGAAAATGTCATATTTTCGTCCGGAAACAGATGTTTTATAACTACGAGGAAAACCTCAGCCTGTGAACATTGTTTTATGAATTACTTAACATAAAAATGAATTCGGTTAAATTATATATGCAATATAGGAATTCATCCAATGGCTAGGAACTACTAGGTTGTTTACTGTGGACATATATATCTCGACGAGAATTCTGGGAAGAAACGCTGATTCCAATTTGGGTTTATCTATTAGCATTGATTATTCAAAGCGACTATCGGTCTGAGTTTGATATATAGGCACACAGCTTACAAAATACCCCAAAAACGTTCAAACTGAGGACAGATCACAAAGGATCACTTGGAAAAACATATTGGTCTTGTAGAGATTTGATTTTAAAAGAAATTGAATTATATTTTGATATTTGAACGTCCTGTAGATTTTTAAGCAATTTATGTTATCGTTGTGAGGTAGTAGAGCAAATGTTACAGAGTAAAACAATTGTCCAGTTTGTGGTTTGTTTACTTGAGAGTATTGATGCAAAGCTGTGTATCTAATAAGAAATATTAATGCATGTGCAGGAAAATTATTTATTGATTTATTTTCACAAATCATGACTGTGAGCCCTATATCTTGACCAGGTAAACGGAGCAATCCGCAGTCAGAATCAGAGCGGTCTTACAATTGGTATAAAACACATCAGACAACATTTGACCCAATGAAAGGTTGTACTGGTAAACTAGATCGTTATAAAATTTGCAAAATGCAGACGTTATACTAGACTGTAACTAGACTGTATAAACCCCATTAATATCAACTTCTTTGTCAGCAGGCTGTCTCGATTTAAAAACTGATCGTATACAAAAATATCTCTTGTGTATCGAATCAGTTGACATCCAATGTAGCATATTGATCGGTAAAAGGAAAAGAAATTTGTGATATTCTAAAATTCTACTGCATGTGTTATTAAAAATAAAATGTTTATTTTTGCATGACATAAGTGTTTATCGTTTTTTCTTAATGTTGAGGAAGAGTTTGCACGAGCTGCAATGATAATGTAACCAAAAAAAACCAAAAAAAATAACAAAAAAACCCCCCAAAAAACAAAACAACTTGCAGACTTAGCTTTCTAAATCAATAGGTTCAGTTGCCTGGAAATTTAACTTGGGTTAGGTTTTATAAATAGTGAATTTTTAGGCTAGTTATTATGTTGATTATGTAAACTGATCTTGAAGGATTTTCCGCCAGGTGGGTTGATTTTGTGGGTGAAAAATACACGAAAAATAAATTCCTTCCCAGTGAATATCTATTACCAAATATCTAATATCATAGTAACCTTAACTTATGATCCAAAAATCAAAATGGATAGCCTAGTGTATCAAACCTTTGTATATGATACATAATTTTGACATGTGAAGATAACTGAACAGGTATACCGATACTGTGGGTCATCCTTCCCCATCCTGCATGAATTTATTTCCCATTAATTATCTGTTTACATAGTGGTCAAGATAATATTGTCTGGAGAACGTTTTCTGGGACATGCGTTATATCTCGAAAAAAAAAATCCCACGCCCACACCAAAGTCTTTGCAATGTATTTATGTTCGCAGTTTGTTATAGTCCAAGATTCAACTATGGGCAGTTTCCAGTATTTCCTAGTGGGTTAGTCTACATATGTAAATACTCTCTTTTCAGGACATCAAGCGATACAAACGCCTTTAACTGATGGTGTTGCATTTACAGCATATTTATCTGCACGTGAAACTGTTATATCAAAAGGATACACCATTAGATTTGACAGAATTGTGACAAACATCGGCAATCATTACAATCCCTACTCTGGAGTGTTCACTGCTCCACACCATGGCGTTTATGTCTTTACTTGGAACCTTTATTGTTTCGCGGGGGGCTATATATATTCCCATATCGTCGTCAATGCTAATGTTGTAGGCGCATCGGATACATCGGCACTGGGCGCGTCAGATGTGCGAGCTACGACAGGGATCGTGGTAGTGGAAGTGAACCAAGGAGATGTGGTTTTTGTGCGCACGCATCCACTGAATGGTCACAATGGTAACATCGGTAGTGATGCAGACTGGCGATCCTCTTTCACTGGATGGAAACTATTCTGATATCATTAAATCATACACAATGTAATTCTTATATCTGATCATTCGTTTGAGAAAAACATGTTATGATACTGAAAGGTGTATGTGATGGTGGAAAATTCTTCGACATTAACCACACATCTTTTTAAGTCCCCTGAGTAACCTCTGGTGACCCATTGCAATTGGTCAGTGTCCGCCGTACGTTAATATTTGAACATTTTAACTTCTTGATGACTACCATTCTTTTCAAATTTGGAATGAAGCATCTTTGAGACAAGGGGGATAAGAATTGTAAATTTTAGGATTCCTGCATCCTTGGGATCTTTAGGGAGGGGCAAAAAATTTCTAAAAATGACAAATTTTCAAGAATCGTCTTCTCCATAACCGCACATTTGTAAGAAAAATTAAATGTATAGTTATGTGGAGCAGGAAGGCTTCTACTAAAATTTTAAATTTCATGATCCCCGGAATATAGGCTCTGACTGCAGGGTGGGGGTCAAACTTGGTATACATATTGTATATCTGTACAACATTTAAAAAAAATCCAATGCTATTGATACTAAATTGAAACTAAATAGTCAGACCTTTACCAAAATTGTAAATGTGATGATCCCTGGGATGGGGGTTTTGGTGTAAGGATGGGGCCGAAATGATCAGTTATTGAATATGTTAACAACTGAACACATTAACTTGATAACTACCATTCCAATTCTTTCAAATTTGATGCTAAGCATATATGGGTCATTATGATGATCTTATATGCAATTGCAACCTGTCTTTAGATCAAATGCTGCCTGAAAGGTGTTATATAAGTTGTTCAACCTTTCCTTTCGTGCCTATTTTAGCTACGGATGAATCCGTTTACCTAATGGAGCTAATGGCGAATTTGAACAGTCAACAAGACATTTTATATCCCTTCCAGGCACCTGGTCCCACCAGGGTCTGTGTTTACCCTGTTCAGGATTCTGTGTTTTTTTAAAGAATTATTAATATTCGTCATCTTTATCTTTTTTTTAATGCAGAGCCCCGTGTGGGTCCGGGGTGATAAGAATTGGCCCACAGTATCCTCTGCTTGATCGTAAAAGGCGACTAAAAGGGGCGTCCTGTTTGCCGTGGGATGTGACCCGTGTCGGTGGAAGAGGGGATCCTGATGTCTGAGGTTGATGGGTGTTAAGGTTACAACGCTCATTGACCAACACTCCACTTTGGCCCTAATTTCATCTAAACGGGCGGACGTGTTTGGCTCGGCACGTTCAATCGGCTGGTCACGCCTAGCTTAAACGATATCCATCAATTTTAGTGACTATTTGGTTAATATTTTCCTGTTTTCAGATCACTGTATTCTTCATTGTTTATTCTTCATTGTTTAATGGTGATAGTAATAAATTGGAAAATTCTTGTCTTCTTATCTTGCACAGAAGACAACTTGTTACAAATAATATACAATTTCAATCTATTAATACCGTTTAGGCGGTGGCTAGGGTCAATTGGGTGGATTTGTCCATCTGAGTATAACACCGTTGTATCCTCTTGGTGTTCTTCTTCTGCTGGGATGCCCCCGGAAGAAGGCATCGCCCTTGTTGGCGCTCCGAGGCGGGCGGGGAGCAATGGTGTTGAACCAATTAAACTTAATCATGGCACAAAAAACAACAAAAGACGACTTGTATAAGACGATGACTCTGAGTCTGACTCAGAACGAACAACAAATTGGGCGAGATTTATTATACTGTCAACCTTGGATGAAAATGAAAAACCCATCACGAAACTTTCACCGTTTGTCATCGACAAAACATTAAAAGGGATCATTGGAGAAGCCCAATCAGTTAAAAAAATGAAAAATGAAACTCTTTTGGTTGAATGTAAAAACAGAATTACAATCAAGAAAAATGGGAAAGTTATTCCAACTAACACCTATATTCTTGATTTTGACACACCAAACCATCCTGATAAAATCAAAATTGGATATTACTCCTTGAAAGTAGAAACATTTATACCGAATCCTTTACGTTGTTTCAATTGCCAAAAGTTTGGCCATTCATCAGATCGGTGTAGACATGAAAATGTATGTTTCAGATGTGGTTCTGAAGACTGTGTAGACGATCGATGCCAAAAAGAACCTAAACGTGTCAATTGCGGGGAAAAACACCTATCCTCATCAAAACAATGTAGCGTTTGGTTAAAGGAAAAGGAAATTAAAAAATTAAAAGTTGAAAAACACCTCAGCTACCCGGATGCAAGAAAACTTTATCAATCTCTGCATCCAATAATTCATATGCAGCTGTTTTAAAAAAGAAAAATACAAAAGAGATTGCATGCCAAACAGATCTGGCAATTACATCTACCCAGCAGAATAATTCGACTGCAACTGTGAAAAATCTTAATGACACGTCTTCCTCTACTTCTTCTGCTTCTTCTAATGCTGCTTCTTCTTCTGCAGCTGCTGCTTCCTCTTCTGGCTCCTCCAAGCCACAAATTTCACAGAAACCACAAGAGTTAAATGTTCAAAAAAAAGTTCATAAGCAATCTGAACAAAAGTCTGTCAAAGACTCAGAGTCATCAAAAAAGTCCACCAAACCACTCATAAGAAGTGATAGAATCCCGAAAGGGATGAGGGATCCCATATCTGTTCATAACAGATTTAGGTTTCTGGATGATGAGAAGATGGACACTTCCTCCTCTCAGTCCAGAAGCCATAGCCTCTCACCATCAAGATCCAGATCAAAGATCAAATTAACTTAAATCGTAATGCATCCATCTAAAATCATTCAATGGAATTGTCGAGGTTTAAAAATCAATTTTAATGAAATATCACTTCTTATACAAACATTTAATCCCGTGGGTTTTTGTCTTCAAGAAACACACCTTAAAGAAAGTGACAATATAACTTTGAAACATTACTCCTTATATAACTGTTATGACCCAAGTGACGATCGAGCAAAGGGTGGGTCATCAATATGTGTAAGAAACAATATCTTACACAGTGAAATTAAACTTAAAACTAATTTACAGGCTACAGCAATTCGTGTTTCTCTTCATAAAACCATTACACTGTGTTTAATTTATATTCCCCCACAATACAAATTAGAATTACAAGAGTTAAACAATTTAATCAATCAACTTCCTTCTCCTTATCTCATTATGGGAGATTTTAATGGTCATAATCCCTTGTGGGGTAGTGATAAGTTAACTGATAAAGGCAAAAAGCTAGAGGATTTTGCAAATCAAAATAATCTTTGTATTTTAAATGATGGTTCCAATACCTATCTTCATCCTGGAAATGGTTCTTATACATCTATTGACATCTCTTTAACAGAGCCTACTTTAGCTTGTGACCTTTCATGGACTGTCCACGACGACTTGTGTGGCAGTGACCATTTCCCCATTTTAATTGAAGATATAATCCCTTCCAATAATAATCAAAACCAAAACTGGAAGCTAAATAAAGCAGATTGGAATCTATTTGACAAACTTTGTATTGAAACAATAAAGGAAGACACATTAATCAATGAAAATGATCCAATTTTAAAATTTACAAATATCGTTTTAGAGAATAGTGAAAAGGCTATTCCAAAAACCTCGACAAATCCGAAGAAAATTAAAAAGCCATGGTTCAATGATGCATGTAATGAGGCGATCAAAAACAGAAAAAAAGCGGAAAAACGTTTTAATGTATCCCCGTCCAAAACAAATTTAGATAATTATAGGAAATGTAAAGCAAAAGCCCGTAGAACCTTTAACACAAGCAGGAAAAATTCATGGAAAGACTTTGTTTCTAAATTAAATTCACACACCCCTATTAATAAAGTTTGGAATGCAATTAAAAAGATTAAAGGCAAAAATACAAGTAAAAAATTCACTCATTTAAAAGTCAATAATGACATAATTACTGATGTTACAGACATATCCAATACCATTGCAAATTCTATATCTAAAAATTCATCAACAGAACATATGTCTGCCAAATTTATTGAAGTCAAAAATAGAGAAGAAAAGAAAACTTTAAATTTTTCTTCAGATAATTTAGAAAATTATAACACACCATTCTCCATAGAAGAATTAAAATGTTCTTTGTCAAAATCACATGATACTGCTGTAGGTCCAGACGAAATACACTATCAAATACTTAAACATCTTCCGGAAAGTAGTCTAAAATGTCTTTTATCAATATTTGATAAAATTTGGGAAACGGGCAATTTTCCAAAATCTTGGAAAGAAGCTATTATTATCCCTATTCCAAAACCGGGGAAAGATCACAGTGATCCATCAAATTATCGCCCAATAGCTCTTACAAGTTGTATATGTAAAACCATGGAAAGAATGATTAATGACAGACTTGTCTGGTTTCTGGAGTCAAAACACCTACTTGCAGATATTCAATGCGGCTTCAGAGGCCAGAGAAGTACATTAGACCATCTTGTTAAACTTGAAACATTTATTCGTAATGCTTTTATCAATAATGAACATGCTGTATCAATATTTTTCGATTTAGAAAAAGCATATGATACAACGTGGAGGTATGGGATTTTAAAAGATCTCCACAATATGGAATTAAGAGGTAATTTACCAATATTTGTCTTTTTGAAAGAACGTCAGTTTAAAGTTCGCTTAGGGTCCACTTACTCTAACTTACGTGATCAAGAAAATGGTGTTCCACAAGGAAGTATTTTATCCGTAACATTATTCAGTATTAAAATTAATAGTTTAGCACAGGTACTTAAAAATGATATCGAAGGTTGTTTGTTTGTAGATGACTTCGGTATTTCATATCGTTCAAAAAATATGACAAGTATAGAAAGACAACTTCAACTTTGCTTAAATAAAATTCAAGACTGGGCAGACAATAATGGTTTTAAATTTTCAAAATCAAAAACAACAGGCGTTCATTTTTGTCAAAAACGTAAACACCATAATGATCCAGAACTCAGATTAAATGGAACTCCAATCAAAATAGTTAAAGAATTTAAATTTTTAGGAGTAATTTTTGATAGTAAATTATCCTTTATTCCACATATTCAAATGCTTAAAACTAAATGTTCTAAAGCACTTAATATTTTAAAGGTTGTCGGCAATACCCATTGGGGTGCAGACAAAAATGTTTTACTTCAACTTTATAGATCTTTAATCCGATCCAAGTTAGATTATGGATGTATAGTTTATGGATCTGCTAGGAAATCGTATCTCCAAGCCTTAGATGCAATTCATAACCAAGGTATACGTATCTGTTTAGGAGCTTTTCCAACCTCTCCCATAGATAGCATCTATGTAGAAGCAAACGAACCTTCACTAAAAAATCGACGTATAAATTTAAGTCTTCAGTATATCATTAAACTTCGTTCCAATCCCAAACACCCGTCATATAACTGTGTATTCCACCCTAAATTTGAAACAAAATATAACGAAAAGACCAAAGTCATTAAACCACTTGGATTGAGACTCCAAAAATCTATTAAAGACTCTAAAATAGATTTAAATGTTATTTCTGAATTGCAAATTCCACCTATCCCAATTTGGGAACTTTCAAAACCTACTGTTAATTTAGATCTATCGAAAGACAAAAAATCAGACACAAACTCACTTGAATTTATTCAAAAGTTTAAAGAACTGAAAGACAGTTTTTCAATCCCAAATGAAATTTATACAGATGGATCAAAAGACAAAAATAAAGTTGCCTCCGCTGTTGTCCATAGAAATGATATCTTTTCCGTGCGTTTGCCGGATAACAGTTCAATTTTTACAGCTGAAGCAAAAGCTATTCAATTAGCAATTAATTTTATAAAACAGTCAGAACACAAAAAATATGTTATTTATTCCGATTCCCTCTCTTGTCTTCAAGCAATTAAAAATTGTAAAATTGACCACCCGTATATTTATAACATTTTGAAAGAATATGTGACGCTGAAACGTCGAGGGTATAATGTAGTTTTTTGTTGGATACCAAGTCATATTGGGATACGTGGAAACACCAAAGTTGATAGTGCTGCAAAACAAGCATTACAATTACCAATTACTGATTTTAAAATTCCTTACACAGACCTTCAAACTTTAATTAGAGAATATGTAAAACATTTGTGGCAATCTGATTGGGATGAAAAGGTAAATAACAAGCTACACAATATTAATCCTGTAGTTAGTAAAACACAACATAGTGTTCTTAAACGTCGAGATGAAGTAGTGATTACTAAATGTAGAATAGGACATTCGCGGATGACACATTCGTTTCTTCTACAAAGGGAAGATCCACCTGAGTGTGTCTTCTGCCAATGTCCTCAAACAATTAAACATATTTTATTAGAATGTGGAGATACAGCTCTGATAAGAAATAATTATTTTGATACGCAGTCTATGAAAGATCTTTTTAATAATGTTGATTTAAATAAAATTTTAGGATTCCTACATGAAACTGGTTTTTATCAAAAGTTGTGAAGAAAAAATTTATTGTACAAAATTATAACTAGATGATGATGGTTTTTATATACAGTGATATCTAGACATTTTTAGTACCATATTTTAACATTTTGTCAAATAGCATTTCTTTTTAAATAAATACTGCTTTTATAACATATCTTTTCATTTATATAGAGTCAGGCGCAGGATAGCTGAAAAATTGCTCAAGCGGCTATAAGCAAGAAACAATCAATCAATCATTTTAATGCAGATCTGATACTACTTGTAGTAAATGGTGTTCTAAATGCAAGCAATGCTGCGTTGGTTGTCTGAAAATGCCGGTATTACTGATTTTTATCGCTGATATTCCTTGGTAGTTGAATGAATTGACAATATTCAATCTCGTAATACTATACAAAATATAAATTAGAGAGATGGCAAACACGAACCCCTGGATATACCAGTGAGACCAGGTGCCTATGACAAGTAAACATCCTGTCGACCCATCATACCCGTCGTGAGCCCTACATTCCGATCAGGTAAACAGAGCAATCCGTAGTCAAAATCAGTGTGCCAAGAACGACCTAACAATTGATATGAAACATATCAGACAGTATTTGACCTAATGGAAAGTTCTACTGACACACTAGATCGTCATAAACACTATAAAATTTGCGAAATGCTGACTTTAGACGAGACTTTACAAACCCCTGTAACATATACTTTTTCGTCAGTAGCTTTGATTTAAAAACTGATCATATGCAGAACAAGCTCTTGCGTATCGAATCAGTTGGGATATATAAACACCATATGCAGGTGATGATGGAATATTGCTATATAGATAAGGGAAGTTGACGATGGAGAAATTGAAACCATCCTGTTTGCCATTTGAGTTCTTAGTTTTTCGCCGGCATCTATTTTCAGTAAAATATCTAAGTACGAAGCAGGTGTGGAAGACTCTGTGGTGTCTTTTATTCAAGTTCACTGGGATATATCAAATCGACATATGAATGAAAATGATAATTGTTAATTGATAAAACATCGCTGATATATCTAAATGTCGAATTGGAGGCCACAGCAAGAGGTATTTTCTTCCCACATAGAAGCTTCTAAATGAATTCTGCTTCGTAAGAATGTAAAAATAGATCAGCTAACAAAGGAGCACAATTCGTGCCCATGGAAAATCCAACAGACTGTTGGAAGACCTGATCATCAAAGACTACGAAGATGTTGTCAATGGAGAACTCTAGCATCGTTTTAATCAACTTTAGGGTGTTTGTGCATGGAGTCAGAGAGATGTTTAACAAAATAATTTTTGAAATGATCAATCACTAGACATGAATAGTTTTCCTTTTACCATTTTTGTTGACAAAGCAACTGTCTATGATGTCAAAAAGTCTAGTCTTTAATTTATCGTGAGGTATGGCTGTGTAAAGTGTTGTAAAATCATGTTTTAATGTTAATTTGAGAAAAGTTTTGTGATTTCAAAATCACTAAAAGTTCTTTAGAATTTTAAGAATCCACATTTGATTTACATCACGTTTGGCTTATGTAGTGGCACAATACGTTTGAAGTTTCTCCTTCACAGCAGTTAATATTTTCGTGGGGAGCAAATATAGGGGCTTGGCAGAACGTTTTCATTTCTTTACTTTTAACCACACATGTGGTCAACAAATCCATATGAAGAGTCACTTTTAAAAGACAACGTTCCTCGAAAATTCCTTGAAATTTCAACACAATTGACATCCCAGTCAGTAGGAGGGTACTGTACCTATACCTGATTTCAAAGCATCAAAATATCCCTGACATACAGAAATACATTACAGAATCATATTTGTCGACATTATTAACATTATGCTACGAAAGAAAATTTCAGACATATTTACTTTTCGTTTCTATATTCTTATGAGGTAAAATTTATAGAAAAGTTTCTAAATGAAAAGAACAAGAATATCTTGCTGTGACTTCTAACTTGACTTTAAAATATACCGCCTACATTTTATCTATAAACAATACTCACTTTCAGTCATGTCGTTTCAATATATCGCAATGAATTCTGAGGCCTCCGTTGGTGCGTGGTTAGAACATCGCTGTCAAAATCACAAGACCTCTCACCTCTAGTCGGCGCGGGTTCGATTCTCGCTCGCACCGATGCATTTGAGAAAGTTTGCCAGATTCCTTTTGGAAGGCTGGTGGTCTGTTCCCGGGTACATTGTGTCTGGGTTCTCTCTTACGCCTATAAAAAGCTGGACGCCACCAGAAAACTGAAAAATTGTTGAGTGTGCTGGAAAACAACAAAGAAACAAAAAACCAATCAATCAATCAATTCGAAATATGAAACACTAGAGTCCGATATCTACTCAAAACTGGATATTTTAAAAGTGAATTGTAAATCAATTCTTAAGAACGTTTAGTAAATTTGAAATAACTTTTTTTCTCAGCAACAACATATCCTCACAATGAAGAAACAAATAGGACTTTTGACAACATAGATAGCTACTTCTACAACAAAAATGGAACACGAAAATATTCATACCTTGTGATGAGTCACATAAAAAAAGAATTACCACTCTAACTATACGCACAAGTACTCTGAAGTTGTTACTGAAAAGATACTGAAGTTCTTCAATGACAATATCGTCACAGTCTTTGTTGTCCAGGTCTGTTGGATTCCCCATGGGCACGAAATGTGATGTTGTATTAGCTAGCCTGTTTTATATTCTTATGAGGTAGAGTTGATGCAAAAGCTTCTAAATGAGAAACAATCTCTTCCTGTGATCTCCAACTCGACATGTAGATATGTCAACGACGTTTTATCTATACTCATTTCATTCGCACCTCAATTAGATATATCCAAATGAATTTGAAGTAAAGAACACCACAGTCTTCCACGTCTGCTTTATACATGACTATTTTATTGAGCATAGATGTTAACGGCAAACTAACAACTCAACTTTATGAATGAATGACTTTAGCTTTTCCATCGTCAGCATTCCATATTTACTTAGTAATATTCCATCATTGCCTGCATTTGGTATGTATGTCTTTAATGTGATCCAGTACGTAAGAGTATGTTCTGCGTATGATCAGCTTTCAAATCCAGATTGGCTACTGACAAATAAGTTCATGTTACAGAGGTTTCAACAGTCTCGTTGAAAGTTACAATTTCGCAAATACTACGATTGTTATAATGATCTAATTTACAAATATGGCCTGTCGTTATGTCGAATGCTCTCTGACGTGTTAGATACCAATTGCTGACTGTACTTTACATACTAATTTTGACTACGGATTAGTCCGTTTACCCGATCAAGATAAAGGGCTCATGGCGGGTATGACCTGTCAACAGTGGATGTTTTCCTCCTAGACACCTGATCCCACCTCTGCTATGCCCAGAGGTCCGTGTTTGCCTTACTGTAAAAGCAATATTAGCTGTCATTTTGGTGTAAAAAATGTTAGCTATCAATTTGTGATATACTATTTCAATGACAGATAAAAATGTTTATAAACTTTTGTTAATAATCAGAGGTTGTAAGTGAAGCAAACCTGCGTTGTCTTCTCGTACAAAAATTAGTGCTATATATTCATCAAAGTCGAAATATATATTGTAATGAATTTTAGATTTTTAAATTTATTTTGATTTTATCACTGATGATAGCTAACATTACATACAAAACTTTAACAACAGTAAATTTTACAACAAAATAAAATTTACAGATTTAGAGCTAATATTGCGTTAAATTTGCATTCTTTATAGGAATTATGAGATTGATCACTGTTCGTTATCTTCAGTTTTACAACTATGGAATTAAAACATAAACAACATACACATGTATGATTGAGAACAAATTGTAGAAAGAGATGGGACTATCCTGCATACATCTTGCCAATACACATGTTCTAGAAATAGATTTAAAGAAAATAATTATGAAGACATAACCAAAACCAATACCCTTCCCAAAAATATAGTCGCGATTAGGATAGAAAATATATTTTATAAACCAAACCATACAAGTAACCGTATAAATGTATCTTACAAATAGATAAGCTAAAAAGTGGATAAATTGGTGAGAATGCGTCAACCATATTCTAAAAAATACTGACCAGTGCTAAAATACGATGGCTACTGTGAATATGGAAATGTTTCTGGAGTTATTTTTAACAGGGTGAGTGAGGCTACCTACCGTCACTATCACAATCATCATCACTATCACGATGAAGTCAACATCATGATCATCGTTGTCATTACATCAACAGATATGACGCCACAACATTGATGGATTTAAAAATTGCATGATCCTTTATTATAATGGCAAAATTGTCAATTACAATGAAAATCAATAATAATCTGCATGTGCTGAGAAATCATCGCACAGTACTTATGACTGTAAATAGATATAAAGAAAATCGAGAGGAACCTTTGCATTGCAACGAATTCTATAATTAGACAAGAGAATCAATAAGAGGCCATTTCATCATGCAATGCACGTGAGCTGGAAAATTGTGTAGGGATTTTGTCATTTTATCAATTTCAATTTTACCAAATTCCTCCGTGCATGAATGTTATTAGACGTCAGAAACGAACCACTTTAACTTTCTCCCAGGGTTTTACGTTGAGTTTTAAATCAGCATTTTTTTTGGGGGGGGGAGGGGTAGTTTTAATCTCTCTCAATTACCCGACATGTAATTACAGTTCCTGAAACGTTCTACTTTACCATTTTTCAGTTCGCTCACAGTGCGCTCACCGTGCGTTCACCGTTTGTTCAGCGTGCGCTCTCCGTTCACAGTTTTACGTTCACAAATCGTTCAGTGTGCGTTCACAAGAGTGATCACCGTGCGTTGTCCGTTCGTTCATAGTTCAGTCCTTGCATTGTCATTCGGAACATGAATGTGAAAGTAGCGATATTCATTGAAAGGAGAAAATGGAAAAGGAATGTGTATAAAAGTAACTATCAGTCTTATATGCAGATGGAATTAATTCCTGATGTAATATGTCACATTTCTCAATACATTCTCAAACAACATAATTACATTTGGCCTCAGGATGCCATAAATCTTCTATAAATGTTGTTTTCTGATCAAACTATCTCTAAAATCAAATACTTTTGACAAATGTAGTAACATTATTTTATACTGTTTCTTTAAGTGGTATTGGTATTAATTAACAATCAAATTGCAATAAATTATGAAACTTTAACATGGCTATTCTAGAGAATTATAAAGTACTCTGGCGTACTCTTTTTAGTACAACCATTCAAAAATTCTAAATATGATATCAAATGTGCATTTCTTTTCTACTTTTATATGTACACATATATCTCTATATGTAATACTGCACACAAAGTACATATGAAATATGCTTTTGTTTGTGTATGTTGCTGCACGCATTGATGTAAAATTTACGATCATTTCATGAGTTATACATTCAGTACTTGTACAAAAATGTAGTTTGCTTTGTTTAAACTGAATATATTCACAACTTTCGAACATGCAGTTTCTCAATTCCAGGTTATCCTATTACTATTTAATACCATTTTTCTTATCTGATTATGAAATATTCCAAGGGAAAAATCCGATATATTCCGAATAAGTAGACCATTTGCATTCACCGTGTGCTCATCGTTCACTTTGCGTTCAACGTTCGCTTTGCTTTCGTTCAGCGTACGTTCTCCGTTTGTCTACCGTTCGCTCACCGTGCGTTCACCGTTCAAATGGGAAAGTATAACGTTTCAGGGACTGTGCAACCATTTACACACATGAATGTGCTTGGAAGATTAAACTTCATATATTAAATAAATTTTATTATATTTCTATTAAGTGTCGTGAAAATTTGTAAATAAATTAACCTGAAGTATATATATATATATGGCGTTCACAAATTCGCTCATTAATTCGAATGGGGTGTACTTGTATATTATTTAGTCTTTATTTTCATCACTTTTTCTTTCATTCTCTCTCTTGACCGATTGATTGATTGAAGAGAAGATCATCGATTTCAAACAAAGATTCTTTTTCATGAAAGATAGGAGAGGTTGGGTGATTTCATCTTCCTAACTTCAACTCTTTCTGTAGTGTATTAGAGATAAAAGTATTGCTGTTATCAAAGTTAAAACCTCATAGCAACGACACAAGTAGTCATTGTCGTCATAACAACGACACAAGTAGTCATTGTCGTCATAACAACGACACAAGTAGTCATTGTCGTCATAACAACGACACAAGTAGTCATTGTCGTCATAACAACGACACAAGTAGTCATTGTCGTCATAACAACGACACAAGTAGTCATTGTCATTGTTTTAAGCATGAATGTACAATGCTCTGCGGTCTACAACGTACAACATACAATGAAAAATATATACAAAGTTTTCAATTTACTTTTACTTACAATTCACCCTTTGCTATCAGTAAAAGGTGATTAAATGGGACGGTCCTTTGGATAAGGTCTCAAAAACCGAGGTCCCGCTGAATTTTGCAGTCCGTTACACGAAAGCATGAAAAGGTAGAACAATTTTAATTAGATCTACACCCCTTCCAAGTAGATAGAGATAGATACCCATTCTCCGCTTGGAATATGATGATACCAAATCAAATGATTTTACACATATGTATATGTTTATGTAGATGAACTTCGGTTGTAAAATCTTTCTTTGTCATTACGGAACTGCCAATGGCTGAATACCCAACCTTTTTTCAAATGCTAAACTTGTTTACTCTTCCACTTCCTCAGTACATGATCATCACAATCACATGTGGTCCGCAACAACTCTCCTATTCCATCCATATGTAATGATACGCTGTAAATATTTTTTTTTTCAATAAAGAAAGCCTCTACTCAAAAATACATATGTATGTGCAGTGAAAAGTTTAAGATAACGAACAGTACTCAATCTTGTAATTTCTATAGAAAATACAAATCAGAAAGATGGACAAACACGGACATACCAGGGGTGAAACCTGGTGCCTCCACTGTCAATCGGCCACACCCGTCGTGAGCCCCATATCATGATCAGGTAAACGGAGTAATCCGCAGTCTGAATCAGTGTGCCAAGAACGGTCTAATAATTGCTAGGAAACAGGCCAGACAGCATTTGACCTAATGGAAGATTGTACTGGCAAACTAGATCCTTATAACGACCATAAAATCTGCAAAATGCTGACTTTAGATGAAACTGTACAAACCTCTCAGATTCACTTGAAAAGTGTCATTCTTGTTTCACACTACATACCACTAAGTAACTTCATTTGAGAACTACTAGTATAACATTAAGCCAGGCCGGGATGCTGCAACTCTTAGAATCTGAGAATGCCAAGTTGAAGAGAGCCTGGTCAATGGTCACAATATCTGTGTCTGCCTATCATGAAGTAAATTCTGAAAAAGGATATAAAATTACAAATAATTACGAGATACGAAAGACCCTCCTATACCCAAGTTTACAAGATACCTGACATAGGAGGAATCAAATGCAATGTAATGTCCTAAATGGACATTTTTTGTGGTCCAAATAGTAAGCATTTGAATGTAAAAATAATAGTAATAATCCATTACCTTAATAAACCATTTACTTAATAAAACATTTACTTTCGCTAAAATACCCCAGGTAGAAAATATACAAATAACATAAATATTAAGTATTTAGGTGTTTTGTGTTGTGAATGTATACAGGAATAAAGCTTTGAACAATGTTTGTGAATAGTTATCAAAGATAACTTCTGGTATAATGTTTAAAAGGGAATTGAATACGTCATGTGTAATAGGTAAGCGTACATGTATATCAAAAGCATTGCCAAGCCGATAAGCTGCAGCTACACAATATTTAGAATGACAAAAGGAATGATTTGCATCAAGCAATTTTATTATCTTATGAACATACCCAGTAGCAAACAAGAATATTGAGAATGTTCTTGGATGGAAGGTTTGTTTAAACAAATACGATACAAACAAGGCAACTGGGGTTGTACTAAGAGAACAATATCACGGATCTTAAAAAATAAACAAAGAGAATCAAATGCAGCCCATGCCCTATCATAAGTAGTTGTTGTAGGATTTAGTTTAGCTAATGTCGGTTTCAAATATAACAAAATAACTCCATTGTTACCCTCTTGAAATAATTATTGAGCAATGGGGACCAATGGTGGTATATATTTTGGAAATTAAAAAGGGGTCCAAACTTTCGGAATGTCCTTTAACGACATAACTCGAACCATATGGTTATGAAATGTCGGGCTAGTTAGTCAGCCCGTGGGCTGACTAATTGTAATGGGTTAAAACTTCAAATGCGCTTGTGAGTCAGGGAATTCTGGGAGGTGAAGTTTGAGTAAATCAGTCCTGATATTGTCGTTTTTGATGAAACTGGATCCTGTATAACACATAACGTCTTTGCTGTAATTCATTAAAAGAACTCAGAACTATTTTTAAAACGCTTTATCTTTAAGCCTTATTTTTAATCAGCTTCTAACAACCGTATACTAATCTACTTATGTCACTGTTTTCAAGTTGTTCGCGTCTGACGTTATTCTCCACTGAGAGTTATCGTTCTTTTTCAAAATGCGTTTTGTGTTAAAATGCAGAAGCCGTTCTCTCAAGAGGCACGACATTCATCTGTAATAGGTGTGTTCCCCGAACGTCAACTCGCCAAAAACAACATCTCATTAGGATAGGGGATTAAGGGGTTATCAGGTGGAAACGCAGGTAGAGTTTACCTGTATCATATACACAGGTAGAATTTACCTGTGTTGCATACACTGCGTACAGTTAATTAAAAACAAATCACTCTGAATATTTTTTTGGCTGTAAAGTTTAATTTTACTTTCATATATTGTGTTATATATTATGTATTATATACTGATTTTTTTTGGGGGGGGGATTTTTTTTCATTTTATGTTATTATTTTTTTTTAATTTAAATTTTTATTTTACGCTCACATTGCTATAGGTGAGCAACTTATAAAATACATGTGGAAAAATAAGCAGGATTTGGCATATTTTGTAATATGTAATAATTTATCATAAATATGTTGTAGATGATGCGATATCGCTAATGCCTAAATTCTATGAAACACAAAAATATATTGCTTATAAAAATGGTGAAAAGGAATTAGTTTGACACCTGCTGGAATCAATTATTATTATTTTTATCTATTTATTTTTTTATGTTTTATCTTTTTAATTTTTTCTATTTATCTATTTATTTTTGTTGATGATCTGTGTAAAGACCGAGATGAAACCGACCTTACCGCGACGACAGAGACATATACAGATTACGTGACTGAACAGTGGGTGGATGGTGACAGACTGCTATTGAACCACTTTGGCACTGAGGGACCCCATACTAACAACAATCTTGAAGGATGGCACAGGAAGCTGAAAAGAATGGCCCAGCACATACACTTCATCTTCACCACTGTGCAGATTTTCAAAGACATACAGAACGCCAAGGAAATTAAGAAGATGCAGATGAACGCCGGGGGACTGTAAGACCACCCACAAAGAAGTATATGACCATCAGCAGAAGACTGCAGGAGAGGTTGCAAGACGGAATAATCGACTTGATGACGTTTACAGATTCTGCATCCGAACTCCTACACCTTGGACAGTGACAGTATGTGACTTCAGAAATCATGAGAAACAATGACAAAAAAATATGGATAGATCATATATGTACAGTAGGGGGACAAAAGTGTTGAGAAAACAAATGGCGTCACGTTACCAATGCAAGCGAGATAACTCATACGGAAAACCTTCTTGACAGTTGGTTTACTTAGATAAAATAAAATAACTTACCTCAGTACTTAGTTAAGTGTCCCTTCAATCGAATTACTTGCTGGATTCTCCTGGGAACAGAATTATAAAGATTTCTCACATAATTTAAGCTAATGTCCTGCCATATCCTCAGCGTGTGTTGAAAAAGTTCATCTGCGGAATTTATATTGTGCATCTGTGATTGAAGTTTCCGTTTAATATATAGCCAAACATTTTCGATGATGTTTAAGTCTGGAGACTGTGCAGGCCAGCTCATGCCTTTAATTCGATTTCTGGCAATGAATTCCTGGGTCCTACGAGATCGATGTACGGGGGCATTGTCATCCTGAAAAAGGTAGCTTCCGTTGGGAAAATGACGCACTATCACAGGCCAGAGGTTTGTATCTAATATGTCAATGTATTTTTCAGAATTTATATTTCCTTCCACTCGACATAATGTCCCCACGCCATGAAAACATAAGCAACCCCAAACCATGATGCTGAACTTTCGGCCATTTTGTCGCGGTACTAAGTCGGGTCTCCAACCTTCACCGGCTTTTTTCCACACATGCACTCGGTTGTTCTCACCAACACATATCTGAGACTCGTCACTGAATATAACTTTCGACCACTGATTTTGTACATCCCATCGCCTCTTCCCTCTACACCATGATAAACGTTTCTTTCTGTTGACACTCTTTATCACAACTTTTTTCCTATATACACCCCTTGAGAAACCATTAGCTTTCAATCGGCGTTTAATAGTTTTCTGAGACACTGATGTTGCTCTTCTGTCATTAAATTCAGCAGCAATGTCCCTAAGAGGAGCCCGACGATCCTTGTTTACAATCCTCTGAAGCCTCCGATACTCCCGATCGTCAATAGAACGAGGCCGACCTGATCTTGGTAAATTTTCCGTAGATCCTGTACTCTGAAACTTCCGAATAACACGATACACTGAAGCTAGAGATCTGTTGACACTGCTTGCAATATCTGATGCCTTTTCTCCGTTCAAAAACAATTCCACGATCACTTGTTTCAAGGGTGTTGACCATTTCTTGTCGATTTGCCTTCATTTTGTTGTCGAGATATTATGTAAACAAAACTATGAGCAGACGATGAATTACACGTAATGATCTACGTCACACATGCTAACCTATTTATATTTCAAGGGAATTTCCATAACTCGAACAATAAACAGTAAATAAACAGATTTATTATGCGCGATATTTTGATAAGGTAACGTGACGCCATTTTTTTCTCAACACTTTTGTCCCCCTACTGTAGCTTGACTTTAAATATTACTTGTTTGTGAATTAGTGACAATGTTGTATTTAAAGTGTGATTAAAATAACATTTGTTAAACAATGATTTAATGAAAATTGATTGTGTTTCATATTCTATGCACTATATACGGACTGTAAAATGCATGAAGATACATTCAATTATTTCAAAATTATTGTAAAAATGATCAGTGCTTCTTTTAAATACTCATTAATTAATACGTACAGTGCTATATATAACAATTATTGTAGTAAGAAATTTGGGAGAATTTATTTACTTTGCCTTATTGAAACTTAAATAATCCAGGTAAACTCCCCTCCTTTCCCTTTAGAGAGGCCCCTTAATCCCCAATCTTAATGAGTTGTTGTTTCTGGGGAGTTGACGTTCCGGGAATAAACCCTGTAATAAAGTTATGTTTAGCTGCTCATTTGTGCGAACCTTTAAAGTATATTTTTTTGAAAGAAAATCAGTAATAATGAGAAACCATCGCATAGTGCTTACAACTATGAATAGAAGTAAAGAAAATCAATAAGAACTTTACATTGCGATGATTCTATAATTAGACGACCAAAAAATCAATAATAAGAGGTCATTTCATCATGCTATACAGGTCAACTTGAAACAGCATCACATTAATATGCTGTTAGTGCTGTCTTTTGATCGAACGCTGGTACACATGATGTTATGTGTAGGATTTTGTCATTTTTGTCAAGTTCAGTTTTAACAAATATTCCGTTATTAATGGGATTAGGCAAACGAAACAACATATTTTAGCTTTGTCCCAGGGTTTTACGTTAAATTATGAGCTATTAAAGTTCTATCAGTTATCTTTTTTTTCTTTAGCTATATAGTTTTAGATCACTTTAAATTACCCGACATATCATTACAATCATTTACACATGAATGTGATTGAAAGATTTACTTTACTCATATTGAGTATTTTTCAATAAATTAACCTGAAGTATGAATATAAAAGGGGATGGCCATGCATTTCGATATATAAAAGTCCACGTGTTTGATATGTAAAGTATATGTCAAAGCGGATTTTACCAGTGTTCACAAATTTCCACATTCGAATGGGATTTACTGGTGCATTATTTAGTTTTTATTTTCATCAAAGAGAAATTGAGTGAGAAAGAGAAATGAAAAACCAGTTGGAATATGCGAATTGGTGAACGCCTGGAAAATATACTTATAATATATCAAACACACTGTCTTTCACAAATCAAAATGCATGCCTGTCCCCTTTCATATTCATATTTCAGATTAATTTATTGACAAATTTTCACGATACTTAACAGAAATATAATAAATGTATAGTATATACATTCATAGGTAAATGGCTGCAATTACATGTTTGTTATTTTAGAGTGATCTAAAACTAGCCAAAATATTATTAACAGTACTTTAATTGTTCATAAAACTCTGGGAGGAAGCTAAATTAGGTTATTTCTGTTGCCAAGTCCCATTCATGTATGGAGTATTTGGTAAAAAAAAAAAAAAATGTCGAAATTGAACTTGATAAAACACCATCACATAACATAATGTGCGCCTGACCTCGCTCAAACGGTAGCACCGACATCATATTAAATTGATGCTCCATTTTGACTAAAAATAAGGCATGAGATAAAGCGTTATAGAAGTATTTCTCAGTTCTCTGAATGACTTACAAGTTAGATGTGGTGTATTATACAGGTTCCTGTTTCACTGAAAGAGACAGTATCAGGAATGATCTACTCAAATTTACCTCCCAGAATTCCCTGACGTGCAAGCGCATTTGAAGTTTAACCCTTTTCAAATAGTCAGCTATTCATTTGTGGAATTAGATTGAGCTTCTTGGTTTTCTTTTTCTTTTTACATTAATGTTTGTGCTTGAGCATCAATAATTTGTTTCAGATTTACATCCTTCTGTGTGGCGGATACTGAAAAGTTTCAAAAGGGGAATTTCAACCCAAGTTAGTACCTTTTCCTCCAAGGAAAAGGAGGAAGATGAAGAATCCATGATGCAACAAAGGACCTTTTTGAAAAGAAAATGACAACCAAACACAGCCCTTGTAACCCCCTCTCTCTACACCTGTCACTGTCATTGAGTTATTAATGTATTTTATTGCCAGGTTTATATCAATGGAGTAAGTACATAATGAAACTTTTTATTCATACCAGATTTTGTCTTCTGTTTAATTTGACCTATAAGGTTCAAATTATATACAAGACACTTAATTCCGAAGTTAAAGGTTAGACCTACAAATATTTGATATCCAATATGATTATATATCATTATAGCTCTAGAAAAATGACTTACAATGAAATATGTGCATGTTTTAAGATTAAAAAAAGTTTTAATATGCATATTTATTTCACCCTAAAATATTAAGCTTCTGTAAGAACCACGTGTATGGTCCACGTATTGCAGTCCATTTTTAGACGATGTTATCTAAAACCACTTCTAGGTCTGTGGGCGGAACTGCAAATAGACGGGGATCCTAGCGATGGAATTTTGGAGGCAGAAAATTAAGAAATTTGAAATTTTTTTTTTGTCCCATACCGGCTTTTCTGAAGAGGACTATTAGCTTACCCTCGAAATTTTATATAGGATAGTTACAGATCAAGTTTGAGTTTCATTACGCTTGACCTACGTTTGACTGAATTATGCCCCTTGATGAATACTTGATGTTTTCCGTACATTTCTCGTCATTAGATGAAAATGTTCAAATGAAATTTGATATGACTTTATCTTGGATAGTTACAAATCAAGTTAAAGTATAATTATACTCCTTGATAAATTGCAAGAATCAGCTTTTCGGACTTTTATTTCGCTTTGGGTGAAGCTATTCAACTGGAATTTTATATATGACTTTTGAATAGTACATATCAAGTTTGAGTTTCGTAACGCTTGTCCTACGTTTGACTGAAGTACTGCCCTGCTTGATACGTGGCTTTGTCTTGGATTGGTACAGATCAAGTTAGAGTTATGCTTGACTTACTTTTGACGAAATTATCCTGCCGGTAGAGGACTTTGTATTGCCTGCAATACACTCAGAATGCTTGTTATTGTCAATATTAAATGTGTATGATTGTAAACAGTTTTTTGAAGCCTTTTGAATGGCATTTTGTGATAATCCCAAGTTACTGTTATATTACATTCCTGGATTCATGAATATTCAGGAGATAACGGCGTTGTAATCAACAGGTGTTATCACACTGCTGGATTTCAGAGGAACGATGATATTGATGTTAGATAAGCAATCTTACAGTCAGTGATAAATGCGATAAATCAACATGGTTTAATTAGTGAAACCGAGTAAGTAAACAAGAATACTTAGAAGAAAATCCCCCTTCCCAGTAATTGTACAGTAATTTTGTTCTTGCAAAATGCAATTAAACTATAAAGATTTTTTATCATGTGCAATTTGATTTGAATGAGGTGATTTCGTGTTCTATCTTAAGTGTGTTTATTTTCAAATCGTTTTTTTTTTAATTGGTGACGTAATTAATATTGAAATCAATTACCATTGGCCTTTGTACGATAGTTATGATTTGTTTGTTGGTGTGTTTATTTAATTGAAGGTATCAATAACTATGTTTCAAAACAGTGCGTGATGGTATAGAGAAGTTGCCAATTTGTCCTCATGAATCAATCTTCTGTTTATAATTCTTTTCAGGACTTCAAACGACACAGACACCTTTCCCCGGTGGTGTTGCATTTTCAGCATACGTATCAATATATGAGACCGAAATATCATATGACCACTGTGGCAATCGCTGTTCATATCGAACGCACCCCAACTTATTTTTTTACCCATAATGTCAGCAACGAGCTTTTGATACATTGAAACACATGTTATCAGACAGGCCAATATTGAAGTTGCCGGATTTTCATGAAACCTTCATTTTACGCACGGATGCTGCAGATGATGGAATAGGTGCTGTGCTGTTACAGATGGAGGATGGCGAGAAATTACCCGTAGCGTACGCCAATAGGAAACTTCAACTTTGAGAAAAAGCATATGCTGTTGTTGAGAAGAAGTGTCTGGCTGTAGTGTGGGGTATACAGAAGCTCCACCAATACCTTATGGACGCGAGTTTCTACTAGAAACCGATCATCAACCCCGACCTACCTCAACAAAGCGAAGACAGAGAACTCCAGACTGATGCGTTGGGCTTTGCAGCTTTAGCCATACCGCTTTCGGATCATTGCGATTAAAGGAACCGACAACGTGGGCGCTGACTCGTCAGTAAGGTGTACAGTAGACGGTACAGGTATGTATATAGGTTTTATTGTAAATACGTGAGAATTTTCAAAATTCAGTGATTGTTTATTTGAAATTGTGGGACAATATTCTAAGGGGGGAGGTATGTGACAATCTCTGTTCATATCGAACGCACCCCAACTTATTCATTTTTACCCCAATTCTTTGCAACGGGCTCGGCTGACCCTAACAATAGGCGCTAGGTCATACCCGACCGAGCTGTCTAGCTATACAGACGTATTTGGTATTAGATGAGAGTATCGTGTTAGAAGCCTGTGTGGCATGTTCTAGTCCATCTATTTCAACATTTGACACGGACACGGATAGCTGTCCGTGGTAAGAATTTATTTAGTGTTGTGTAGTTTATTTTATGTAAATTTTTGCCTTTTTATTAGTTTTACGTATTCGTCCCATAAAGTCACCTTGGCCATTGGCTACATTTTTATTGTTACTTTTTCCATTAAAATACTTTGTCGGAAGTGCGTCGCCGGAAGTTTCAGACGCCATATTGTTTGCTGTAAACAAATAACTTAGTTACCATATACTTAGAATTTTTTGAGATGTTGCCTTTAATATAATTCTATTTATATATTATCATAGTTTGATACTATCAGTGAGATAAGGATGTAAGATATTAAACAATATTGTTTTAATTGTGGTGTTATGGTATCACTTGTACACTTATTGTAGTGGCATATTGTTGATGTTGATGATGATGTTATGGTAAAGATGACGATGATGATGTTCTGGTGATGTCTAAGATGACAATGATGATGTTATGGTGATGTCTATGATGACGATGATGTTCTGGTGATGTCTATGATGAAGATGATGATGTTCTGGTGATGTCTATGATGACGGTGATGTTCTGGTGATGTCTATGATGACGATGATGTTCTGGTGATGTCTATGATGACGATGATGTTCTGGTGATGTCTATGATGACGGTGATGATGTTCTGGTGATGTCTATGACGAAGATGATAGTGATGATCATGTCGATGATGATGATGATGATGATGGTGTTTATGGTGTTGACTGTATTTGTCCGTTCGTAGGTCCAGGACTATAGCCCCGGACTTTCGGACATTTACATTGTGTTATTATTTGCATAAGATGTACAGAGATGTTTGCTTAATCATATTTTTTGGTCATTGTATATATATCATTTTTTCCTAGTTGTGTGAAAGGTGTGTGAGTGTCTGTGTGGTTTAATGTTTATGTATCTATCCTTTCTTTCTTTCTCATCTTTTTTTTTTTTTTGTTAAATTTAAGATGTCTTGTTATTTGGAGTAGCCTCCGCTCATCTCGTCAAATGCTGTCGGAAGTGTTTCGTATCAATTGTTAGGCCGTTCTTTACACACCGATTTAGCAACGAATTACTCTGTTTACCTGATCAAGATGGAGGACTCATGGCGGGTGTGACCGGTCAACAGAGGATGCTTACTCAGACACCTCTCCACCTCCAGCGGGTCCAGGAGTTCGAGTTTGTCCTGTTCTTAATTTGTATTTTTTATGGAATTTATAAGATTGACCAATGTTTGTTATCTTTACTTGTATCTCTCATTAATATTGATTAATGAGACAGGACTTTATTTTTGTTTATGTCTGATGAATTTTATAGATTGCCGCTTTTATCATCTCTTGTTTTTCCAGGATTTCAACAAACATTGAAGGTGATCGCTGGTTTAGAAGAATTTTGGAGATATAAATTTACTGTGAATGCCACCACAATCAAGGGATCTACTATATCTGAAGAATCATCTGTAATCAGGACAAAACAAGGGGGTAATGCAGCTTTATGATAAACGTCAACTTTTTATTTCGACACTTTGGTAATTGATAACGGAGGTACATGTATGAATTTGTAAAATCTTAAATTGTTTGCACTTACAATAAGATTCATAATGATACATGTTTCATCTTCTGGTTTCACACAAGATACCAGCAAACGATCACCATCTTTCACTTGCATTTGGCATGTGTCAGAATACCCTTGTGACCACCAAAAAATTGATCACAAAGACAATGGCCTACATTTTTCCAGTTCCTTACACCGGAAGTTGGGGCGCGCGCTAGCTGGGGAAAAGTGTTGGGTGTTACAACAGTATTTGATGTTTATTTCTGTTCAAGTTATAATGCAATTAATACCAAGAATTTCAGAAGTAATATATTAAAAAAAACATATATCTGGAATTAAGAGCTCAATGAAAGCATGTGATTTAATCAAGCATCGTTTAAAACAAAGGTGGAGACAATAAGTTGACTTTACAATCTTTACAAACAAAATAATAATAAAAAACAAAACTCTAAATCCTAAAGTGTAGGGGGAGAGAAAGAGAGCTGATCTTTCAGTTCAGTTCATAGATTAAATTTTATATATCAAATGCAATCGACGACAATGCATTTTTGCGGTATTCAATGCATAATGGTCATATTTCTAAACTAGTAAATGGATGGTGGAATTTTTTTAGTCGTGGTATCATTTTGAAAGGTACAACAAATAGAAATATTAAACCATAGGAATTTTGATCCCTGCGTGATTTATTTCACCTAGAAGTTTACATTGAAAAATATAGGAAAAGCATGTTTTATTGAAATATTTTTAACAGAAATTATATTTTCGTAAAAATCTCCGGGTAAAAAGTTGCATACACTTTCTTTTTATGAAAATATAAAATGGAATTAATCATATACCGAACATATTTTTAGATAATTAGATTTTTCGTATTTTTACGAAAGGCAGAGGTTCTATTGGCGCTTAAAAAGCATGAAATGACTGGCATAAATGTACAACACAATCGCATGACATGGGGTAAAATGCACCGGAAAATATTGCTAACACAGATTGCCAATATTGCCAATACAGAAACATATAGAAACCGAGAAGGAAAACTAACTGGATCACTTTAAAGATAGATTGAATTTAATATTACAGAAATAGATTGGGAAATGCATATAAGAAAGAAACCAAATGAATAAAAAGATTAACTAGTGCATTCTAGACACAGATTAGATTTAACATTAAACTGATCACTTGCTATATATATATGTACATATAAAAACGGATTAAAATGAGTAGAAATACTAAATGAGGCATTTTAAAAAAGAAATGTAAGATGTATGTACGTTCTAAACGTATAAGCACAATCATAAAGATGAGTTTTAATATATAATGTTATTGGTGTTTTATTTCCTAATGTATTGAAAGTGAGTTCAATAGCAGAGGAGCCGCTTTTGTCGAAACGTCTTTCACAATACGTCTTCGTCCGAGTAGTTGTAACAGTTAATAACATGAACACTTCTGAACGAAAGCAACTATTTGGGACGTAACCCTCGACGAGCTCTGCAATACACTTTGGGGCTATATAATGTAAAGATTTAAACGTACAGCACAACTCTGTTAAATCGACATTGGTATGAAAGAATACCATATAATAGTAAAATAGCGCAAGATAGGTACATGGGTGGGGGTGGGGGGTGGGGGTGGTGTTTATATGAAATTACGACGCATTATAATTGTCATTATCAGATATAGTTTTGAAGCATTCTGGCTTATATGCTATTAAATGCACACTGGACTCTATTATTCATATATATATATATATATATATATATATATATATATATATGATAATTAGATTTCATTGTATATCTAATTAACAATTAACATTTAATATATTTTAAAATCTTGAGCTATAATATGCTTGTAAGAAAACATTGTGAGATTTAAGTAAAATGTGTATCTTTTGAATTATTTTAATCATGGAACATAACCCTTTATAATAAAAAAAAATATCAAATACGCAGTAGGGTTAAGGTGTTCCCGAGTAGAATTGACAGGTAATAACAAGAGGTTTAAATTAAAGCAAATTTCTCCCAATCGTCGCATATTCTACTAATAATCGTTTGTCAATATATAAATAAATAGTATGACACAAGGGGAAACCCCTCATTGAACCATTACGTCGTTGTAAATGACATATTTTTATCCTCGAAACTTTCTGTTAATTATTACCTCGGTACAGGTGGAACATGCACTCAAATTACTTACAGTTTGGGCTAAACATATTGATATTGATGTAATAAATTTACAAAGTATTTCGGACCGGAACGATATCATCTCGTTCTTATTAATTTCCATGATCTTTATCAAAATATAGGGTAATTACCATATTCATCGCCATATCTTATGTAAACGAGACAAACAATCCTACCATCCGTATCAAAATCCTGTATCTACAACTAGTTACCTACTGAAATATGCCTTGATCGAAAGAAAATACAGGCAACTTTTACTTGTACCATCGCGTTTAATATTGCTACATCTACTCTCGAGACTTTTTTTTTCGCATATTGGGGATATTTCAAGGTAACAATATATCATAAACATTAATGTAGCTCATACTAAATATAAAACTGGGATATTTATGTATTATCCAAGAAAAAAACAAATCATTTGAGAAGTATTTGATATGCAGATTTACACATATACAGCTTGAACACTGATAACGCTAGTAAATAACAACATACATTGACATTTTCCCCGCGATACCAGAGATAGGTATGCCGTGACGTACTATACTATTGTGACCTTAACTGATGTGAAGTGTAGTGAGGTACATCTTGATGCATGATAAAAGTGCATTTTAATTAAATCACATTTCATGCATGTGAGTCAACGTGCATATATATATATATATATATATATATATATATATATATATATAATGCGTTATATTAAAAAAATTGTACCGTTTATGTTTTATAATACAATAAGTATGAATGGTCTTGTAGTTTTGCTTAAAAACTGAAAAAAAAAATAACAAATCCTGTTTCATAAAAAATTGAAACGTTTACAATTCAAGTGCATAAAATTAACAGTAGTTTTACGATGTTGGATTTTGTCAGTATGTCAAACTGTATAAAATAACATCTGAACAATTCGACAAATTATTCATTGGTATTTACAAAGCTCTCATCTATTTAATGCAAGATGAAAATGATGATTCTTGCTGCATTTTTATCAAGGATTGGTGGGGCAGGGACATTATTATTAGAAGCATTAGTAGGAAGATGACTTCGTATTGAAAGTGATTTGATGAAAAAGGGAAGATAACAAACAGTGATCAATCTTAATTCCTCGAAAGAATACAAAATTAAGAGTAGGGTAAACACGTATCCCTGCGCACACCAGAGGTGGGATTAGATGCCTTGGAGGAATGAGCATTTCCTGTAGACGAGTCTCACCCGCTGTGATTCCACATCTTAATTTGGTAAACGGAATAAGGCGTAATCCGAATCGGTAGGAAAAGTTCTACTACACACATCAGACAACAGTCGATCTGATGATAGGTTATATTTCTAAATTAGATCTTAATATCGACCATAGGATCTCTGAAACACTAACTTTAAACAAGACTGTAGAAACCTCTGTCATATTAAATTCATTGTCAGTAGCTTACAACTGATCATACGCAGAACATTGTCGTGAGTATCGAAACAGTTAAGGGACATAGCAACCATACGCAAGCAATAATGGTACATGTATATTGCTACATAAATATACAAAGTTGGCGATGGAGAAGCTAAATTCATTCCGTTTGCCAAAAAAGTGGAATTGTTCATTTTCCGTTAACATCTATTTTCAATACAATATCCAGCCATGAAGCAGATGTTGAGGACTCTGTGGTGTTTTTAATTTCGAGTTCACTACGATATATCGAATGGTTTTATGAGTGAAATGAACATTATTGATAGATAAAACATCATCGATATATCTAAATGTCGAGTTGACGGTCACAGCAAGAATGTAATTTAGACTCCTTTGAATAAATTCTACCTAGTAAGAATATAAAAACAGGTCATCTAATAAAGAATCACATTTCGTGTCCATGGGAACTCCAGCAGACGAATCTTCAGTTTTCACCGAGTAGATATTGTCAAAGGGGAACTCCAACATCTTTTAATATCTGTAGGTCAGCCATGTTTTCTTTTCACCCTATAATTGTTTTCATTCTAAATTTCACTTTCGACCTCACGTGATCATGAACAGGGCTTTTATTATTCTCTCAGGATGAAATACGAATTAGCTTACATGCTTTTAATCCGATCAACTTTAATTGTATAATTTGCATCAAGTGTAAAGCTAAAATTTGTTGATAAAATATATACTATTATTCGTCTAATAATATTCAATCAATAGGAAGTATATATCATTAACTGTAACCGAATGCATACTACAGAGTATAATTTCCGTACTGTAATAAGTTGTATACTGAATTTTTTCGTTCTTTGGATTCCATCACGTGTAAGTCTTGCATAAACAGCATCAAATGTTATCAGTTTTTGAAAATTATAACGTCGCAAAATTTGATTGTTTTGATGAAGACATGTTTTCTAGATTGAACATAGACTAGATAATCATTTATTGAGGACATCGTTAATGTAAGGTTTTATCATAGCAATTGTTATTTACTTCATGTCCCTACAAACGTTGGTACTGCCTACCACAACAAATGGATCCCATTATTTTCCTTCAACCCTTATCTATCTATCTATCTATCTATCTATCTATATATATATATATATATATATATATATATATATATATAATTTTGGATATTTTAGGATATTTTAGTACCGTTTAAAACTGGATCTTTTAAGTGTAGTCACAGGAGGTGGCAATTGTACATCTGTACACATGAGAACTCTTTACTGCTTTCAATTCTAGATTGTTATATATCATGGGTTATATTTGGATATTTGAAATATTAGAAATACTCGTAATTCTATTCCTTAGCTCTATGGATGAGGTTTGATGAGGTTTTCTTTATTTTGTCTATTGAATATATATATATATATATATATATATATATATATATATATATGTGTGTGTGTGTGTGTGTGTGTGTGTTCCGGTCACAATGTGTATGTGTGTTAGAACTGAAGAAAGCATTAACATAAATCGTGCGATAAATGTTAACTGTTTTTCTCTTTAATTTCTAAAATACGTGATGGGCATATGCCTATCAAAAAGACAAAACGATATTCGGTCAATATGTATGGACTTATACCTTTGAAAGTCATTATTATGATACGCAAAACATTTTTCTCCGAAAAACATTTTCAGGTTGCTACGTCGATAAGAAACACAAAACAAATCTTACATAAGATTACACAAGTTTCAAGTCATGAGACACAGATATCGTTCATCGACTTAGAGGTGGATGTTAGAACAGGACGCGGATTTTAAAATATTGTCTAGCACAGACTTATTTCTCAAATTACGGTAGGTATCTCATATAACAGTGTTATCCTTACAGCTGATTTTCGTTACTACAGGGGCCTCCGTGGCCCTTTAGAGCATTGCGCTCAAAATCACAAGGCCTCTCGCCTCTAGTCAGCGCTGGTTCGATTCTTGCTCGCGCCGATATATGTGAGAAAGTTTGTCAATTTACTTTCGGAAGGTCGGTGGTCTCTTCCCGGGTACATTGTATCTGGGTTCTCCCCTCCACCAACAAAAAATGGACACCACCAGATAGCTGAAAAATTGTTGAGTGTGGCGGAAAATAACAAACAATCAATCATTTCCTTAGTACACGTGTATTTGTTCAATGGAAATCTCGAATGAAAAGAATGACCAAATTGAGCGTGCATTTGCGTATCTGATATGCTGGCACATATTTTAGCTTATCTGTAAATAAATGCAGCTCTCTAAGATTTTTATCCTCTGTCCTATAGGTGATATCAAAGGTTGTTTGGTTGTATATACAGCCCCGCTCGGGAGTTTTTCATACAAGTGGAGACATCATCACTGCTGGTGAAAAGCTGCAAACTTTAGGCCTATATTCCGCGGTCACGGCTTTGGAGCAGGAAGAGATCTTTATCGTGTCACACCTGCTAGGACATGGGGCCTCGGTTTTTGCGGTCTCATCCTTTACCACCCAATTTAGTAACCTCTTACAAAAAACAAAGGAGTACTGAAGTAGTGATATCGAAGGAAAATAAATTAGTATCATATAATGATTGTATTTTATTGCAGCAGTCTAAGTTCAACTCATGTTGTTGTTTATTCAGTAAGATGTTTTAAAATCTTTAATTCTCTTCCAGGAATTTATAGGTGTCACGCGCATCACTTCCCTTTTCCTTCTACATCCTACATTCAAGAAGGACAGATAAAGTTTCAGAGTGGAAAATTTTATGATCAAGTCTAAGCTTTAGTAATGATGACGAAGCATGATAACCCCTAAATCACTTCTGATTGTTTAACTATGTACCCCGTCCCAAAATAAGCATACGAACACCCAGCTTAACAAACTTGATATGCCTGCCAGCTAAATGTATCTTACCGTAAACGATATTTTCAATGTATGAGGGATTATTAGTTATGTATACACGTAAAGTGTTAATGCGAAAATATGTGGTGGGTCTTTGAAAAACATTATATTGGGCGAGGCGTATGCTATTTTAAGGATCCTATATATTTCCGTAATACCATTTTAAGTGTCTACATAACAAATTTATTCTGTCGATGATTTTGCGTATAAATTTATTAAAGGCATATTGACAATATCCATGTAAAAAAAATGCACACCAATAATAAATGACTGTATGATATGTATTCTATAAATACTTATCAATGTACAACGATGAAAAAATGGCTACCACATTTAAATTAACAACGACGGGATGAAACAAGTTTTTCAATAAGCAATAAATTCGAAAATAATCTATTTGTCAATAATGTACCTACTTTACAGTGTCCTTAACTATGACGTCATAATTTGTGCTGGCTAATTTCCAGCGACAGGGTACAAGTCTTTCTGTAACGTCGCAGTACATAGGCGTGGTTAGTAAACCATGTGTAAAGAGCATATTGGTAAAATTAAGTTAATAAAAGGAATCATTTCGTTCAATATAGTCTTGCTTTCAGCCAATGCAATTTCAAGATTTTTAGCTGAGCAGGATAAAATTAAATATATGGTAAGTATGCTGCAAGATTTAGGGAATGTATGTTCACAAAACAGTTACCATCTGGCCTGAGTGATATACAAAACATAAAATATCATAGTAAGTAGTTAGTCATAAATACATTCATATAAACATATAAACAGATGTTTACACAACAGATATTAAATTACAAACGTACTGTGCAAGTACATATGCATATTCATAGACAGTTGCTTCTTCAACAAAAATAGTAAACAGAAATCTTCACATCTTCCACATCTTCGTACGTAGATATTGTACTAAACATAGATGCTGGCGGCATACTATCAACTCAACTGTATGACAAACAGGACAATTTCAATTTCTCCATCGTCAGTTTCCGTTATCTATGTAGCAATATTCCATTGTCATCTGTGTATGGTGTTTATATCTCTCACCTGATTCGATTCGCAAGAGTTTGTTCTATATATGATCAGTTTTTAAATCGAGGCATGCTACTAGCAAACAAATCGATGTTACAGAGGTCTCCACAGTCTCATCTACAGTCAGCATTTCGCTCTAGTTTGCCAGTACAACCTTCTATAAGATTACATCCTGTCTAACGTACTTCAAACCAATTGTTATGCCGTTCTTGGCACATTGATTCTGACTGCGGATTACTCCTTTTACCTGATCAAGATGCAGGGCTCTTGATGTTTTATTGGATGAAAAAGAATATATACTTGGATGTGCTGAAAATGAAATTACCAACATTATAAATTGCAACCTTAAATATTATATATATTGTTGCAGATGTCACAACAAGACTTTAATGTTGAATTGCTTTAAAATTGTTGTATCAAACCTGTACAATATAGAATTGAAATTGGCAATAAGAAATAATTGTGCAGGAAAATTTTATGAAAAATGGAGATTATTTGAGCAACTTAAAGTCTGAGTAATGGTTTAGTTATTGAAAGTATGTATATATAAATGTAACTATGTATATATATTATGTATCTATATGTGTATACATCAAACCAATGTTATTCATTCCAAGTACAATACGAATGGTCATGTGGCAATATAAAAATTATATTTATAAATGTTTATCATAATTTTATGTGTATTAACACTCTACAAGATATATATGACCTTGGCTGAAAGGCTCACCTATACTTTAAGTTTATAGAGTACCAGAGTATAGCTTATTGTTTGATTTTTTGTTTCTACCTGTACTGTCTTCTTTTCTTCAACCTTTATTTGTGAGTTGGTTTATTTACACCGATTTGTTACTTTAATGAAAAAAACCCATACCCAATGGTTAGGTTGGAGTGTAGGGGTTAATGTTAAATCCTAACCCAATATCATAATAAATTATATATACTCACAAAAAAAAAAGACAAAAAAAAAAGAAGAAAAAAAAAAGATGCAGGGCTCACGGTGGGCTTAACTTCTCCTGAGCACCTGATTCCACCCCAGGTATGTCCAGGAGCCACTGTTTGTCAATCTCTCTCATTTGTATTTTCTTTCGGAATTACGAGATTGAGTACTGTTCGTTATCTTAGCCTTTTCATCCAATAACTTGCCATCTAAAAATTATTTTGTTAACATATCTCTGTCTCCACGTACAATTGATATTAAAAAAGATGCTAGAGTTCCTCATTGACATTATCTTTGAGTGTTTGGTGATCAGGTCTTCCAAGAGTCTGTTGGAATTCCCATGGGCATGAATTGTACTTTATTAATTGAACTGTTTCTATATTCTTATGAGGCAGAATTCATTCAAAATTTTCTACATGAAAAGAAAAAGTATCTTGCTGTGGTCTTCAATTAGACACTTAGATATATCGGCGATGTTTTATCTCGTAACCATTATCATTTTCATTATTTGTTCGATCGATATATCCCTGTCAACTAGAAATAAAAGACACCACTGAGTCTTCCATATCTCCTTTGTACTTAAATATTTTATGTAACATAGATGTTAATGGCAAATTAACAAGTTAGCTTTATGACAAACGGTATTATTTTATTTCTCCATCGTCAATTTTCTATAATTATGTAGCAGCATTCCATCATCACCTGCATATGGTATTTATGTATCTCAACTGATTTGATACACAAGAGCTTGTTTAGCGTATGATCAATTCTTTAATTGAGGCAGGTCACTGACAAATAAGTTGATGTTATAAGGGTTTCGATCGTCTCGTTTGAGTCAGCACTTCTTACATTCTATCCTGATAATGATCTAGTTGTCAATACAAGCTGTCATTAGGTTAAATGCTGCATGTCTGAAGTGCGTTATACCAATTGTCAGGCCGTTCTTTACACACTGATTTTGACCACGAAATTCTCCTTTTACGTAACCAAGAGATATGCCTCACAGAGGGTGTGACCGATAGGCGATGCTTACTCCTCCAAGGCATCTGATCCCACATCTGATATATGCAGGAGTCGTGTTTGCCCAACTCATGTCAACAAACGTAATCATATGAAGCCGTGAATTTGCGGGTCGCATGAGGCTTACAAATGAATATTTGATGGTACGTTTGTGTACAAAAAAGTGGGAATATATGATTTTTGGGTTTGAAATGTATGAGACATCAATGGAATAATACGGCAATATAAGACCTCAAACCTTTGCACTTTTTCCTGCGCCTTAAATAGACGTTTTTTCTAAAAAATGGAACTGTAGTTCCCTAATCTGTCCTAACATTTATGACAGAGCTACAATTCTGCAGCTACTCATCAGTTCATTTACCAAGAGAAACACTTGTACGAAATCAGTGTACATTGATTGTATATTAATATTCACTCTTCTTTGCAGGAAGCATGAGTGCAAATAACTTGTCTGCTGTGCTTTATAAGAAATGTGATTTGCGATTGGTGAGTATTAATCGATATCGAGCTTAATGAGCATTTGACAAACAGTCTGGATGGTGTGTACAGATTTGTGTCGTGTGATTGATTGATTATTTATTGCTTTCCGCCACACTCAACAATTTTTCAGTTATCTGGTGGCGTCCAGTTTTTGTTGGTGGAGGAGAGAACCCAGATACAATGTACCTGGGAAGAGACCACCGACCTTCCGCAAGTAAACTGGCAAACTTTCTCACATAACGCCGCGGCCGAGATTCGAACACGCGCCGACGGAGGTGAGAGGCCTTGTGATTTTGAGCGCGATGCTCTAACCACTCGGCCACGGAGGCCCCTTGTGTCGTGTGAGTTGTGCTCCTTCACATTGAAATATACAATAATGTTCAGAAATCTTATATATAGAATGTGATCGCGATTCGTGGCAAACTTCAAATATCAATGCCATTTGTTTTATGCTGACATTCATTTTAGTGAATTCACAATCAGGAGCAGGTAATTTATGAAACCTGTTCTACCTGTAATTGTAATGTAAATTTATTGACATATCAACCAGGATCCAGAAAGTGAAATGTACAACTGTCAAACGCAGTAAAATTAAATCATAATTGTTTTCTCAGGACTAGAAAATCACATATCCGGTTGAATCAATACTTGATATTCTATTGAACAGAGATGATAACAACAAATTAACAGCTCAGTTTTTGACAAAAGGGATTATTTCGGTTTCCCCTTTAGTCAAATTGGCAACATATTTATGTAGCAATGTTTGTTCAACTGATTCGATACGCAAGAGATGATATGCGTATGATAAGTTTTTGAATCGAGACAGGCTACCAACAAACAAGTTGATGTTACAGGGGTTTCAATATCTTCTCGTTTGAAATCAATATAACGATCAAATTTATAAATAAAACTGTTATTAGGTGGAATATTGTCTAAAGTATTTCATACCAATTGTTCGACAGTTTATTGCTATTTGGCGCCACTCACACACTTCTGGTAAAACCAGATGATAAAGAGGAGGATCTGGCTCTCAAAGTGGCAGATCTTTTAGGAACGATGCCAGACAGGACCATGGAGTGTAGCGGGACAGAGTCCGCTGTCAATCTCGCCATCCACGTAAGTATGGAAGCTGTGGACAATGTTTTCTTTTTACATAATTATCTTAAATTCAGCATACACACCTTTTTTATTGTTTCTGTAGGCAACCAGGCAAGGTGGCCAAGTAGTGCTAATAGGTTTGGGACCGTCGTCCATTTCATTTCCAGTTTTGACCGCACTTTCCAAAGAAATAGATGTAAAAACTTCGTTCCGCTATGTAAACACGTAAGTCTGTATAAGCATCACATACTTTGAAATCTACAACAGTAGCGCTGCATACACATTTGCGACCTTTTTCATTTCGTTGATGCAGAAGCCCAATTAAGACCTATCAAAAATATTTTAAGAATTTGAAATTAAAAATTCCAGAATTCATTATTACAAACTTTTAATTTGATATTTCAAACTTTTAAATTCGTTATAACGGATTAAATCTGTTTTTACGAATTCCTTGAAACTGTTTCACAAATTTCAAAATTTCTTTTAAGAAATTAAATTTAGAAAGTGTAATATCAAATTATCAAATTCGATTTAACGGTCATAAAATTGTTGATATCAAATTAGTATATAATTCGAGATAAATTAAGGACTTGCAGACCAAAAAAAAAAAAAGAAAAAAGAATTAACACAATCTGTTAAAACGAGTCGTTCTCATCAAAAGTATTTCGTGATATTTGTAGCTTGACGAATATATCGCAAGATTATCAAAATTGTAACAAATCAGGCAATTTGATATAACGAATTTAAGAATTCGTTCTTTCAAATTTAATTCATTATATCAAATTGTGAAATCCGTCATCATGAAGTTCGTTATAACAAATTTAATCCATTATAGCGATTTTAAAGCTTGAAGAAACGAATTAAATTCGAAGTAACGAATTCTGAAATTCGTTATTTCAAATTTAGAATATATTTCTACAGGTCCTAAATGTACGTATTATACAATTTCTTATAACAAATTTTAGAATTCGTTAATTCAAAATGATTTTTTTTTCAAATTTTGAAATCCATTATTACGAACATTACAAATTCGTTATAAAGAATTTTATCCATTACAAGATTTTTCAACTTTGAAATACTGAATTAAATTCGAAACAACGGATTCTGAAATGGACTTTCGTAGATTAATAACTGAAATGCAAGAATGATTTTTGTAGAAACCCCAATTTGATTTTTGAAGTACCATAAGGGTCCCTGTTTTTCATGTCCACTGTGTTTTGTTAAATGGCACACAATGTTAAAGATTTTGTATATTATGATAACTGATAATTGTATTCATCATTGTTGTTTATTCACTGTCTCATATATATCAGCGCAAGCGAGAATCGAACCCGCGCCGACTAGAGGTGAGAGAAATCACAAGGCCCCTTACCTCTAGTCAGCGCGGGATCGATTCTCGTTCGCGCTGATATATGTAAAAAAGTTTGCCAGTTTACTTTCGGAAGGTCGGTGGTCTCTTCTCGGGTACATTGTATCTGGGTTCTCTCCTCCACCTACAACAACTGGACGCCACCAGCTAGCTGAAGAATTGTTGAGTGTGGCGGAAAACAACAAACAATCAATCGATCAATTTATTCACTGTAGAAATGTTTACGCAAAACGGCTGCATGTATCCTTATATCGGTGTAGTAGATCTGGAAAATGCCTTAAAAATTAAAACTCAAATACTTTGGAGTTTAAATTCGTCTTCAATAGAAAATAACGGAAAACATATCCAATATTTATAATAGCTTTTACAAGAATTATTATGTTTCCTGCATAAAATAGTTGACACATTTTACTTAAAGTCATCTTAAGTTTTTAATCAGACGAGATACCGATATGTTATATACTCTATTAAACTGTACGTTACATTCTATTATGATACTGGTCGCGGTACGTCAGTGGTAGAGCATTTGCTTCGAGTCTAGAGTTTGAGCCCCGCTTGTGCCATGGCCGCGTCAAACCTAAGATGTGAACACAGGTAGTGAATGCTACTTCGCCAAATGCTCGGCATTTAGAAGAGATAATCACAGGTCTTTCGGATATTACCATAAAAACAGACATCCCATGTCGCGGCAGGCATTGACACGTTAAAGAATCCAAACTGTTACGGCCCTGAGCGCTAAGGAGAGGTCTAAATTTGTCGTTCTATACGTGCAACTGATGACGTCTCAATATGAGTGAAAATTCTCAAAGGGACGTAAACCAAACAATCAATCAAGCATTTTATTATAGCAGCACTTTATGATTTCGAATTTCAAGCCTTCAAACTGGGTATTAATCTCATTATATACAGCAGAATTTGAACTTACTATTTAAGCTTACTTGTAACGCGCCATTTGACTGGCTGAGGACTTCTGAAAAAAATTAATGTATATTGTAACTTAGTGTGGGGATACGCCCTCTCTACACCCAGGCGGCATTATTTTTCACTTATAAACTACAGCACTGTTGTTAGACTTCAATGGAATTAAAATCAACGGAATTAAGCGTGTACAATTAGGCCGTTTTGTTTATAGACAAACGGTTAAATTTCTACACAAACTGATACAACGATATGATATGCTAAATAATGGTATATCAAGTATGTGCAAATTTTACCGCTCCATTATAAAATATACATTGGGGATATTGCTCGATCCAATCATAAAAATACGTCATGTCTTACAGTATTTATCAGATGACATCATGTCACATCGATTGACTATGTGAAATTCTTATATGTTTTACCATTGGCGACAATAATCCATGCTATGGTAACTTTTAATGCAATTTACAAGTTTTATAAAAATCAAATGTTTTAATTGCAAATTAGATTGCATTTTCTGGTACATGGCGTATTATGTATGGTGCCAGATCTAAATTTCTGGTACTTTCTGTCGAAGCGACTTCAAAGTTGACCTTGCTCTGCGAAGTAAACATTAGGTCTAAATATGTAGCATACACATACCCTCTGTCTTTAAAATTCGCTGCAAACTATGTCTTACGCTTTCATATTTCATAAATAAAGTACATGCTCAGGTTAAATAAGTTCATAAACCTTGCCTAAGCTATTTATACTGCGTATTTTGTTTTTCATTTACATGCAATGAACACTCTATATATAGATATGACGTCATTAGCCTTGTGATACACCTAATGTACGAACGATGACATTAAAAATTGATATTTAAGACGAACCTTTTATTGTTTTAATTGTATAATTGAATGCATCTATAACTGATTGATTATACAATCAGTAAATGACAATCTATTTCATATTGTGACGTCATTCCTCTTCGAGGATTTTTGTAACGGTGATAAATACTTTTGATGATTTTAGCAATGTTTTTATTGTAGTTGGCCCACGGTAATAGATATGCTGTCCTGCGGTAAAATTGATGTTAAGCCATTGATTACACATAGGTATACACTGGAACAATCTCTGGAGGCTTTCGAAATGGCCAAAAGTGGACAGGGGGTGAAGGTCATGATAGACTGCGGGCAGTGACGTTATATGTTGCATTTTGCCATTATAGGACAGCACTCCTAATTCAATAATCGGATTTCGACTTTAGTTAGACCAAAGTGCAAATAAGACCATTTTCTATACAATATAGCTCCAATAAAAATATATTCAAAAATACTGGTATTTTATCGTCATATTGAAATATACTGTATCTGGCGAAGATACATTGAACAAACATATCTGATGTTTAAAATATTGTTTTCAGCTAAAATAAATTGAAATTATCCTACCTTATTAGTTACCATTTGCTCATATTACAGTCCTTAAGTACTGTTCCGGAGGAATCTTGATTTTTCACAATACATTTTATATTATATCAATGTAAAATGATTAACTAGGCCAAGTGGGTATATTGTTATCGTTCTCTCAATTGATTCACAGGACAATCATATTCCAGTAAAACAGATAGGCTTAAATAAAACACCACGACAAGATATGCATTCCAAGAGAGTCAGACTAAACATTTTCCAGACTTTCTAGTGGCGTAACTATTTTCTATCCATGCCTGAAACGGATATAATTTCGTCACTGAATTTGAGTAGAATCCATTTTTCCTCCCCTAGCCACCCTAACAACACCAAGAAAATTAAATCAGGATTAGACATCAACACAGGTAATCAATCTCATATCTCCCACAAGGAATAGAAAATGAAGATTTGGGCAATCACTGGACCCCTTTTATATGCCAGAGGTGGAATCTGGTGCCTTAGGAGGAGTAAGTACCCTCTGTCCGCTGGTCACCGGTCGCTGTAGTCATTGGTTAGAGCGTTCGCTTCGTAACAGGGAGGTCGTGAGTTCGAGTCCCGCTCGTGCCATGGCCGCGTCAAACCTAAGAGGAAAGTAGTGATTGCTCCTTCGTCAAACGCTCGGATTTAGAAGTAAGAATCACGGGTCTTTCGGATATGACCTTAAAAACCGAGGTCCCGTGTCACAGTAGGAGTTGGCACGTTAAAGAGCCCTTACTTCTACGGCCCTGGGCACTAAGCATACGTCTAAATTTGTGGTACTTCACCTACACCTGGTGACGTCTCAGTATGAGTGAAAAATTCTCGACGGGACGTAAAACAAACAAAAAAATCAATCAATTGTCCACCGGTCACACCCGACGTGAGCTCATGTCTTGATCAGGCAAACGGAACAATCCGCAGTTAATATGAGTGTTTAAAAACGGCCTAACAATTGGTATGAACACGTCAGACGGCATTTGGCCCAATGACATGTTGTATAGGCATAGATAACAGAATTTGCGAAATACTCACTTTGATGGAAACAGTTGAAACCCCTGTATTATTCACTTTGCATGTAAGTAGCCTATCTCGATTTAAAAACGCATCATTAGCAAAACAAGCTCTTACGTATGGAATCAGTTGTGATTTTTTTGCATCATAATCCAAAATAAAATTCAATAATTTTGAAAATATTGGATATTGCAAATATTATACCGAAGTCAATACAAAATGTACCTGGATGCTTAACTAATGAATATATAGATATCTTGTGTAGTTGATACTGTTTTGTTAAATAGATGTGGAATAAATTACTTTATTCAAATGATATTGAAACTATAGCACAATGAATTATATGATTTTGTCATTTTTGCACAATGCATTGCCAAATAAACCAAATTGTATCTCACAAATGAAGGAGAAAAATGTTTTGCGATTCGTAGATTTTTATAGAGTACACTACTTACATAAAATGAAAGATGGTTATTTAAAAGTTTTCAGACATACACAAGCAAATTCCAGAACCTGCATACTTGAAATCTAATTAACTGAAAAGTAATAAAATGTGTGGAATCTTAACATGTCATCTTTACAATCGCTTACATATGTATAGACAACTGTTTAAGTAGTAATTTTGTTCCTTGAAAAGAACAATCTATTTCAACAGAGTGGTTTTGGTCATTTAAATTCTTCAAACTCATTGTGATAATTGAAAATCACATTATGTTTATGCACAGTTATGACCTCTGCAAGTCTTACACATTTTAAACAAAAACATTTATGTCCGTCTGTTAATAGAGAACGAATGTGGTAAATGTAAGAATCCGATTCTTTTTCAAGTACGCTTTCTAGAGCAGTATAAATGTAGCAGGATGTTTTCGGCTCGATAATGTTTGAGTTGGGTATTATAGGATACCTTATGAAACAATGAAGCTTTTACTAGTTAGTTACTTTATTTTCGTGAATGGTGTAATTGGACTTCAATCTATTACTAATGAAATTAATTCTTCCAATAAACCAGCGCTGTCCTCTATTACCACTTCCAGTAAAGTGTCTGGCATTTTAAGGGATATACTGAATCAAGAGAGTTTAGTAAGATTCTCAATGGTACAGAAAATTCAAGGTTTGGTGATGGATTCCATAGAAAATAAAAACAAAAGCCAAGCTTTGACGAAGACGCTTAGTGATATAGCTGGAAAATTGCAATCTATAGAGATGAGAGACCAGAAACTAGAAAAAGAAGATAATGAACTTAAACAAGCATTGTGGGAAGTAAACGAGAAATTTAGTTATGAAAGAAACTTCACAGATGAAAAATTTCACAGCCTAAATGATACAGAGATTACTGGCCTAAGACATCAGATTTCATCCCTCCAGAAAGCCAATGAATTACGTTCTATGGAAAATACAGAAATGAAGGAACAACTAATGGCCTTGAAATCAAAATATCTCAATCTGTCGCAGGTAAATGATGCTTTACACCTTCAATTGCGTCAGATGAACAATACCATAAATCAAGAAGAAGCACACAAGGAGTTTAGCTTGCGATTACAAATGATTGATGACAAGTTACAGAACTTTTCGCTTTCGGTGAATGGAACGATAGAATATATCCGTGCCCAACAAAATTCATCCACGGAACAACTGCTGAAAATATATTCAAAACTATCGGCAGGTAATCGCTTTTCATTCTTGTCTCTATAAAGCTAATTTCTTACTAAAACATTCCGATGGAACTACTAACTATATTCTTACTTGTATTAAGACTTCATTTTATAATTGATCTATTTAATTTACTATATTAAAGAGATGAACGTAAAGCACTTCTAAAGAAAGGAAATACATGCACGATATTAGTTGTTATTATACTTGAAGATAGAAAATTCTATTTTTCTGCCAGGTTCACGTATCTATTGCAATTTGAGAATTGTCAGACACTAACATTTTTTCTCAATATTACTAACTCAAAAGTAGTGTATTGCTATTTATAACTCATGAACGGTTCATTTTATGCAGAAAATGCCACTGCTCCTAATAGAAGCTGTATGGACATTTTAAACCATGACCCAAGAGCAAAAGATGGATTATACAAAATATCTTTAAATCTTGAAATCAGATATGTGTACTGTGATATGAGCACTGATGGAGGCGGTTGGACGGTTAGTTCAATTAAACTACTGTGAAAATCAATTAAAGGAAACTGTAAACGATGTTTTATAGTATTTATGTTCATCTTGCTTTTCGTAGACAAAGATTACGTTGCTCATACAAATATGGAAAGAAAACCTTATAACATAATGCATGGTGAAAAGTGAAGATATCGAAGAGCGATCAATCTCATAATTCCTATCAAGAATACAAACTTAAGAGTAGGGCAAACAAGGACCCCTGCACACACAAGATTAGGGGCCTAGGAGAAGTAAAGAAGTAAGCATCCAGTGTTGACCGGTCACACCCGCCGTGATGAGCTCTATATCTTGATCAGGCAAACGAAGTAATTTGTAGTAAAAATCAGTATATGAATAACAGCTTAATAATTGGTGTGAAGAACGTCAGACGGCATTCGACATAACGAAAGGTTGTATTTATAAATTAGATCATTATAACGACCATAGCATTTACGAAATTCTTACTTAAATAAGACATTTGAAACTCCTGTGATAGCAAACTTTTTGTCAGTATCCTGCCTCTCGACCTATTTAAAACTGACCATACGCAGAACAAGCTTTTGGGAATCCAATCAGTTGAGAAGCATAAACACCAAATGCAGATGGTAATGGAATATTCCTACATAAATATGGAAAGTTGGCGGTGATTCCTAAGTCTATCCGTTTCTAATAAAGCAAAGGTGTTAATCTGCCGTTAGTCTAATGAAATATATGATAGATATGAAATAAACGTTTTTAAACCACGTGTGAAAAGAAGTTTTGAAGATTTATGAATGTGTTGATAATTAGTAGAATAGTCTATTTCATAAGCAAGACTGTACACGTCTTGTAGGATTGATTGATTGATTATTTATTGCTTTCCGCCACACTCAACAATTTTTCAGTTATCTGGTGGCGTCCAGTTTTTATTGGTAGAGGAGAGAACCCAGATACAATGTACCTGGGAAGAGACCACCGACATTCCGCAAGTAAACTGGCAAACTTGCTCACATAACGCCGCGGCCGAGATTCGAACATGCGCCGACAGAGGTGCATCTTGTAGGAGACATTTTGATACAATATTTATCAGTATGCTAGGTATATCTCTAATTGATACATCTCAAATTCAGCAAAGGATTGGCAATCAGACTAAATTTCATCAAACTGTGAATTTATGGATTCTACATACTGCAGAGAGTAGATTCTATAGTTTCTCTGCAAAAAATAACACTTAAAGCAACCACTATTACTATTCAAAATGGTTATACAGTTAAAATGCTTAAACAAAAAGATTTAATCATAGACATCGTAGAACCACAATGTCAAACGAAATTTGTAAGTTCAACGAAATTGTGATCCATCAGAAACAACATATGAAATATGCCTTCCGTGTTTAAATTCTGTCACATTTTTACTGTAGCATATGAAGGTGTAGATTTCCCTAGTGTTACTTCATATCAGTGTTGATATTCTTAGATGCTAAACCTTTCTTATGCAAGTATTTGATCACTGTTCTTTCACAGACTTTGTCCATTTTGCAAAAGTCACTTGCCTTGTTTTCTTTAGAGTGCACCCTCGTTGATATAAACTCGCCAAATGGCACCATGGGGATCCGGGTTGTTAGAATAAATCCTCAGTACCCCTTGCTTGTCGTAAGAGGCAACCTAAATGGGGCGGTCCTTCGGAGGAGACAACAACAACTGAGTCCCCGTGTCGCAGCAGATGTGGCACGTTAAAGATCCCTCCCTGCTCAAAGATCATAACCGCCGAGCATAAGACTAAATTTTGCATCCTTTCACTGGCAATGGTGACGTCTCCATATGAGTGAAGGGTTTTCCAATGGGACTTTAAACAATATCAATCAATCAACAATGAAAAAGGCTAAGATAACTAACAGTATTCAATCTCGTAATTCTTAAAAAAGAAAAAAACATAAATAAGGGAAGTTGGCGATGGAGAAATTGAAATCATCCCGTTTGTCATGAAGTTGAGTTTGTTAGTTTGCCGCCGGCATCTATTTTCAGTAAAATATCTGAATACGAAGCAGAAGTGGAAGACTCTGTGGTGTCTTGTATTTCAAGCTCACTGGGACTCACATATTAAACTCACAACATATCAATCAGTCTTAGTATTTATATGCAAAACTTATAAAACTTGAAATTTCAGCATTGGCACTAGAAGGATGGGTTTCTAAATATTTGAAATCATTTTTACATGAAAATATTCGCCTGTTTATTCAAGAAATTTTGGACTAATATCTACGGCACTTGAAAATATTCGAAAGGATTTATCTAATGTGAATTTAAAGAGAGTTTTATATGATTGTGATATGCCTTTGTCTCTGGGTTTGTACAAAAATGAATAATGTTTACTTTTCCGATGTGTTTGCCTTTCATATATCTATAAAATGTAATGAAAGTCATGTCCTCATGAATGCGATGCAGTTGTGAAAATGCGTGCATGAATCTTGATAAATGTAGTACGTCTATTTTAACAGCTGGGAATTTTGAAAGAAGTAAAAAAAATATTGTAAATATGAAAAATAAATTTCAGCTTTAAAAATACACGAGGATTTTTATGTCAGTATACTTCATGAATCGCGTTACTTCCTAATTATGCACAACTATTATTTCATTTTACACTCTTCTAAATACTAACAAGAATGTAGTAATTGTTTAAACAAATTCAGGCATCTTGTTAATATGTAGATCAGATTTAAACACATAAACCCCGAGGTTGCGAAGAACCCACGTAGAGCAGGAACGGTAAACCATAAGTCTGTAGAAATAGAATTAAATACAACAAAGTGTAATTTACTATTAAACATTGCAATATTTTCAAATTCAAAATTATTCCAATTAATGTTTAAATACAACCACTGGAAATGACTCAAATACACTCTGCTGGTATCAGTTTATTACATGGTACTTTTTGACAATACCAACAAATAAATTACATATTCGAAGATGAAATATACGGTGATCCTGACATATATCACGTACTGTTGTCAAATTTGCAATGTTCAAGGTTCGTATATAAGTTCTTGTAAACATACAATGATTGTTAAGCGTTGTACTACGTATTCTCCGTTGTTGTTGTCATTAGCTGACTTCTTTATATTATGATACAGAATTTATTCATATGGATTCTTATGAGGATTTTTGAGATTGGCCGCTTTCATGAAAAGGTGAAGATAATGAACAATAATCAATCTCATAACTCCTATAATGAATATCAAATAAAGAGTTGGGGAAAACACAGATCTCTGGAAATACAAGAGATGGGGTAAGGCGCTGTTGGCCGGTCACACTTGCCGTGAGCCCTATATCTTGACCAGGTAAATGGAGTAAAAAGTGTCTGAATCAGTGTGCCAAGAATGGCCTTACAATTAGTATGAAACACGTCAGACAACATTTGGCTCAGTCATAGGTTGTATTGGCAAACTATATTGTTATAGCGACCACAGAATTTGCGAAATGCTGACGTTAAATGAGACTGTTAAAAACCCTGTAAAATCAACTAGCTTCTGGGTAGCCTGCCTAGATTTGCAAACTCATCATACGTAGAACAACCTCTTGCGCATCAAATTATTTGAGAGAGAAACATCATATGCAGGTGATAATGGAATATTGCTACAACAACATGGGAAGTTGACGATGGAAAAGCTGATATTATCCCTTTCCTCATAAAGCTGATTTCTTAGTTTGCCGTTATCATCTATATTGAATCATATATCTCGAGCAAATGTGAAAGATATTATTTGCTTTTTATGTAGAAAATTTTGCCTCATAAGACTATAAAAACAGGTCAGTAACCAAAGGAGTATAATTCATGCCCATGGGAATTCCAACAGATTGTTAGAATACCTGATCACCGAAGAATGCGAAGATATCTCCAATACAAAACCTCAGAAATATCAATTTAGAGTACTTGTGTGTAGAATCAGAGTGTTTTTTTCCAATTTTTGTTGAAGAAGCAAATGTCTATAATATCAAAAAGTCTTGTCTTTAATTTACCGTATTTTTATTATTATCAATGAAAACTGTGTCATGTATTCAGTATTTGTGCTAAATTCTTTAAGGTCATTCAACGAAGGCAGGGTTTACATACAGATTTTTATCGAAATTGGACGGAGTATAAACGGGGATTTGGTGACCCTTCCAAAGAATACTGGATTGGTAAGATTCATATTTCCTATGTCATCGGAGTGAGATCAAAAACTTTTTTCAGATATTCAAAAATTATATAACTACAGTGTTTCAGGTAACATATTTCTTGTCTGCATCTAGAACATCGATATTTGAGTAACGGTATGTTAACAGACCATCAAACAAGGAACTCACCGAATAAAATTCAAACTCATATCCCTAACAGTTTCAAAGACCTTAGGTGTGACAGATATATAGACAGACAGACAACGAAATGGCACAGCAAATGTCGCTATAACTCGCAGGTAGCACAAGATTGATAGAAATTAAGAAGTTTAATGAAAGCTACCTATCCACTTTCGGAGTCGTAAATTTGAAATGTAGATGAATTACATACAGTAGCTCTTCATAGGCTTGCTCATTTTATTACAAAGCATTTACTTCTCGCATTTTCTAACTTTGATAAATTGGCTCTAGGAAAGTTAACACGAAATGACCTTCAATATTTTACACTATTAAAGAATACTGTGATTCTGTGATCTGTAGAATATCTTATGAAAAATTCTAATATATGTTAGGCAGATCACAAAGTAGAAAAATGGCAAAGTATTTGATGTCGTATTTTAAATGGAGATCCAAATATTTTCATTTAATATTTTAAAACTTGATACAGTGATTAGTATAATTAATGCGTTCAGGAATTTATATACGATAACCAACATTTTCATACTGTAGTTATGATAATTCGGTGTATCGATTTACTATGAAAAATGCAAAATTGCTTAAAAGCCCGTGAAATATCACTTTTTGAAGGGGCCTCCGTGACCGAGTGGTTAGAGCATCGGGCTCAAAATCACAAAGCCTCTGTCGGCGCGTGTTCGAATCTCGGCCGCGGCGTTATGTGAGCAAGTTTGCCAGTTTACTTGCGGAAGGTCGGTGGTCTCTTCCCAGGTACATTGTATCTGGGTTCTCTCCTCCATCAACAAAAACTGGACGCCACCAGATAACTGAAAAAATGTTGAGTGTGGCGGAAAGCAATAAATAATCAATCAACCAATCACTTTTTGACCTGCGAACTATAGGGTTCATTATCATTTGGACTGCAGTTGCTAATATGTATGCTAGAAATTCCTGTGACCTTTGACATGTTCACTTCAAAATCAACAGGGGCCATCTACATAAACCATTCAATCCCATTTTCATGTCTGTCAATAGAAGGGTTCTAAAGATATTGAACGTACAACACGAAGTCTGTCGATCTAAATATACACATTTGTGGATACAAGCAGTTTACCTTTATCAGAAAATGACATTTGCTTAAAGGATGATAACATGGTTTACTGATAGAAAAGATGATCTGAAATTAAATGGATGTCTAAAGAGACAATCGATATTTGAATAAATCAGACAACAGATTTAGAGGGATAATTGAAACCCTACATGGAGTATAAATGTCTTTAATCAAAACATTGTTTGATCCAAGTGTGAATATCCTTAGCCCTTCATTATGACATTAATAATGTTTTCAGATACTTCACAATCACAAGATCTACTGACTATCCTCCCCTACTCTTTACATAGATAGCAACTGAACAATACTGCTAGTGCAATTTGCAAGAAAGAATTATTCTAATCGTTTCAGAAATCAAAAACCTTCCGAAGATATCAAGCTGTGGATCCTTACTAATACTTCAAACAGGACGTTTATTAGATTTGGTCCTTATGGTATTTACATGTACCAAACACGCTTTCTCTCAAATTAGATAACATCCTTATTGTAAATCATAGATCCCTCAGTACATATCTTGTGACATATAGTAAAATAGTTAGCTAATAATCATTTCTGGTTTGTAATTAATTACTAATTCATGGTTTGCTAATATTTATCAAACAGGAAACGATGCAATAAACGCCTTGACAAGGAAGAAAGACCAGGAGCTTCTCATCGTCCTCAAGCAGCTTAGCGAAATCGAAAGTCATGCAAAGTATTCAACATTTTATGTCGGGGACGAGGAAAGTGAATACAACCTTACCTTGTCTGGATTCTCTGGAACCGCGGGTAAGACAACGCTTTCGCACATGAAAGAAATGCAAGTGTGTTTTGGGGAATATGCAATACTAATTTAAAGTAAAAAGCGTTTTAGTATGGGTAGGCAATCAAAATCTGTAATATGATGGGTAAAAGACATTTTTAGTGTATGCGAGGTGAATTACTCGTTGATTAAACCATTATTAACATGCTTCATTTTACATTAGATTTGAACACTTTCGTCATTTTACTATTACGTTACAGTTGGTATATAAGGCGCTCTATTGCATTGACATATGAAGCTATCTTAGATTCCACATCTCATCAAACATCATATGTTCTTGTTCAGAAAAAGTTTATATACAGTCACACTTGTAATTCTTAAAGATAATAATCACTTTTACTAATTCGTAGTACATTTGATTAGTGTATTATCCATATTAAGTGAAATAAAAACACCCACGAGTAACTGTCAGCAGTTGTCAAAACAAATATTTTTCACTAGGTATGTCGGCCACGGATCTTTTGCAGAGTAATTTTAATTAATAATCTAAGACACAAAATGAAAATATCATAAACACAAAAACACACATGAAAAGCATTATAGATAAAAGGTTCTCTCAACATTAATACATGTAGCTAAGAGAAACGACGATCAAGAGATTCTAATGACACATGATCTCATAAATTCTTATTCAAGTGCTTACAGCTTTTCTGTGTTATTGATATCTTTTTTAACATTTTACTTTTAAATATGAAATCAAAAGCTTACAGTCACTTTAATTGGTTTGGGAGCCGATCGCATGTCATCCAAAAATTAATGATAATCACTCAGAATATACAATATAATATTCAGTGTTTAAGGTTAACATTATCGTTCATTTTAAATGTTATTTCAAATTAAAATACTCTGCTCTAGATGACAGTCTGTCTCGTCATAATGGGATGAGATTCTCTACGTACGACAATGATAATGAGAGCAACTGTGCAAAAATTTCTAATGGGGGCTGGTGGTACAGTGACTGTGGCGACTCAAACCTGAACGGGAAAACCAGGAAGCTATTTACATTTAGCACCGGTATTTTGGGAGCATGGAAAAGCATTGCATTTTTGAAAAGAACAACGATGATGATACGACCCAAAATTTCTTGAATATGTTCTAAATAATTTTCAAAGTGTGCAAAGAGACATATACAATTATGTTAGTACAGATCATCGTAGGGCAAGTACATCTGAAGGTAAGCTGATATTCGTTCTGTGTAATCCAATTAGAACACGTGTATAATTATGCTTTAAGAGCTGTGGATAGTTATGATGCTATACTTCCAATAATTGTAGTGAAAATATCTAATTGAGTTTTAGATAATATTCAATGGTGTTTTCAAAAGCAATGTTTATTTTTTTTATCGCATTCTATATCAAAAAAATAATTGTTTATTCTAAAGTAGTTTTTCATGTTTCATATTTTAATGTGTAATATGTATTTGAAATATCACCTTTTTGAAATAAAAATAACTAACTTCATAGTTTTTTAAGATTATGTAATCAACGATGAACAACTGTACCGGCAGGGCAAATGGAAGTTCTGAACTTAGAGAGTACACCCCAACCCCCAGATTGTCCAATACTTTTCGGTAGCTCAGTGGTTAGAGCGTTTGCTTCGTAACCGGAAGGTCGTGGGTTTGAGCCCCGCTCGTGCCATAACTGCATCAAAACTAAGACGTAAAAGTAGTGATTCCTCCTTTGCCAAACGCTCGGCAGTTAGAAGTGAGAATCACGGGTCTGTCTAATGTGACCTTAAGAACGGAGGTCCCATGTCATCGAAGGCGTTGACACGTTAAAGAACCCTCACTGCCACGGCCATGAGCACTAAACATGGGTCTAAATTTGTGGTACTTCACCTACAGCTGGTGATGTCTTAATATGAGTGAAACATTTTTGACCACGGGACGTAAAACAAACAATCAAAATCTTTTCAAAATTCCAAAATTTGTATCTCGTGTTCATTTTGAAAGTCTGATTCCCATCCGGAAGCCCTTTGGATTTAACATTGGCCTAATGTAAAACCTAAGATAACTAACAGTATTCAGTGTCGTAAATCTTACAGAAAATAAACATCAGAGAGATGGACAAACATGGACCTCTGGACATACCATAGGTGGAATCCGGTGCCATAGAGGAGAAAGCATCCTTTGTTGACTGGTCACACCCGCTGTTAGCCCTACATCCTTATCAGGTAAACGGAGTTATCAGTAGTCCGAATCAATGTGCCACAGCTTAACAATTGGTATGAAACCGTCACACAGCATTTGACCTCATGGAAAATTGTACTGGCAAACTAGATCGTTATAACGACAATAAAATTTGCGAAATGGTGACTTAAGACGAAACTTTATAAATTTTTCTAACATCAATTTCCTTGGTAGTTGCCTGCCTCAATTTAAAAACTGATCATATGCAGAACAAGCTCTTGCGTATCGAATCAGTTGGGAGATATAAACACCATATGCAGGTGATGATGGAATATTGCCATTTAGATAAGGGAAGTTGACGATCGAGAAATTGAAATCATCCCGTTTGTCATAAAGTTGAGTTGTTAGTGTGCCGCCAGCAACTATTTTCAGTAAAATATCTAAGTATGAAGCAAAAGTGGAAGACTGTGTGGTGTATTTTATTTCAGGTTCCCTGGGATATATCGAATCGACATGACTGAAATGATCATTGTTGATAAATAAAACGCCGTCGATATATTTAAATGTCCAATTGAAGGCCACAGCAAGAGTTTTTTTTCTTCTCACGTAGAAACTTTTGAATGCTGTTTGCTTCATAAGAATATAAAACAGGTCAGCTAACAAAGGAGAACAATTTATACCCATGGGAATTCCAACAAATTGTTGGAAGATCCGATCACCAAAGACTACGATGATATTGTCAATGAGGAACTCTGGCATCTTTTTAATATCAACTTTGGAGTTCTTGTGTGTGGAGTCAGAGTGGTATTTAACAAAATAAGTATTGGGATGACTGATCACTAGATATGAGTATTTCCTTCTACAATTTTTGTTGACGAAGCAAATGTCTATGATGTCAAAACGTATAGTCTTTAATTTATTTTGATGTATGATCGTCTAACGTGTTGTAAAATCATACGTTTTAATGTTGTTAATTTGAGAAAAGTTTTGTGATTTCAAATTCATTAAACATTCTTTAGAGTATGTGTAAAGCGCTTTAGAAATCGCGGGTCTTTATAGCGCTATAAAAATCTATTGAATTACAATTACAATTTAGCTCATCGTCAGGCATAACCTTTGACAGAATTCATGATAAAAATTCTATCTCCAAATGAAGAATGTTTTCTGAATTTAGGACCTTGTAAAATATGTGATATTAAATCTTCATTCTTAACTATATCAACATTACCAGTAATGACATGTCCCGCTTGATAATAGTTAAAAGTCCCGCTGAAGATTATTTCACTCATATGGAGACGTCAAAATTGCAGATGAAGAACTTCAAAATTTAGGCGTACATTCGGCGCTTACAGCCTTTGAGCAGGGAAGGATCTTTATCGTGTCACACCTGCTGTGACACGGGCCCTCGGATTTCGCGGTTCTATCCAAAGGACCGCCCTATTTAGTCGCCTCTTACTACAAGCATGTAGTTCCGAGGACCTATTCCAAACTGGATCCTCAAGAGATTTATATATGTTCCTATGAGGTTTCAAATCCATATCGATAACGTAAGTCTTTCAGCGTTTTTGTTTGATTTACGTCTCTTCGAGAATATTTCACTCAATTTGTGAGACATCATCAACTCTAGGTGACTTCCCTAAACTTAGACGTTTACTTAGCGGTTAGGTCCGTAGCATAGAAGGATCTTTACATTGTCAACGTTAAGGTACATGAAATGACAAAATCATACAATTCTTTAATGTTAGTCTAATTCAGTTTAAATGCTAGATGCATTTCTTTTGGACGATTTTGATTCAGTACACAGCGCAGATTTCAATCAAGTATTAATATCATTTACAGGTACAGGAATGCAAAATATGTAGCATAATCATGACGATTTTATCCCATTTCGATGTTTTCTGGAAGAAAACTGCATGAAAATAGCCACCAGTCCAAATCTAAATTACTTTAAATCAGATTCAAGGTAACAGCTGTGCTGCATCCTCTTTGAGAATAAAAACATGACTGTCAATTCGGATGGGCAGGTAAAGCCATTGACATCTATAGTTCTTTGGAAATAGGACTTAACTAGGTCCTGAGAGTCCTTAGCGCTTTGTTGAAACAAAAGTTATACATGTTAATTAGAACTTTCACTAGAACAGTGGTGTCGAAATACTCCCCGTGTGGAGTCCTTTATTATATCAAACGCTGGGTCATCTTCCGTACACAGGTGTGATCTATTAAAACAATCACAGCATTTATTATCTCGGGGTAAACAGGAGCAACAGATAATCCTTTTCTGGCCATGTTATAGTCATCATTTGCATTCAGACATATACAATTCAGCCATCAAACAGACACGCGTTTATTTCGAAGTTGATACTGTTTAATTGTAAATTTGGTAAATGTTCGTATAAATTTTGGAGGATTTTCAGAACAATGCTAAGTGCGAAGGCTAGGGCTTTTAGTATAGACAGTCTTTTAGCTGTAGGACCAGGTATTACTAAGGAAAGCAATGTAGACTATCAGCGCCAGGACCTTGGAGTCTGTCATCGAGAACATCCGACAAAGAAGCACTCCAGCAACAAGTGCTTTCATCCAGCGTTGAAAGTCATTACAGGTAACTTTTGAAATATCAGATTCTTTTCTTACTCTGCTATTACTTTTCAGTTACTTTTATTTTACCCTTTTCATGAATGAAAGTAAAGTTCATATATATATATTTATATATATATATATATATATATATCTATATATATATATATAGAGAGAGAGAGAGAGGATTAGTGTCTATCATAACATGTTCTAGGATGAATTATAAATTCATTTAAGATCGCTTGAAATATGCACTGAAGTAATTTTGTTATTTTCTTAAGATCTTTTGTCTTTGTATCGTAAACGTTTTACCGTATAAAATCTGTTCCCCATCAAATCAATTCACAATGGAATTGACCTTAATATACCAAACATGATGGAATCTATCTCAACAGAAAAGGGAATATTTTTTCGTTATTGTTGTTTTTCATTAAGATGGACAACGCATTATTTCTATATGTATCCCCTCTTCTCTCTCCACAGATGACACAACAGAAAGTAAACTCCAAATCGAATTGTGTCAAAATGATTTGTGGCACGCCTTCCACAATTTAGGGACGGAAATGATTATCACAAAAACGGGAAGGTTAGTACACACACACACACACACACACATATATATATATATATATATATATATATATATATATATATATTGCACTATCTGTATATGGTTATGTTTGCATTCGAACGAAATTACTACATTTTCCTAAAATGAACATAATGATGCTACACTTACTACTTGGTTGGGGCGGTCCTTCAAATGATACCACAAAATCTGAGGCCCCGTGTCACAGCAGGTGTGGCACGATAAAGATCCCTCCCTGCTTAAAGGTCGTAAGTGCCGAGCACAGCCTTAAATAGCCCTTCACCGGCAGTAGTGATGTCTTCATGTGAGTGAAAAATTCTCGAGAGGGATGGTAATTGATATTCAATCAATCAACTACCACTATCACTAATAATTACAATGATGATAATAATAATTGCTATCTTACTGCTGCAAATACGGAAAAAAGGTTAAAATAGCGGACAGTGATCCATCTCATAATACCTATAAAGCATACAAAATTAAGAGTAGGACAATCACGTATCCCTGGACGCACCAGATGTGTGGATCAGGTGCCTAAAAAGAGCACTTGTTGACTTCTTGATCAGGAGTAATCCTATTAATGATAATACCAATGGTTTTAGTAAGAATAGTAGTAATGACACTATATAGAATAAAATAAAAATCAATTGATTGAAAAATCAAGCTTATCAATCTTCAGAATTTTCAATATCGGATATTCCTTTCCCATTATATCTTTGATTCACATTTTAAACAACATACAAATCAATTACACAATGTCAATAATAGACCAAGTTACATCTTACTGGTTTTCAATTTGATATATGAGTTAGTTTGGTGACTGGCCCGAAAGATATTACACATCATATACTATACCTGTGCAGTGATTGTGCGATGTTTATTTGTGTCATTTTTAAATGTGTGATAGAAGAAATTTATGAAATATATCGATTGGATTTTTAGTTACTCGAAATTTTGATGACAATGATTATTTCTATTTCGTATAATTTTTTCTCTGTAGGTTCAGTTATTTTTCTGTTGTGTAATTATTTCTCTACAGCAGGGGTATTTTTCATATTTTATGGGTAATAGTATAATTATTACTATTAGTAAAATTTATATAGCACCTAGTTTTCATCTCAGGCATCATCCATATATATTAAAATAAATCATAAGTGTACACGTTCCTATTCATTCAATATGTTACGGTACTTTGATAAATGACATGAATCTAAAACCAAATATAGTCCTTTGTCCACTTATCTGAATAAAACAAATAACTGTATATTATAGAATATTATACGAAATGTCCCACACATTCCTTTCCAGCATTTCTCCTCGTATACCATTACCTACGATATGGTTACGGTTATTTCTTGTCCGATATTTTACAAAACACTGTATGAACATTTACTTATTGTAAACACAAAATATATTTTATCAAATGAAGTTACGATGCGTGTCATGGGAGTGATGATATCTGAACATATATAAGACAGAAATTTAAATCTTTTGTATTATATCCATTACTCCCACTTTTATGGTGCTGAGGGAGAAATATCAATTGGTTTAACAGATTAATATTAAATGTGTATATGATGATTTGAATGTGTGAGGTTTATCTTTAACGCTTACGAATAGTCAAATGTGGTTTCATCGCTTAAATCGATCAAGGTCTTACTATTTGTCACAAAATACTTATTATCCAATATCCATAATGCTAGCGCAGCTTACGTTTAAAGATAAACACCTTCCAAATGTCCCAATTAGAGGACTCTCAGACTTTGGTTTTCAAAGACATCTCCCTGTACAACCATTGACGTACAGCTGGTTTTCGTTTTTACTAAATACAAAACAATAAATCACAAGTTGCTTGTTGAAATTGAAAATGGATCAATTCATGAGTAAATCGTTGATGTTATTTCTGTGACAATTACATTGGTTTGTTGTACACTATTTGACATCCCCATCGAAAAGTTTCACTCATATAGCGACGTAGGCATTGGCGATGAACTCTGCAAAGTTTAGGGCTATTCTCAGTGCTTATGGCCTTTAACCAGGAAGGGATCTTTATCGTGCCACACCTGTTGAGACATGGGGCCTCGGCTTTTGTAGTGTCACCCGAAGGGCCCTCCCATTCAGTCGCCTGTTACGACAAGCAAGGGGGTACTAAGGCCTTACTCTAATCCGGATCCCCATGAGACCAAATTGGTAATAAATATCTTATGATATGGGATGAATTTACCTACAACTAGAAAATATATTCGTATAATAGATATAGAAGATACACGAATTAGTTGGTTTACAATAAACAAAATTAACATCTTGGAAAGGAAAAGGGCCATATATGTGCTTTAGAAAATATAGAGTACACACTTTGTAGACCTGTATTAGTTACTTATTTGTATTATTTAGCATCTCGCTCGAGAATCCTTCACTCATGTGGAGACGTCACCAATAACTGATGTTTAAAAGTGGCAAACGTGTGTTTCACTTTTTTCTTTTTTTTTTTTTTTTCTTTTTTTTTTTTTTTTTGAAAGCAAAATGTATGTATCATCTTAAGTTCCGATATGTACATGTCGGTGTTTTCTCCTTTTAACCCCTAAATTTGTTCAAATCTATGACAAAAGTTTGATTTAAGGTACTTGCACTCATGATCATTACATATTTCTGCAAAAGCACCACCTTCAAATAATTTACTATGTTTTATGGTTTTAGGACTAGTTTGAAATTTAATGGAAAATTGAAATTTCATTACAAAGGTACTGTTTACGTATTCGTGAACTTATGAATCGTTACTTAGAGTCATTTTTACATTTACCAAACTTTTATCAGGAGTAAATATACGCTGTTTCAATTTTATTTCTCAGTAAAAACATTAATCTTTCAATTTGACATGAAAACCTGTAAAACCTGTATATTACAAATATTTGTATAAAACATAATTCTGCAAGCTAAAATTATGAAAACATTAACGTTTTATAGAATCGGTTTTTTGTTTGTTTTTTTTTTTGTTTTTTTTTGTTTGTTTTTTTTTTGGGGGGGGGGGGGGGATATACATCACGTATGTCCTCATATCTCTATGATCCCACAACAACCTAAACACATATTATTTGATTAACATTATAGATTCCTAAAACTACTCGAGAAATTTATTTTTGCAGATTTTACGAAAAGTGCCACTCGCGAAATAAAATGAATCGCTTTTAATGTGTGAAAGGAAACCTTGATACACAGTCCGCTTGCGACTTCGTGTTCTCACGATTTGCCGTCTATGAGTCATTGATTTTAAATAATTAAGTAAATTAAAGAATTTACAGTAACTGTATTGTTGATTTATTCTACTTTTTTGTTTTTTATGGTTTTTTTTTTTTTTTTGTCTTTTTTGTTTGTTTGTTTGTTTGTTTGTTTGTTGGTGTTTTTTTTTTGGGGGGGGGGTGTTACTGTGATTTGAAGGTTTTTATTACTTTCTTTTGTAAATACCGATGTAAAATTGCATTACGCTCATCTAATTAGCTATGTGAATTTATGCTATACTAATTCCTTACAGTTTTAATTTCGTTAATTGAAAGTTCACTAAAACATAGAAATGCACATAACTTGTGTAGAAAAGAAATGATTAATAATGCTTGTAAATATCGAAACGTGCTAATAGCACGGTTAATAGCATTGGTTAATAGCATTCCCAAGTCCTTTGTTAGATCAACTGATTTACTAGTTGCAATAACTCTTGTGAGGAACTTTTTGTTTTCAAAACATAGTAGAAAACGTTTTAGTGTAAACAGACAGGAGAGCTAGTGTACATTATGATTCCACTCGTTCACATCCAATAATTATGAAACAGGGATCATTGTTACAGTTGTGTCTAGCTGTTCTTCTATTTTTAATGGAATAAGCAGATATTCTTCATCCAAATGGTCATTAAATTATTTTCTATGCAAGTTATATATCGTCATATCATACCAAACCACATTACCCCACGACAAAACATTTCATCTCCTTTGCATGCGATATATTGAAGCGCACATCGTCCTTCATATCAAAATACAATATATACCTAGAGAACTGCTACCAACTTTCAAACTCAACATCAACCATTTTATATTATAGATAGTTTTGTCCCTCTCATGGTACACATGTCATGTAAGTAATGTTTGACATGACCATCCATAAGATTTGAACAGGTGCGAGGAGAGAACTTGGATAGTAAGTAACATAATATACACGAATAACGATTCTTTTCATCCACTGTAGGAGAATGTTTCCTTCAATACGAGTAAAACTTCATGGACTGGACCCTAGCTGTAAATACTCAGTATCTTTAGAGTTTTCACAGATAGACAAGCAGAAATATCGCTATGTTTATCACAGGTATTGCATGTATGGTTTTATGATTTTGACCCATTTATTCTAAATGCTTGCAACATGATAGAGATTGCATGGAAAAAGTATGATATTTTTAGTTCAAAATGGATGGTATCTGGACTTGGAGATGAAATGATAAGGGATCAGACTTATCGCCATCCAGATTCTCCAGCAGATGGTGCAGTACTTAAATCACAAATTATTTCTTTTGAAAGAATCAAACTCACCAACAACGACTCGCCCAAGTATGGACAGGTACAATATTTATTTTATTGAACTATCATTTAAGTTGATACAGAGATTGATAAAAAGGACGCAAAATTTCAAATGTTGTTCCTGGAAATTAAACATTAGGGTCGGTAATTCATTTTTTTTTTAAATCCCAAGTTAGAAAATCCTGAATTTACAGACAAAAGAACTGTTTCATAGAATTCGGAGACTGTCATTGTTCTATTAATTCATATTAAATCGGATAAAACACTACTGTAGATTTCTTTGCTGTCCATGCAACGCTTCGTTCCTCGACTTCATGTACACCAAATATCAGCAGACGGGATTAAAGTCCGTCACTTCATGACGTCATTTCCACAAACATCATTTACTGCGGTCACTGCTTACCAAAATCAAGAGGTATGTATTTTCTTAATAAGATGAAATAGGTATAATATTGCGTGTACCATGTGCAAGAGGATAATTCATAATGCAAATATTTGGCCATGTAATATTATGCATATTATAAGCAAGCAGCGCACCACTTTATTTTCCATTCATGGGATATCGTAATATGTATATAGTATATTCATAAGTATATCAACAAAGATTCAGCAACTTTATGAATGTACATTAATCGAATATGTTTACATAAAGATTATCAAAAGTAAATATCAACACCGACAATCTGGCATATAATCTTCAATATTGACACAATATCAAACAAGTGATCAATGCTCTGCCAATACTTGATTAGTGTATCTTAACAATCTATCTAACACCCTAGTGTCTGCCACAGTGTCAATAGTGGCTGATACATGCTATCAGTGGTGTTAATCTGCAAGACAAACCATCATTTCCTATTTCTGCAGATAACCAAACTGAAGATAGCCAGAAATCCATTCGCCAAGGGTTTTCGAGAGGCCGGGAAAAACAGGTACAACAGTGATGTGAATCGGTCATTCAATTGTTTACAGATCAGTGATAACTTCGATTAGACTCATATGTCTGGCTACTTTTTTATCTTCCTTTGATAAGTAATCCCTTGATTTACAATCACATGTATTGTTTTTACCTCATTCAAATCATCTACAAAGAAGTGGCGATGAACGATAAACATTTTTAATCTACCTTTTTACGTATACTGATTTGATATTGGCGACATGGTGTGATATTATGTTAAGGATGTGTCCTTGAATGAGCTAGTGGGAGGCTACTTTGTGGATCACAGAATTAATTTAGCTGTGCTTAAATTCATCTCACAATTAAACCTCCCCTTATCAGTTAGTTTGTCCCAGTTTGTTTTTTGCACTTTTTCATTGTGTTTTGATGTATTCATATAGAAAATTATTGGCGGTGTAATTTCTTATTATAGCTACAGACCAACAGAACTTCCTTCATGTTGTCTCTTACAAGCATATAGCCCTTTGCACGCAATTCGTTGTCTGTTCTTGTTTACCTTCGCCTAAACTGTGTGTGGCATTCTAGTAAGCAATTATAGAGAGCACACCGTGTTTGAATTTTATTATAACTGTCCCCTATTTATGCGTTATGGACATTTGTATGAATTCTATTTCGATGATTAATGAGCCGATAGAGGATATATTCATTGCTATAGAAATATTCATAGAATACTTGTTATTGCAGATGCATGGATGTCAGATGTACATGTAAGACTTATATTGAGAGAGAAGATGGTAAAGAAAACTTTTATTAAATATTTAATTTTTAAAAAATGGTATCAATATTTTGTAGAAGCTCGTTAGAAGCCATGTTGGATTCCTTCACTACACGGGGTACCAGGCCTCAGTATAATCCAATCCCAGTTAAAAGACAGCATGCAGGTATAGTATCAATACTCATGATGCACATTTATATATATTTCAGCACGATATTCCCATAAACTTCAATCATAAATACAAGCCAACACATAGTCTTTGATATCACTAGACGCATAATGTTTCATTCCTTGCTAAGTGCTAAAGACAACATACAGGTATTTTGTCAATATCCCTATAATATTTTGATCCCAGCTATGAGGCAACATATTTGTATGGTCTTACGAGAAACGTAATGTAAAAGAATTCGATCACACCTGAAGGTGAAATACAGGATTGGCCTAAAATGTGCAAGATATCCTGATCCCACCTGAAATGTGTGTTATAAACAGCAACACATTAATCATATGGAAACTTAAAGGGACCATACAGATGGTATTACTTTGATAATCGGTTGTTAAAACTGTCCCATTCAAGAGGCAGCATGTACTTCCGGTATCAACACACCCATGATAATCCTATCTCATCGAAAACAAAACAAAAACGACAACAATAAACAATGATATCAACATTTCATGTCAAACTAATTCCGCCGAAATGTCTATATTTAGGTATAATACCAATAGAATCAGAATAATATGATATCACATATAGCGCAACATATACATATGGTATGAGTAGACTCGTAATAATGTAATCTCGCATTTAAACGACAGGAGCATGGCATCAACAGACTATACATATTGATAACATCACGCCTTGCTATACAGACAGGTATAATATGAATCCCCAAATTCAACATTGTAGACAATTCATTAGCAATACATCAATTCGAGTCGAATCCAGCACATAAGTTGGGTACTAGTATGATATCCACCCTATTCTCTCTCTCTCTCTCTCTCTCTCTCTCTCTCTCTCTCCATTAACGCAATATGTTGTGCTTAATTCATCTGAGCTTTATTGGTGTTAAGTAGACTATTAAGCATCTATAATATTTCACTATGATTTTACTCAAACTATAACAGAGTAATAGTATACTGTTAGTCTCAATTTGATTCATCAATATAATAGATGCTGGGCATCAAACTTGGCCCTAGGTTCTGTCGAACAGTATATTTTTGCATTTTATAAATATTACACATCCTGTTTTAAAGGACAGTATAAGAAAAAAGTATCAGACTGATATAATATAAATCACTCAGGTTAGTGAGAAGGCTAACAAACAGTACTCAATTTCGTAATTCCTTTACAAAATATATATCAGAGAGATTGGCAAACACGGATCCCTGAACATATCAGTGGTGGGATCAGGCGCCTAGTAGGAGTAAGCATCTCCTGTCATGTATGGCACTAATTACGATAATCCGATAATCAACGCAATTAAATTTGTTTTCTTTCGTATATTGCGTAGCATTCATTGGTCATCACGCAGTGATTAAAGTTCTTCATGATATGACGATTTCTTTTTATAGAACATCGGGACGACAGAGACCAAGGACTCGCCTTGTATCTTACTGGCAAAGAAATGAGACTTTTAACGAATGTTTGGAACAGTACATCTCCCAGTAGTGTTTCTCCTGATAATATGCTGAAATATCCATATCTCCTACAAGTTCAACATCCACCATCTCACAGAGATATGCATACTCCATGTACAAATTGTGAATCCAACACATCCCCAGAGGTTTTTCAAGGTGGAACACAGACTGTGCACAACACTGTATGTGTGGAAAGGTCTCCGTCACAACACCCATCTGATACTCCAATGTGGTGTTCAAAAATGCCCTTACCAGTCTCTCCGACGTGTGACTTTCAAGCTCCAAACGTCTCTTCTCATCTGTTGCACATGTTCAGATACTCCTTAAATAAATAGTATATATACATTATACATGCTAACTTGTATATATCTGTATGAGGTACTGATGTAAAGAGATGTTGAACAATACGATATACGTTTAATTAAGAACGATTAATTCAACAGTGCTATATCTACTTTGCGAATGATAAGTTGAGAGAGAGAGAGAGAGAGAGAGAGAGAGAGAGAGAGGGACCGGTATACCGTTCAAACATTCTATACATTGGCTAAATTGTTGCTTTTAGTCTTGGTTTCATATTATTCTCCTGGACTTTGCATACATAGTTTTGCATACCTTACATGCGTCATAAGACATTGCAATGCCAGAACTTTTATAGAAATATTCATGCAATTATTTTTTTTTTTTGTTTGGAAAAAAAAGTATTCGATCGTACATATCCCATTATGAATTTTGACAGTAAAGTGTTTCAATGTATGCCTCTAAACATTTAGATCACAAAGATTAAATTAATTAGTTTAATCAGGTGTAGTCGACATAATTTTCTAGTTACAATCATAGGTATTTTGATGACAAAGAGGGGTCATAGACTTGGAAAGAAGCTTTCAACACTGTAAGGATTATAATCCGCGCTAATAGGCAATAACTGCGACTCTAAGAAGACAAAACATTGGGTCCTTCATTAATTTCTAATCCTTTCTTAATTTGTAGTCCAGATTTATCTTGAATAAAGTGAATTCCTTCATTTGTCACTGAGCCACCTTGTCTTCGTGACGTGTATGTCAACATGGCGAAGGGAAGAAAACGCTTGTAGCGATTGTTATCATCTTTTACAGTTCTTTGAGTAATCAGAAAGAACGTGTTGTTTGCTCTTCATTTTCCGTGTTAAGATAGCGGACGCGGCGAGATTCTCGTGAGATTCTTGCTGCTAGGATACATTTCTATGGAGACAGGTTCTCAACAGGGTGGATGTAAGGACTTCATGTACTGCTAATGTATTAACCTGGTCTTTAATGTATTGACTTATGATTATTACATCAGATGAAAGGATTAAAGAGATATTTTCTTTATGACCCATGTGGGGCATTTCATTGACACCATGAGGAAAGCAGTGAAATGTTGAAGAATGAGAGTGGATTTTTTTATGAATAAACTTTACCTAATAGTTTTCTTACAGACTTGCATAGTAAATATATCTAAGTCTCGGTCATCGATTAGAACATTGATGTTTATTTATTTCATTATTTTGCTGCGAAACTACACTCACTTAGTCTTGCACATCAAAACATGCTCAGAAAAATCTTATCAGCCATTTCACTTTCAATTTTCAAATATTGAATACCGGTATGTTTCGCTTCAAATGAAAAACCTCAATCAAATGAATTCTCCAAAGTTTTCAATTATCATATTAATTTATTGTTTTTATGTTTTCCTCAACGTTTACAACTGTATCTTACAATCACAAAGTAGGTATTGCAGACTATGAAATGCAGGCAGGCAAAGCATTTATTATCACGTAATTTCGCGAGAAGCACCACTAAATTACTCCATCGCTCTTCTTCATTTATTTCTGAAATACATGTACATGTATTATGATGTTAATAAAACAACTCTTGATCAACAGACGATTTGCGGAATCATATTTTTGGGATTTGACTTCTACGAGTCATTCCACGATATTAGGTAATCGCGTAAAATAAGAAATATACAATACATATACTTTCATTCCTGGCCAGTAACGTCTCCCTGTTGTCATAATTTCTTCTCTTAAAATTAGATATGAAATGTTTATATGTTTTCCTATACAAAACCTTAAATTGCGCTCAATATTTGTAAAGATCATACATGTATACTAAGAAATCGTAGTCATTATTTAGCTTACCATCCTGCTCCTTGAATTTGTAACAGAAACTAAAGAGGACGCAAGGACGTCAACGCTAACATGTTAGTATGACAAATCTAAAAAAAAAAATGTCATCTAAATTGTTGGATTTATTACGTATTGTTTATTAGACGTACTTCAAAATCCCCCGTGTTTGTGTCATGAATTACATTATATATATATATATATATATATATATATATATATAATGATTATTTTATGTTCACTGTACTATTTTTTTTAAAAAATACAGATGCAGTGGCAGATCTAAATGGGGATACTGGGGTTGCCCGCCCCCCCCCCCACCCCCACCCCGCTTGAATATTATTTTTAAAAAGTTGTCATTTGTTGTGGTTTGGGATCTTCCACCACCATCACCCGTCATTTGGGGCGGAAAAGGTATAAACATTTACTTTTACTTTTCATTACATCGATTTGTCTCATTATTTGACTAAACGTTTGTTTGTATATTGTTTTAACGTCATGCTCGAGAACCTTTCACTCATATGGAGACGTCAACATTGCCGGTGAAGGGCTGCAAATTTTAGTCCCATGCTTGGCGCTTATGGCCCTTGAGCAGGGAAGGATCTTTTTTCGTGTCACACCGCCTGTGACAAGGGACCTTGGTTTTTAATGTCTCATCCGAAGGATCGCTCTCATTTAGTCGTCTCTTACTACAAGCAAGGGGGTACTGGAGACCTATTCTAGCCTGGATCCCCACGGAACTTCTGACAAAATGTAAATCATTTTAAAGTATTATTGGTGTTCTTAAAAAACGTGCACTTACATGGAGAAAAGTTAAAAGTATCCAATGGGAAAATGTGTACCTTTTAATTTTCTTCTTTTCCAAGTTCATTGTACACCACGTCATGTCAGTCTGTAACCAAAATACTAGAGTTACGTTTTGTAAAATCATATAATCGTGAAGAAACTCGATTATAACATAACAGCGAGTGAGCTCGCTAATGAATTGAATATTGTGAGCATATCTAGTAAACGTTCCGCCCCAGATGAACAGACACACGACCTACAATTCTTTCTCATTATTTTTAGATATTCATGGCAAGTTTTCAATGTATTTTCAGTTTTAATTCCCTTTTCATTAACATGATAAAACTTTCTTTAGCAATCAAATATTCTTGTCATAACTCTACACAACATAAAAAGCGCTTCAAATTAAGCAGTTAAATATTTAAATTCCAACATGATTATGCATTTTAAAAATTTGCATTGTTGTCCATATGACAATAACTCACAATCATATTGCAATATCACAATAAACAGTGACTTTGACATCACAACGCCAATTCTACCAATTACGTAAATAAAAGCTGTTTCATTTCAACTTGTTGACCGACAATACGAACAGTTTTAGAAAATTAGGTAACACTTTAAAAGACTTTTAATCACCACACCTAAATCTGAGGTAGAAAAAAGCGTTGAATATTTGAGGTTTTTATTCCCTTTGTTAAATATTGTGCTGATGAAAGGAATAAAGAGTCCATTATTCTTTTTATCTCCATGCTATTGCAAAATATCAGCATAGTTAACGAGAACGAATGAATATGCACACACACACACACACACACACACACACACACACACACACATATATATATATATATATATATATATATATATATATATATATATATCACACATAGATATAGATATATATATATATATATATATATATATCACACACACACACACACACACACACACATATATATATATATATATATGTGTGTGTGTGATCCTCTATCCTCATCAGGTAAATTGAGTGCTCCATAGTCAAAATCAGTATGTAAAGAACGGTCTAACAGGTGGTATGAAACATGTCAGAAATCATTCGACCTAATTACAGATTGTATTATTATATTTGTAAATTAGATCGTTATAACGATCATAGAATTTGCGAAATGCTCACTTTCAAACGAGACTGTTGAAATCTCCGTAATATCATTGTCAGTAGCGTGCTTCGATTCAAAAATTGATCAAATAGTAAGAGATCATGCTCGGACGTGCTGAATTAGTTGAGAGACATAAACACTAAATGCAGATGGTAGTGGTAGATTCCTACATGTATATAAATATGTGAAGTTGACCATGGAGGTCTGAATCATCCCGTCATAATATTAGTTTCTTGGCTTCTGGTTTTTTTTAATTTTCATTTTTATAGACAATCTATATCAAAGCAGAGTGGCATGAAAACATGGTATACATAAAGAGATGCAGACACTTTTTAAGATGTAGAAGAAAAGGTAAAGATAGAGAGAGAAAAAGGTAAAGATAGAGAGAGAAAAGGGGAGAGAGAGGGGAATATGGAAAGATTAGAGACCATCTGTACCACTGGGCATTAAATTTCTCAATATCGCCATTTTTGAAGAATATGAATTTTAACGTTTCATAAAAGGACTTTAAATATGATATTGTAAAACGAATACTCAATGCTTTCTCTGTAAATCTTGCCATATTAATAAAATATTTCAACCAGAGGATAAAAGTATTTTGAATATAGGATGTTTTGTCAGGAATACCTAGAATAAGACTGTTTTTGGTAAAAACCAATTGTAATTTGTTTTCTCGTTGACATAAAATTCAAACTCATCTAGGAATGATTGCACGTTATTACATTCTCACAGTATATGTTCTATTGTTTCAAAGGGCCTCCGTTGCCGAGTGGTTAGAGCATCGGGCTCAAAATCACAAGGTCTCTCACCTCTAGTCGGCGCGGGTTCGAATTGCGCTCGTGCCGATATATGTGAGAAAGTTTGCCAGTTTACTTTCGGAAGGTCGGTGGTCTCTTCTCGGGTACATTGTATCTGGGTTCTCTCCTCCACCAACAAAAACTGGACACCACCAAATAACTGAAAAAGTGTTGAGTGTAGCGGAAAACAACAATCAATCAATTGTTTCATCCTCTTTGTGGCAAAAAGTACATTTTTTGGACCTTTTTTATTTTGTATAAAAAGTAATTTTTTCTAAGATTCTTTTTATTATTTTATATTGAAACTACTGGAGTTTGCAGTTTTTAGTTATTTTGAAGGTAATGTGTTGAAAATTTTCCATTCTCTGTTCTCTATGTCTAAATGCTCAGTCCATTGTATTGTACCTGTATTTATTGAAGAGGTTTTTTTTTTTTTTTAATTTGATAAAAGAACTTTGATTTCTTACACCGGAGTGCATTGTAAATGCTTTTTAAGGTAAATGGATTTGGTAACTTTTTGTGTTTATACTTAACCGTTTCCTCCTAGTCTTTATAGCATGAATAATACTTGCATATTCCAGAAAGTTAATGTTCACATTTGGATAAGTAGCATAAATTTCTCATAGTTGAAAAAGGTTCCATGTTCCTCAATTATATCATTAATGTATCTAATGTTATTGTCAAATAATGTTTATTGAAGAACATTTCCTCACTAATATGGATCAAAGGATTATAAAATAAGGGTGACTCTGCAGTAAGATCAGACTCTGCACAAGTGTTCTGTAGTTCAATCCATGCCTTAAACACATCAATCCAAAATTTGATTTTTAATGACTTTAAAGGTAACTTAGTGTATTCAATACAACAACATATGAATTTCTCAAGATTGATATTTGACATGAAATCACTCAACCCCTTACTTGTAGATATAAGATGTCTAACCCAAAACAGTTTCAATGAACCTGTAAAAGATTTAAGGTTAATCATTTTATGCCGCCTTCTCCATATTCTTTTACAAGTACATCCTTCTTAACTTTGTGAGTTGAGGAACCCCACAAAAAAGAGGGAAAAAAGTCTTTCTAATTCTTTAAATATGTATTAGTTGGTTGGGAATAGCCATTATAATATGGTTCAACAATGGTAACACTAAATTTTTAATTACTGTTATCTTACCAATGGGAGTTAAGTTTCTTTTCCCCCATTGTTTCAGAATGGATAACTAACTTTGGATCATAATTCAATTTTGGAATATTCTGCAAATCAACATCAAAATGTATTCCTAGTAGAGTAAATTTAGAGGTTCTCCAATCAAATTTACAGTTGAAAATAAGAACATCATTACTGTATCTTTTTGAGCCAATCCAAACTGTTTGAGTTTTTGTGTAATTTATACATATAGTTGAGACATGTTTGAGAAAACTTGTAGAGTTTTTGAAAGACTTTATTCACTACCATCAAGAATAATTGAAGTGTTATGAGCAAGTTGAGAAATCTTTTTTTTTCAACATTACCAAGTGTTATACCTTTGATTTTTTAATTTTCCTTATCTTTATTGCTAAACGTTTTGCACATATCAAAAACAATATATGGCGATAAAGGGTCCCCTTGTCTACAACCTCGTTGAAGATGAAAAACCTCAGAAAGGTTGCCACCTAGGTTTACTGTTGATGTTATATTTGTATAGAAGAGTCTAACCCATGTTTTAATGGAAGAACCAACGTTAAAATAGTCTAAATTTTTTGTATAAAATTCCATGATAAAGTATTAAAAGCCTTTTTGAAATCAATAAGGAAGAACAGACCAGGGGTTTCTTCTTCCGTGTAATGCATAATATCATATATCAATCTTGTGTTTTCGCCTATGTATCTGTTGGAGATAAAATCTGTTTTATCTGGGTTTATAATTTTTTATGAATATTTTTTTAAATCTAGCTGCAATAGATCCAGATGCAATCTTATAAACTGTATTAAGTTTTGTAATGGGTCTGCAGTTTTTGAGATAGTGCTTTGGTTTATCCCCGTTTGGTAACAGTGTAATTACTCCATGTTGTTGCGTAATGGACAAAATATTATTTCTACATCCACAGTTAATAGATTTAACAACATACACACCAATAAATTTCCCAAAACCTTTGAAAAATTCAGTAGAAAAGCTGATCCCGGAGATTTATTTGATTTCATATTTAGGAGTGTCGTTGAGGCCTCGCGTAAAATTCACCCCTCCAGACCTTCAGTCTCCCTTTTTGAGAGTTTAGGAATATCATTAAAAGGCAGCTCATTATTTACGTCCAAATCTGCATTATCTACATTATTTTTATATAAATTTCATAAAAAAAAAAACTTTGTCTCCTTCAAAATTTCTGATTGCTCAAGTATAATGTCACCATTATCCATTTTTAACCTTGGTATGATCTTATTTATAAAATTTCTTGATTCAAGTTTACACAAATAGCTTGATGGTTTTCCATCTTCTTCTATCCATTTTACCCCACTCCTGATATAATTTCCTTGTAGTTTATGCTTTCTAAATTTTTCTAGTTTCTATCATGCAACTCATCTACATTGTCTTCAGTAATGTTTTCATCGATTTTTTTATTTCTTTCATTAACTCCTTCTCTTCTTTGTCTTTTTTTATATATGCAGAATAAGAAATTGTTTTACCTCTTATTTCGAAAAGCAGAGTTTCAAGAAATAACTTATCATTGATAGTATAGACAATGTCTTCATCTGGAATATTGTGCAAAATATTCATGTTGTAAACTGGTACTGTATAGTGTTTTTTTAATCTGATCAATTTCTTTCTCTAATATTTTCTAAATATTTGACATCATAAAGTAGAGAGTTATTAAATTTCCACTGCCCCCTTCCTTTTTTGAATTCATTAAAAGTTAATGTCAAAGATATAGGTGAGTGTTCTGACCTGGAACTAGGTTCAATGTTACAAGTATCTAAGCCAGAAAGTAAAGATCCGGAAATTAAAAAAAAATCTAATCTGCTTTGTTTTAAAGGGGATAGTTTTCCCCATGAATATCTACGAATATTTTCGTGTAGCTCTCTAAAAGAGTCTATGCTGCCATGCGTATTTATCATTTCTAATATTTTATTTCTAGCCATTGGGTTATTAATACTCTTATAATTATAAGAGTCTAATTCTGGGTTCAAGAACAAATTAAAATCTCCACACCAGATTATATCGGTACAATTCATGTCATCTATATGTGTTTGTATAGTTTCAAAAAAACTGGGGTGTGTCATTGTTTTGATCATACACGTTACATAACAACACCTCTTGATCACTTATTAGCATTTTAAGTATCAAAAACACCTCTTGAATTAGAGGCATATGAACTGATAAAACACTGGAATCCCAATAAATTCCTTACATCAATTTCAGATTCACCACAGAGGCTCACGATTTGACCCTCTCTATTCTATATTTACACAAAAGAGGAATTAGGAGTCTCAAAATTCGCTACTTCAAATTTTCATTCGTCTCATTTTTATATTTTACGGAAGTTAAATTTTACAATCCCGGTCTCGATCGATGGGAAAAGATCATAGATTGTAAAAATACCTAATATGTGTTTGTAACGGCAATAACTATGAAGAAGTCATGCAAACCACAGGAACTTTTCCTCAATCACCCAAAATAGAATACGCGTTCTCATTGGTCAATTCAATTCGCTCTTCAATTTCTCCGTGAGGACCCGGGTTAGAATAGATTCTCAGTACCCCTTGCTTGTCGCAAGAGGCGACTAAATGGGGCGGTCCTTCGGATGAGACCAGAAAAATCAGAGGTCCCGTGTCAAAGCAGGTGTGGCACGTTAAAGATCCCTCCCTGCTCAAAGATCCTAAGAGTCGAGCATTGGCCTAAATTTTGCAGTCCTTCACCGGCAACGGTGGACGTCTCCATATGAGTGAAAAATTCTCGAGCGGGACAACATATAACCAATCAATCAATTTCGATCGTACGCGAGAATGTTTTCGCGGGAATCTGTCAACAAGGACAGAGAACATGCTGCATTATGATGTCATAATGTTTTGATACTTATTATATATCATTCTAATATATATAAACAGAGATCTCGTTCAAGCTCCGGTCAGCTCAGTATTTCCGATACGCTACAACTGCAATATCATTATTCGGAGGGGAAAGTAGTCCCAGACACTGTACGGAGTTTGAATCTTCTTCAAACTCCATACAGTGTCAATTCTCCTGGACTACTTTCCCCTCCGAATAATGACACTGTCACAGGCTTTCCAAACTTCTGCAGAAAAACTCAAGTTACTATACGCGTGTGATTCGGTTTTCTGGAGTACCGGATAGGAGGCTCATATAGATTTTATTTAATCGAGAATTAGTAAAATTAAATTCTGCTACATTTTGCGTGGCATTTAGAATGATGTAAAATTGTCACCACTGGTCTTGACATTGTACTATAATTTTAAGCGGGGCGTCATGGAGATGCCAAGGCATCTGTGGAAACAAGAGGAAGATTTTATCATATCGTGGCCATACACTTGCATATTGTCTTCATATTTGAGGGAGAATCCAGCCATGAAAGACAGGTACACCGGTAATTTCTTTACAGATGGATGAGTTGTCCAGAAAATGCGAGAACATTCAAACAACCAGGTTAGTGACTTGGAATTTTCTCTGAAATTTCATGATGTTCCACGAGTCTAATCGTATCTTTTGAGAAGTCAGTAGCACCACAATGAATGATATAAGTGGATAAAGTTTAAGTGTACATACAGTATCTTCAGTGAAATACTGCATGTACATATTAAGGATTGATTGACTAGGCCTAATTTCATTTTAAAAAAAAAATCCTGAAATTGTTTCAAAAATCAAATTAAACCAGACCTTTACACCGTGATTGTCAACGATAAAACTCTTACAAATAATATTATTCTGCATAATTAAGTGTCATGTCAACCATCTAGTTCATGTACATTGTGAAACTCCCATAGGGTAATAATTAACTGATCTGGATGATAACATGCAAGTGTTTTAGAAATATCAAGACAAACGACTTTGCATTACTTTGGTCATAGGTAGTTGATTGATTGATTATTTATTGCTTTCCGCCACACTCAACAATTATTCAGTTATCTGGTGGCGTCCTGTTTTTGTTGGTGGAGGAGAGAACCCAGATACAATGTACCTTGTACAAGTGCAATCTGCATACCGAAATTGTCACTCGACTGAAACTGCCCTTTTGCGGGTGCACCATGATATTACCTCTGCATTGGATAGGAATTCATGTGTTGCCCTCGTGATGCTTGATCTCTCGGCTGCATTTGATGTTATAGACCATAACATACTCATCGGGCGACTTGAATACGCGTTTGGTATCACAGGGTCGGCTTTATCATGGATGAGGTCTTATCTGTCAGGTAGAAGTCAACAAATTGCTGTTGGAACTGCGCTGTCCAAAGAGTTCTTACTCCACTTTGGTGTCCCACAGGGTTCTGTCCTGGGACCTCGTCTATATTGTATGTTCCCCAAACCAATCGGAGAGATTTGCAGGAGGCATAATATGTGTTATGACTGCTATGCGGATGACACTCGGGTATACCTGATCATAAATCCGAAGGAAAACTGGGACAACATTGCAGATAGACTTGAAAGCTGTCTTGCGGATGTAGAAAACTGGATGAGAAACAACGTACTAAAACTGAACCAAGAAAAGACAGAACTAATCATCTTTTCCCCAAAACGTAAGGCAAATGAATTTTCAGGATGTCAACTTGCCTTTGGGGGATCTGTCATCACTAATGCTTTCTGTGTCAAAAATCTTGGGGTACTTTTCGATAGTGAACTTAGCATGGATTCTCAAATTAATTCAGTGTCTAGATCCTGTTATTTCCATCTTCGTAACATCGGTAGGATAAGATCCCTCATAACTGAGGATGCATGCAGGACAATCGTAAGATCACTCGTTACATCTAAACTAGATTATGGCAATGCTCTTCTTTATGGTGTGAAGGCCACGTCCATGCAGAAATTGCAGAAAGTTCAAAATACCGCTGCCAGGCTAGTGACACGTTCAAGGAAATATGAGCATATTACACTGATTCTCATATCCCTTCACTGGCTACCTGTGGCATATCGAACAATTTATAAAATCCTTTTGTACGCCTTCAAAGCACTGCATCAAAAAGCCCCAGCATACATCCAGGAACTGGTTCAGGTATACCGCCCACAACGTACACTCCGGTCTGGAGATTCATTGTGCCTTCTAAAGCCACGCACTCACAGCAGGGTGTATGGTGATAGAAGGTTCGATGTGTCCTCGGCCACCCTGTGGAACTGCCTCCCGCTGAACCTTCGTTGTGAACAATCACTTGCTGTTTTTAAACAAAAGCTAAAAACACATCTTTTTAAACTTGCTTTTGATTTATAATGTATCCAGTTATTTTCTGTTTTAACAAAAATGATAAAAAAAAAAAAAAAAAAAATTAGAAAAAAAATATATTACTAATACCTCCCATTTCGACTTTAGATGATTATTATTTTTGTGACCTTTCAATTTATATAATGTTCGTTTTTATATTGCCCTTGTTTTACATGTTAAGCGCTTTAGAGTAATTATATAATTAGATAAGGCGCTATATAAAAATAGTATAATAACAATAATAATACCTGGGAAGAGACCACCGATCTTCCGCAATTAAACTGGCAAACTTGCTCACATAACGCCGCGGCCGAGATTCGAACACGCGCCGACAGAGGTGAGAGGCTTTGTGATTTTGAGCCCGATGCTCTAACCACTCAGCCACGGAGGCCCCAGTCATAGGTAGTTCAAATTTATATCAATAAATTTGTTGATGCAAACATTTTTTTTTTGGTGTAATTAATAAATGTTACTGAGAACAAAGGTGCACTTTCAACCATAATTATTCAAGTATCAAATATGTCATGCTTGTTCCCAGTTTCATGCCTCTGATCATATCTGCCAGATGATATTTAAAATTGAATGCATCAATTGCTATAGAATATCATATGTCTAGATTGAATCATTCACACAACTTTGAACATCATACTAGATTGACACCTTGTGTTCACACACCATTATAGATAATTAGTGGTTTAAGAAAGAAAATCAAAACAAAATCCATTTGCAGTGTTGTAATTTTCCAAACATGTCTATTATGTAGTATCAGTTCATTAGGGAATTAATTTTAATTAAATCAACAATCCAGTAATTAACATGATTAATAGTAATTGTAAGTTACATGTATTTTTGAGATGTTATAAAGCAATTTCAATGATAAATAAATGTGAGGTATTTATATTATGACAGGACCCAGAGTTATAACTTACAGAGAAAGAAATACTGCCTCACCGTAGAAATTTCATATGTCATTAAACGTGTGAAATTTCTATGGTGAAACAGTTTGACACATGGACAGGTGAACAGGATGTACATAATTTTATGTACAGAGTATTCACTAAGTATCCACATGCTTTGCTGGTCAATGAAAATTCATTATGTAATATAACTCTTTAGATATATGCAGTTCAATTCAACCAAAGAAAATTTGGCTATAACCAACAGACAAATAGAAGAAAATTGTCCTATTTCAGATGAAATCATACTGTATACGCCATCATCATATGTAATACATGTATGTTGCAATTTTTTTTAGATTAAATTTATCAAATGTATTTTTGCAAATCCTCACTGTCATATATATAATTTTTTTTTTAATTTAAGAACCACCACAACAATTGTAATAAATAAGACATGGTTTATATTTTTGTATGAATTACTTCATTGTCGCAGACCACAGTTCTGAGTCCACACCGGCTCCTTCAAACGATGGAGAGAACAGATGGAAAGCACCCTTGGGTAACTGAATATGAGAAATTACAAAATGTGAAGAATGTTCCACCAGTTCGAATTAAACTAAATGGAAGGAGGTACTAGTATATGTCATTAATACCTAGAAATGTTTAATAGTAAAAAATCACAGTTGTTGATTTTTTAAGGTAAATCTTTAATTCTGAAGACTGTACATGCATGTCAATATCTGCATTATTAGTAGCGAGAGTAGCAATATATACTTATATTTTGAAGTTTATGATTGCAACTAGATAGCTTAAAATTTGTGTATCAGTGGCTGTGTACTGTGATACATTATTGATAGACATGTTTATTGATTCTTGGGTTGTCTGAAATATTTGAATATAACAAACATTTTTCCTTATTTCAGTTTCTGTCATATCCAAAAGATTGCCAGTTTCCACATATGTACATGAAGTATACAGAGATTGAAAGCTGAGAAAGAAACAATTCCTTTTCAATGTCACATATTATATATTATATGTATGGAATGAGACTATCAGTAATGTAATAATGATTAACATGTTTATTGTTTGCTAATTAAATGTAAAAAAAAAAAATATTCTGAAGGTGTCATTTAGATGTGTTTGATAGATACCTGTAGTTCTCATATTGTACATATATATCAAAAGAAAGTTTTATGGGAGGCAAATTTAATAAAGAGAATATGCTTAAATAGAGATGAAATACATGTGAAAGAATATTTATAGACTTTCTTGATATACCAGTGCTAGGGACAAATGGTCTAAGTAAGCTTTTTCATACAAAAAATGTTATCCATCACGTAAGAAGTAAAGGGCCAGTGTCAAGGGTGAATCATTTTATAAAAGGGAGGTCCTGGGCCACTTTGAAGGAAAATAAATGCAAAATAGAATGATAATTCAAATCTGATGTAGATCCACAGGACTAAAAATGACAAAACTGTGTCAAAGCTGTTGTATAGGGTTTCAAAACATTGTCCTTGAGGACAAGATGGTGTCATATAAGAGGTTCATTTTACTTATGAATTTTACTGAAGGATACAAAAACTTTTATAATATGTATTCATTGCAAGATATCTAGGGCAAGTGTTTGTCTACAAAAAAAAGTTCTGTTTCAGAATTAGTACCACGTGTCAAGAACAAATGTTGATTACAATATCTATCAAATATGCATGCACTGTAAGGGTATGAATTTTTATTTCTAGAAACAGTGGGATAGCTTGGTTTTGGACAGTTTATAAGGGGCTTAAAAACAATTTCATATTAAATTCATGTGATTCATAAATGCATTTTATTTTCTTATATAAACATAGAAATGAAATTATCACATATACAAGAGTAATAAAATGTGGAATTGTAGCAATTAAGTACAAGTAGACTGAAAAGAGTGTGCACATGGTGTTAAAAGATTATTTCTGCAAAATTTTTTACTGTCTGTTATGACCTTCAGAATAATAATAATAATTGATGTTTGAAATTAACATGCTTTCCTAACTGGTCTTAATTTCAGAGACTTGGTATGATAAAAAAAAAATGTTTTCTGGAAAATAATAAAAAATACACGTGGAACCAGTGTAATATAAATACAAATGTCATCAGAGCATGGCGTATACAACAAAAAAACTATACTATACTTCAGGCACATAGAACTGGGGGGGGGGGGGGGGGGGGGGGGGGGTTATAATAAAAAAAAAATAAGCATGCATTCGAAAATACTAAGATTTTATTTTAATTGATGAGAAATTGTGTTATTGTGGTACTTCACCTACAGCTGGTGACGTCTCAATATGAGTGAAAAATAAGCATGCATTCGAAAATACTAAGATTTTATTTTAATTGATGAGAAATTGTGGTACTTCACCTACAGTTGGTGACGTCTCAATATGAGTGAAAAATTCTTGACGAGACATAAAACAAACAATCAATCATATAATTATAATGTTAGAGAGTGAGAGAATCTGTTCCAGTTTAATATACATATTTATTCTTTCTCATCAATTAAAATAAAATCTTAGTATTTTCGAGTGCATGTTTATTTTTTTTAATTACAAAAAGTAAAAAAAAAAAAAAAAAAAGTCCTTTACTAATCCGGAAATTTTTTTCCACACGTTCTTGAACTTGATGTATATTTTTCGTTAAGACGCCATATTTCTTTGTTTGGTGAAGGTAGCATTCTGCGCCTGGTAAGTTTTGGCATTGTGAGACGGTGGACTCAGTCATTTTATATATATATATATATTTTGCAGAGATTATAAAAAAGTAATATACAAATTTTTTTCAAAAGAATAAAAAGTACTTGCATGTTGAACCTTTTAAAAGACAATCTCCATTCGGCATACCTACTCTCTATCGATTTCATGAAAACAATCCGAAATACCATTGATCTTTGCATTTGAATTTCCATTGTAAATACATGAATTTAGTGTAATCGCATTTTTAAGATGGTTGTATTATTACTGACTATATAGAATTTAATATGACATGCTTTCCAGTCGTATTGAAATGAAGGAAAGAAGTATTGAAGGGAAGTAACTCTAAAATTTCAGACAATGGCTTTACCAAACTTCCGCAGTATACAACAGACGCCACCACCCCCAGCGTGTAAGTAGACTTTGAAACACTGCTTCAGTCAGAATTGAAAATATTTAGTGATGAAAAAATTTGAAGTTTTTACTGTCCTCTAAAATGTCTGTTTTCAGCTCGGGCGAGAGGATATGACAGAAATGTGAGTAAATAGGGCACCTAACGTTCCGTTAAAAGATTTGCAGAAATGAATTAAAAACAAAGTTATTTTGGGTTTTTTCTTCTTGTCAAGAAACATGAAATAGTGCATGAATAAGTTTATAATCGATATTGTGTGAAACAGTTCATCAGAACCTGAGAGAGAAAGTGTTACATAATTATTTACATCCTTAAATAAAAATAAAAAAACAAATTCCCTATAGTTATATGCCATGACAGAACTATTCAACCTCACGTTTTGCTATTCTGTAGGCACCAAGTCCATTCATTCCTTCCTCGCATGGCCACCCTGCATTTAACCCTGTCAAAGTCAGTTCTCGCGGCGGAGTAAGTAATCATTTCCAGGTAATAACAGTTTACGATTCTAGGCATGCCATCAGTCTGTTGTCACTGCCTGAAGATGATGCTTTCGCAGACCATGCCAGCCTGTACCCTGCTTTGTGGTAACCCTTGCTTGTGGTATCAAGAATTCAACTGTCTGTATTTATAGCTGTTGTCTATAAACAATTGCTTTAATGAAATATTGAAATATCTTGCATTCAGTATTTATCTGAAGTGAATGTAGAGCACTATTGATTTTGTAGCATATGACTCAAATCTCAAATTTTATTCCTCTGATACAATATATAATACATTTGTAACTGATCATTAAGTTTGCATTTGAGTAATAGACTTTTTATCTTTCTTTTAAATCATTTGAAATGTAAGTTTTGAGAGTATGTATAAGATGAACAGCAGAACATATTAAAGAGACACTACAGCTCATTTTCTACATTTTAATCGAGTGCTTTTTAAAACATGTATCGATAAAATAATAAAAATCATAGAGATAATGACAATTTTTGAACAGTGGGAATGCATTAATTTTCTAACAATTGCGCTTTTAAAGATCATCCGGAATTCAATGGTTTCTTCATGACATTTTACATCACTTGATTCAGTTTGACAACAAACATGTTGTATAAAAACTTGTCTTAATACCCCTTTAAGTCCACATTAGCTAATTGAGTATGGGGTTATTTCCTGCTTCTTATAATTAAGTAATTACAAATCATTATAACAGAAAATCTTTCATGTCCCTTTTAACCAAACAATGCTTTTAAAAAACACACTCACCACATGTTTTGGTAAAAATAGTATTACTTTTTAAGCCCTGCATGTGTGCCTCATAGCTGGAGGGTCATAGTAGTAAATTATAATTCAGGTACAAGTTTTATCTCATTCTATTTTAATCCTTTTCTTGCATAATCTGTCAAAATTCTGGATTTAGTCATTGTATGTGTCCTCTCACTGGATTGTTTACCATCCGTGTGCATGCGTCCGAAAGAGGAAGTCTAAATGTTGTTAAAAAGGGAGGCTTCAAAAACTATTAATTTTGCATTTAAAGAATTTTCAACTTTGACAGTTTTATTTTCGCAAAGTTTATACATTTAACTATGCAACAAAATTAGAGAAAGCTCTGGGAAAATTGTCATATTATGATTTTTGAGGTAAATGAGCTGTAGTGTCTCTTTAACATTGGACAGTAGGTTGACTAGAAATGCTCAAGCACCATTTACTTCATTAACATAACTACTGATGCTTTAACTTTTGTTTATTCTATGCAGTGTTAGCTGCATATGTCTTTTTAAAAATATCAACTGATCTTAACAGTTCATGTACCTGTAGCAATTTACAGAGCTTCAAAACTTTGTCGATTTTATTAAGATAATGGTGATTAGAAGTACAAGGAACAGTAAATGAATTGGCTTACGAAAGAAAAATCAGAGATATATTTGAAGCTCTGCTGCTTTCTCTGTTGTAGTAAGGTCATATTTAATTTGTAGTTCTTGGCACAACATATCTCCTAGAATTAGATGTTTGAAATATAAACAGGAAATTTTGACATTATTTTTGGGTATATATTCATAATCAGGGGGTTGCAACTAACATGCATTATGTGTACTTGTCAATTACTGCACATGTCTAGTTGTTTAAATGGACTGGGTTTTCTCTTTATTTAAGAAATTACTGTTGTAGTAAAGAAATTTATTTTCTAATTAAAAAATTTACCAGTAATGTTGATAAGGGAAAATAATATTGTGCGTGGTGTTATTTCAGGGAGATGCAAGGGGTCCAAAACAACCCAAACCACCAGATAAGCCTTTAATGCCTTACATGCGTTATAGTAGAAGGGTATGTTTATTAAAGAATGCTCCATTTGAAGTAAAAGGTTGGATGTAATTTATTGTAATAGTCTTGATTTTTCTTTTGAGGATTTTACTTTTGTGTAATTCCTGAGATTATTAGTTCACAAATGATCAAATCTCATGATGCTGTTTTTAGTTATATATGTTAATACAGCTGCACCTCTACAAATTTTGAGGAAAATTCTTCTGACTTATTTTATTTAAACACACAATAATCCAAGACATAATGAAGAACTAGTGTGAAAGTATATAATGTATAAACAATGAAATACAGTGTCACCCCCACCCCCTCTCAGCCAATGTCAAAATATGTGGTCTAGGTATGGGACTCTGTGAAGGCAGCCCACCCTGATCTGAAGTTGTGGGAGATTGGTAAAATTATCGGTCAGATGTGGAGGGAACTGTCAGACCAAGACAAGCAAGAATATATGGACGAGTATGAGATGGAAAAGGTGAGAGTCAGTTTTTGCTACATCTACATGTATGTCTGATGATGGATATTCAAATCATATCTTATGGATTAATGACTAAATATCAAGAAGTGTGCCCATCCGAAGTTGTTGCACAGTGAAGCAGACTGAATTTGCAAGGTTAGCTTCTGTTTAATGACTGAGATCGGGCTTATTTCCTGATGTGCAGTCAATAACTTTTCAAATTTTCTGACTTGGTATTAAAAAAGCATAATTATTTTAAATTTTTTAAGGCGTCTAGTTTTCTCAAGAGCCTTCTAGCGATCATGCAGGATTTTGCCACTACATCCAGCTAATCTCAATGGGCAAAGTCAAAATAGTGCCTATTGGTTTTGAATGTTTTTTATGATTCAGGACTTTGAAACAATGAATTTTGATTATTTGAAAGGAAGAAAATCAACTCCGTTGTTGATATAATCGTTTATTATTATATCATTGTCCAATAGTTAAATAATGATTGTTTGGTAAGAGAAGTTCAATATTCCTGGATGGATTTGCTATGAAACAGATTTTCCCGCAAAATTTGTACTGCATGATATCTATTAAATACTTACAAAGTAACCTCAAATTTGGTTTTCAGTAATATCTATTTTCTTGTAGTTTCATCAATCTTCCTTATTTTGGATCATCAGAAACAGATAAATACTAAAGTGGTGAAATTGTGATGGTTAATGAATTCTGTAAAATGTCATGATTCAGTTGTTATTCCGAAAAACACAGAGTATTTCCAGTTTTGTTTTCACTAATACCAATCTCGATTTTCACCTAAACAAAACGAAAGTTGCATGTTCATTGTGAAGAAAATGACAGGTTATTTCACGAAGAAACCCAGGCAAGGTAGCATTCATTGAGAGTTGAATCTTGTTAACCTTTCTACATATTACGTTGAACTTTTGAATTGTTAGACATTATTGAAAACATGTTTAAATACCGTGTAATTGTTACATCATAGATTCATACATGAACATAAGATATATAACTTTTATAAACTAGTAGTCTTACTTTGAAGCAGTGATATTCTTTGAAGCATTTTTCATCTGCAATTTGAAGTTATTGATTATAGCCTTTGTAAAGTACCTAATCTTGAGGGGATACTATAAAAGGAGGGGTGGGGGAAGAGTACGAACTTGTTAAGATAAGCTACTTCAGCTCCAAGTTCTTCTCTTTATTTCTTTTCATGTAAGTAAACACATCTTGCTGACATTTTACATACAAATGATTTTAATGCTTCATTTAACTACCTAAAAATAAGGAAATTCCTCCTGTACCACTCAAATATTTCTTGTTCAACTTTCTCTAATTTCAATTGCTACCCTCAAATTTATGGAGAACCCTGATGTATATGATACTGCACTTGATGTCTTTGTGGTCCTTCTGGCCCTTGATGGTAGTAAAGTGTTTATGTCTGTTATCATCACAAGTAACTCCAGGTAAAGTAGTCCCCAGGTATTTACAGTGCAAGTTTTTATGGCTCAGTAAAAGCCTGGGTACTTACTATAAAATCTATTGAAAAAAATAACAGAATATGTGATAATGACATAGTGTGAATCATAATCAAGTTTTTCCCCCAATGGAGCCATAACAATTAGAGTGAATGTTTACCGATATCAAAATTATCTGGTGAAGGGTTTTAAATCAATTGTGGAAGGCTTGTTGGTTCATTATATTTTTCTTCATTATTTCAGAGTCATTACAATGATGAAATGAAGAAGTACCACAATTCTTCAGCCTACCAGTCCTGGGTAGCTGCTAAAGGAAAAGGTATGCTGAAGTAGAACATGAATTTATGATTACATGTATATTATGTGAGCAGAAGGTAGCCTTTTAAATACAATGTAGGGGACAAATTTCTAAAACTGATGGCACCTTTTTCTACACTGTTAACAGCAGCTGCAGAAGCAGCAATGGAAGAGGATGAGAAAGAAAAAATGGCCCAAAGAACACCACGCAGCACTGGGTCTTCTAAAGTATGTCATTATTGTTATTACTTCAGTGCTAGTGTAATTCATTTATTGCCATGATTGGCTGGGTTGCACAATGTGCATCCGGCTTATAGTATGGTGAATGCCAGGCGGGCGTCCTCATATAGGGTACCTATTTTATGTTTTCCACAATTATTACTTCAGTGCTAGTGTAATTCATTTATTGCCATGATTGGCTGGGTTGCACAATGTGCATCCGGCTTATAGTATGGTGAATGCCAGGCGGGCGTCCTCATATAGGGTACCTATTTTATGTTTTCCACAATTATTACTTCAGTGCTAGTGTAATTCATTTATTGCCATGATTGGCTGGGTTGCACAATGTGCATCCGGCTTATAGTATGGTGAAGGCCAGGCGGGCGTCCTCATATAAGGTACCTACTTTATGTTTTGCACAGTTGTTACGAACACATTGAAGATGTGCATATGACATTTTGGAGGTGCTCAGACAATTTTCGAAAAATTTACATGCAGTTGAACTTCATTTTTTCAGCATCTTTTAAATAGACAGTACCTACTCTGTGTAAACGACTCCTCTTACAGCTTTGACTTGGCATCCTTCAGACCTTGTGCAATTATAGACACACTGAAGATGTGCAAGTAACTTTTTGATTTACTCCAACATTTTAAAAGAAAAGTTACGAATAGTTGAACTTTGTCATTTTCTTTGCATACTGTGGATAGGTGGTACCTATTTTGTGTATTCAACACTTCTCACAGGTTTCCCAATAGACAATCCTTAAAATTCAACATGATAGCAAATGAGTGATACTACTGTCTACATCATAGATATTCTTCAAAGCAACACAGCCATATCTATTCTTGATTTGATTATTTCTCAATCAAGCTCAAATGAGAGGGGAAAATTTGCATAGAGGTATATAAGGAGAGGTAGTAATTTTCAACTTCTGAACATCATGGAAAATTTGCAAGTCCTTTTTTTTTTTTTTTCTTAGGAATTTTGTATTTGAACCTATTGCAACTAAACAAAACCAAAAAATATGTATCAACCCATGCATTCATATTTTTGTTTGTATCTAATGCCATTAATACATGTTGCTTATGTTTATATAAGCAAGAAAATAATTGTGCATTTACTTGCAATTAATTTGAAACCATGTATGCTTTTAACAGTTGTACAATAGGATGAATAACTAGACACAATCTCTTTGCGAGCAACAGGCAAGTCTTCCGTTCGATTTCTGATCAGTTGAGATTGGATCTTAACTGATAATTTGACTGATGAAGAACGACAATAATTGAAAGGAATAAGCACCTAAAATTATCAAAATAGAACGAAAATCAGATAGGAGATGAGATTTATCACTTTTTAACAACTTTGGTTCTTTTGTATTCACTTTTAGTTTCTTGGAACTCTTTAAAATGCATGAAAATTACACTAGGCATGTGCAGAAATCATCCTTGAAAGTTTCAATGACAAATGCTCAATTTTTAGACAACTTCCGGTTTGGTAGAACTAACTTCAAATGACTTAAAATGCTCTGTTTAACTCTGTTATCAACATTTAAAGATACAAAAAAAAAAAAGAAGACTTTTTAACAGAAGTTACGGCAACATAACTGAAAGACATATATCACATCTATAAGTCACAATCTATCATTCCTGAAAGTTTCAAAACTCAATCTTCAACTGTTTCTGAGAAAACGATTGAATAAAATGTTATTTTGAAAATCTGAAGTTGGACATATTTCATGAACGGAAGTGAATTTCGAAAATACCTTTCAAGCATATTCTAGAGATTGTTAATGTCAATAATATATGTGAAGATCGTATCAAATAACTGATTTATAAGTCAGATATATAAGGACAAAGAGAAACCGATTTTCCGAAGTTCTCAAAAACTGAAAGTTACTGTTTTCACTTTCGGTAAGTCTTGCATCATCTGAAACTACATAAGAGACCTATGCATTCCATGCAAATTTGGTTTCAAAGCATAAATTTGAAATTTGACATTTTATTTGTTCACTTCTGGTGACAACAGGAAGTGACAGATGATGACATTAAACCTTATTACAGAGGAGAAGGTCTCTCTCTATCATCTCTGTAAATCTCAAGACTCTATCTTTAACCATATAGAAGAAAAAACGGAAATGGACATATCTCATGAACGGAATTGAATATTGAAAATTAGCATAATTTGCATTTCTTTCTAAGAAACCAACTTACAAGATGCGTACAATTCTAAAAACATAGCAGATAATTTTAAATTACTTTTAAGTATCTTTGTATCATAATGCTGGAGGGGCCTTTGTGGCTCAGTGGTTAGAGCATGGTGCTAAAAATCACAAGGCCTATCATGACTTCAAAAACACACATTTTTTTAATTTATTCATTGAAAACATTATATATAAAGCTTGTATTGCAAAATTTACCCATCATATATCGTATTGAATTTTAAAACCCATCTCTCGATTTACCCATGTTCATTGATTGCGCGTTGTGAGTACGTCGCATGAAATTGTCAGGGTTTTTTTTTTTTCAAACACGTGGAAAGGTGATAGAGGAGTTTTTCGCGATAAAACAACTTTGTTGGTGAAAGCATACACACCACTAACAGAAAAATTTCAAAACCAAGACTATGCTGTGCTTAAGCAATGAAATGCGCAATTAGGCACTTGGTATGCTGCAAGCAGGCGTTAGTCATCGTGAGGTTGCAAGGCATTTTATTGCCCATCCTTGAACAGTTAACAGGTTGTTGTCATAATTCCATCAAACAGGATCCCTAAATGATCGCCCAAGACCTGATCAATTGTTTGTGACAACGCCACGGCAACAAGCATTGTTGATTGTGGTGGAAAACAACAATTGGTCGATTAATCATAATGCTGGAAAGTGTTCTTTAATATGAAAGATATTATTTATTACATGAATCACATAATTTATTGTACAAAGCAAATTTTAAAGTTTCATACCAGTAACTCTTGGTATTTCAAACAGATGTGTCAAATACCAGGAATATATTAAAGTAAGCCTGATTGTGTTTAATTTATTCAAATGATTTTTGAAACGTACTGATATCTCAAATACAGAAATCATGAAGACTCGGGTTATCTTGAAGTATTTTTGTAGTTTCAAGCACAATTTCTCCATGGTTTATGTGTTAAAATCATGGTCATTGGTCATGTCAGAAAGTATTGGATAATGACAGTGGTGGGGGTGTTACTATCGCATACAGCAGTATATTCACTTGTGTTAAATTTTTTCCCATGTGTTGTTATCTACATTGTAGTTGGTAACTAGAATTTGAGTAAGTAAATATCGTTAACTAGTAGAACTTTATATTGTAAACATGTTTTCTTTCAGAGTTCCAAAATGGACTCCGTTGGAAGGATAAGCATACAGCAAGCAGATGATGATGATGGTAGTATACTACATAGCAACCATTTGAAAATATGTGTTTTGTCATTTCATCATTGTTTTTAAAAAGAATATATCTTTCTTATGGAATTTACTTTTAATTATTGTTTTCAATGATTTGCTCTGACAGATGGAGATGACAGTTTCTCAGTGAAGCACATGGCTCATGCTAGATATCTACGCAATCATCGCCTCGTCAATGATATCTTCAGTGACACAGTGGTACCAGATATCAGAACTGTGGTAACAACATCCAGAATGGGTGTACTCAAACGCCAGGTCCAATCTCTAACAATGCACCAGGTATGCTATAAATAACTTTACATACAGCTGCTGGTGTTGAAAATTCTGGTGTTATTTTGTAAAGAATGTAGTAGAAGTAATTATCAGAAGTGTGAATTCAAACTATGACTTGTTAGTGGTGTTTCGAAAATAATGCCAGTGAAAAATGTTTAGGTGTACATTCCTTGTACCTAAGAAAAGATTTTTAAACTTAAAAAATTGAGAAGTCTTTTAATTATATGTACACATGTTTATCATTTACTTGGACAACAGAAAAAGCTGGAGGCAGAACTTCAAACCATAGATGAGAAACATGAAGCAAAGAAAAGGAAATTTCAAGAGGCTAGTGATACATTTCACGAAGAACTTAAAAATGTGAGTGATTTGATATCATAAGTGTTTTTCTCTTTAGAATGTTAGCTTTTTGATTAGGAAAACATTTTGTTTTTAATAATATGTAGTGTAATACATGTACAGGTGGAAAGGTTTTCTGCAAATATAGATTATTGCACACACATTACTAATATGAATCCTATTTCATGATGAAATATGACCAAAGAATGTCGTCCGAGATACTCTGTGTTTGTCATTATTGAGTGCTGTCATTGTATGGAAACCTACTTTTCACAGCTTTGTGAGAATAAGCCACAAGTTACCGAAGAACAGTTCAATACTATGGTTATGAAAGCGAAAGATGATCTGAAGGTTCGTCACCAGCAGTACCTACAGCAGCAGGAAGAGGAGAGAAAACGACAGGCAGAGCTAGCAGAGCAGAGGAGGAAAGAGGAGGAGGAGAGGGAGAGGATTGAGGCTGAGGAGAGAGAACGTCTGGTCCAGGAGGCCAAGGAACAAGGGCTGAGTGTCGATCATAATCAGGTTTGTAAATTCTTTTCTGTTCAACTTGGAAACTAGACAGTCACTGGCATAATGCAAACATGTTATTTGAAAAATAACTGTCTTAAGTAATTCTTTAAATGAATTTTATTAATAACGTGTATGTTATTTTTTTCATCTTACGGGGTCATTGATTTTGTCAGAAATCTTTGGTTATTTGGGTTTTCCGTCAATAGATATATATATATATATCTATTGGATTCTGAGATTCCGTAATGTAAAATAAGATGCAGTGTGCAGAGAAGTGAAAAGAAGTAATTATTGTGACCAAAAAAAGTACATGCAGCTTATGTGCATTATTTTTCTAGTGGTATGTTTGCATTTTGACCCTTGCTGTTAAATTAGAAGTTAGATAAAGCACTTTTCCTCCCATGTGAGAATCCTCTCTGTTGTTGAAAGTTTGTGGTCTATAACAAATATTGCACGTTATTTGGTATGTACATGGAAATAGCACATGTAGAATGTTTGTTACAATCTTTGTATTAAAATATTTCAAATTCTACTTAGATGTTTGGTAATTTTGGGTGCAAATGATGTTAAATTCATTATTAGCGAATAAATGTTTAATATTGTATTAAATGATCATGAATAAATTAATTATGGATATTTCTTCAAAATATTCTACTACAATTTTGGAATAAGATGAGAATGGCACATATTTTGAAAGATGTAATTCTTAAGCGATTTGATCTTGATTATGTTATGTATTACAAACCAAAGATCTATGTTCATGGTTCCAATGGTATCTGATCTGGCCAGGATATTGACTGACAAATTGGCCAGTATATAAACTGACTATAAAATATTGCAAAAAGACTAATATTTCTAATAAGATACACTTGTACATGCAAGTTTATATAGAATATGATGGAATTTACTCCTCTACAAATAACATTTGTAATGATTTGTTTTTGATTGAACTCTTCCACAGTTAACATCTTGTACAAATCTTTTAGAATTCACAAGGAGCACCCACTGTGCTACAGAACATCTTGGGAGCTGGTATCGTGAATGACAGGCTAGGTAACCCTGAGGTATGAAAAAGTGCAAAACCACACAAGTGTATTAATCAATGTAATGAGTATATACATGTATGAGGTATGGTTGACATGTGCATGAAGGGATTGTTTCTGTTCTGTAGGAGGCAGTGGAACCAGACCATCATGACAATGCTGATGCAGAGTCCATGGATTCTGAGAAAACTGAGGTATGAGTAGTGAGGTGTAGTATTTTGAATTAATGATTTGGCTTCTATAAATCATTAACTGCATTTTAGATTGTATCTACATGTATATGAAGTAATTTTTTTGTATCTACAGTATGTGATTTATTTGTCCAGGATATGTCACAGGATGGAATGTTGGGGATAGAGGGATATGAGAAGGATGGAGATGACCCCCTCTACTCCCCATCCCCAGAGTCCCCAAACACCTCTCCTGACATGCTAGTCCATGATAAGTCCATAGATCAGATAGATAGTCCAGAGTCACAGGAGGACACCACACCAAAAAAGAAGAAAAAGAAGAGCCGGGCTAAAAAGGAAGAGAAAGATAAGAAGGAGCGAGGGGAGGGTGAGTAGGAGCCAATTCACGTTATGTGCATGGTGCCTGTGTGGGGCGTGAGTGAGGGAAGACAAGGACCTTCAAAATTATAAGAGGGTTTTCTTTTTCAGGTTAATATTGATCATTTGCTGTCTTTAATATTGACCAGTAATTATCTCACACTTGTAATTATTTATAAGGGTTTTGACTGTTTGGAAGTGATATTAAATATTGCAAGTAATGTAAAAAAAAAATTGGAAAAAACAAGAAAAACATAATTTACTATGCAAGTGCTCAATTTGATGAAGAGAATGCAAGTTGATGATTGAAAATAATTTCAGTGGCACATCATTGTCATTTAGAGTTCAAGCAATTGCTTCCTCAGTATTAACACAACTAAAATTGTATAATCATCGCGTACAAGTCCGTCACAAGCTTGGTCGCCAATCGGGATTGGTGTGGAGGCTTTCAGTTCAATAAACCTTCACCTGTGCATGCTTTCTTAGAGCTGGAACTTTTGAGGCATGTCTAGGGTGTGTTAGATTGGAATGTCAGTTCAGAATGCATGAGACAGTTTAGATAATCTGTATTATGATTATTTAATATATTACTACAGTTCATTCAAGATTATCTCAAATAGCTGATCCATTTCAAATTTGCAAATTCTTATCTTTTTCATGTAATATTCTTATGCAAAAATTGATATTGTTACCGGAAAGAGAATTTCTTGATTAAAATACGAGACTGTTGTTTGAATTTGAGATAGTCTTAATTACTTGTTAACTCATGTCAGCATGTTGCACCTTTTTGTTTTACTAGAATCAGCCAGTGAGGAGGGTAGGTATTATTTTTAGAACCTATTTCTTGTATGTATGTGTTGTTTGGAGAGAAAATTAGGGCTGTTTCAGTTTTTAATTCCCCCATTCATTTCAATCACAGTTCTTTCCATATTTGCATAGAGAGACATAAACAACTTATGGTATAGGTGGATATTCATTGATGAGCAATTATCTTGGGTTTGAATTAGACCGTCACGTATGTTTCATTGAAATGTACAGGCACAGTAAGGACACAGAATTAAAAATAAAGCAGCCTTAACTCCGGTAATCTACTGACACGCTGTTAATAAGTATTTCATTTAGAAACCAAATAGACTGAATTTTTACCTTGTGTTAACACAGCCATATAGACCTATTATGTGAATAAAGGCATCTGAAATAGGTACAGAGCAAATACAAATATTCTGATGTAAAACAGTATCCTATATCATTTCCACAAGAGAAAAAGAAAATAAAAAAAGTTGATGTGTACTTAGAATTATGAAGAATGTTCACTTAAGACAAAGCCACAGTTCTCTGTGGTTTCATGTTTGAAAAAATCATGTTTGTTAACTGGCATGAAAAATACTTAGTCTGTAAAGCATATTGGATGTGAACTTTCTTTTGAAATATTCATTATTATACAAACTTCACTGAGTAGCGTTTTACATTTACTTATGGCATGATGCACAAATAACATGTACTAATAACTCAGCTAATAACATCACATTTCATAGAGGGTTGGGTCATATTATCTCTCACACAGTAGTGTATAAATGCATTTTGAGTTCATCTTGATTTATTTTTCAGTTCACTGTTGGTTTTTAACTTTACACTTTTTTAATATTTCAATTTGATTAATGATTCCTGTCATTTATTTTACTCTCGTATACTATTCCCTGAGTTTGATTTTGTTCATTCAGCACATCTAAAATGACAGGTGAAAATGGTCACAATATATTTTGGTTGCATTTTTCAAAGCTTTTTGTTGTAATGTTTAAATATACTAATTTAGAAAATTCAATCTTTCTTATAGGTTTCTAAGTAAATATACCCTTATTGTCTTTAATGACATTCATGTTTAATCAAGTGACTATTTTCAGTAGTTCGGATGTCACAACCAAAGGAACATTAATTTTTTCACACAGAAATTAGTTAATATTTCACAAACAGATTTCACTTATTTGCAATAAACATTTTTTTTTAACCAGAAAATGACACTAAAATTTTGCAATACAGTAAGGCAGCCTAAGTATCTTTAATTTCAGAGCCCAATTTGGTTGTATCATATACAACAAGGAGGTGCATGTGATACAAATATGACTTTCTGCTCCTCTCTAGGTCCGCGTAAATACCCCTGTGATATTTGTGGGAAAGCATTTAAACACAAGCATCATATGACTGAACATAAACGCCTCCATACCGGCGAAAAACCTTACTCTTGTACTCGCTGTGGAAAGCGCTTCTCCCACTCAGGGTCCTACAGTCAACACATGAATCATCGCCTCTGTAAACCCAGTGCAAGTACGAACGGTAATTCTGTCCTCAGACCTAGAACAAAATCCCAGTGTTCACGTTTTTTACACCTCCATTCTTGCCATTATGTTGTGATGAAGAGAGAAAAAAATCATAAAACAACAGATTTTTGTATTGTACAAGTTTCATCAAAGTGTTGCACACAAAACTCCCTGTTCTATAGTACACAGTGAATTTCTCTGCTTACTCTTTCTTGGGAGGCATTTTTGATGAAGAACAGACTTTGCTGCCTTCATTGGAAACGTTGGAGGAAAGACTAAGTAGAGAAAATTATCCACCTGCATGTAAATGTCTGGTGCTTTCAGAGGTGAATTCTAGTCAGAATATCCTTCTCCCTCATATCTTATCACCTGTGCATCTATAAAACCAAAAAAAGAAAAAGAAAGAAAGAAAATGTGCTGCTATAGTAAATATTACTGGGTATATTGTTTCATAGTTTTGTTTTATCAGGGGGTTAAGGTGTTCTTGGGGTGAATATACAAGTCTAACCTCTTTGATCTCAGTTTTGCTTTTTTCTGACTTTTGTTCTTTTGTGTATTATGATGTTTGTTGTAAGCATGTTGTATCTTTATGCATTTTGACCTTTACATGAAGTCATGATCAAGTGTGGACAAGAGCCTGTAATTCATCTTGATATGATTTCAGCCGGATGTTTGATATGAAGCTAATCTTTGTGTTGTATTCTGTTGTATAAGCTGTTGTTTTTCTCTTTTTTTTTTTTTTTTTTTAATATAAATAGCTTGGAGATTGAATATCCCTAAGTATTCCTTCAAAGCATGTATAATATCTTGATTTAACTGTAAAGCATTTTTCAAAAAAAAAAAAATTGAATTTATCAGATATTACCTTTAACAATGCTAGTAAAAAAAAAGATGTGCCTTGAAAAGTAGACTGCAGACTTTGTATTATATTAGTAATGGATAATTTTGTTTTTTGATTTAGATGACTCAGGTAAGCATTATGAACAAATCACATCTGGAAGTATTTGGATACTGTAGAAATAGGAAGATTCATATAAAGATGTAACTTGCTGCAGTAGAACTTGTGTGATTTGAAACTATAAATGGAAGAGAATTGTCCTAATGGAAAAAGAGTTTCTAGACAATTGTAGTTTGACCTTTTTTTTTTTTTTCTTTTTTTTTTACTGATACATGGTGACAGTGTCTCTGACTTGGAATTTTGCTCTTTATTGTACATGCATTTATAATGAAATTGTCTGGTGTGTTGTATCAAATGCTGATTACCACAGGGTCTTAATATCCCCACACAACAAAGTTACTATAGATATAGTTATTATGAATGCCAGTGTATGCTTTTGTTCATCTCGAGCAATGTTGCAAACATCATACATGTACTGCCAATGTAGGTTAAAAGTTACTTTTGTTCATTCTCATTGTTTTAAGTTTGAAACATCTACCAGTGTGAAAGGTTTCAATTTACATTTTCAACACTGCCAGTGAGCATAAATGAAGGCTGAACATTTCAATGTTGATCAAATCAAAATCTACTCTGTAGAGATGAGTGATCAAATCAAAATCTACTCTGTAGAGATGAATAATCAAATCAAAATCTACTCTGTAGAGATGAGTGATCAAGAATTAATGATGAACATAACCTAAAAGAAAATTACTTCATATTCATGTTACATCAGCAAAAATAACACTGAATCTGGACTGGCAGTATGTGTTATTCCAGATCCTGGTATTCTTGATCAGAAATAGCAGGAAGTAAGAGGAAAATAACTTAAAATTTCTAAGTCAAAGGATCAAGGTCTTTGTTATTTATGATAGGTAAAGGTGGTCCTGTTTGCAGTGTTTTTTGAGTTTAAGAAATATTTCTTAATGAGACGTACATTGTAGTCTAGTCATTTTATAGTTGAATGATTGCTGTTTTGTCTGATATAATGAGCATTTCTAGAACATCCTGTGGAATTTTGTTCATACCAGTAGCATCATAGTTTTTACACATAATAAAATCATAAATCTGCATCAAAGATTTCTGTGAAAGTAAATAATGTAAGTTATTGTTTTTAATAAGATGCTGTTGTTCTTGGTTTTAGCTGAATGGAGGGGTTCCGTTTTGTCCAAATCTTAGATGATTTGTATCCACAAGGGATTCAATTTTAGAATATGCTGGGAGTGTTGTATATTGGTTTGTTTGGGTATTTTAGTTGTTCTACAGAGTGTGAGGTTGACATTTTTAGTGTCGCCTATAATGTAGTGGAAATACCTAAACTGCTATAATACATTGAAGTGACAAGTATTCTTGAGTACCCTGAGTTACATTGTTCACCTTGTCAGAGGTTGTCTTCATAGTTGGGTTGAATTTTGTTGTGGAGATTCTCTTCGAAGATCTACTAACAGTACTAAAATTCTAACAGAAAATGTGTATCTTTGATGTGAAATTGATCTTTTTTTATAGAGGTCGTTAAGAGAAATGTAAATTATGTAGTAAAAGATTATAGTACAAATATTATCATGTGGATTTTGGAGGTCATGGTCTGCTGTTCACAGTATTGATTGACCTGATTTTTGTGACCTGTAATTTGATTGGTCTGAATCTCACAAGTTTTTGTGTGCAGCACTAACCCCTATCTGAGCACTTCTTGAGTGGTGGATCATTAGTGCACTCAACTAATAGACTTCTATCAGCAGAAAATATGAAAACATGAGAAATGAGTGAAAGTAACTGAAATATCACTGGTATTTTCTTCTAGGTCTTATTTGTAATTGAAATTCCCATTTGAGTTTTTTCAAGTATTTTATAATGTAATCCGGTTTTAGCTTACATGAAAGGGCTTTGAATATTGCATAAAAACAAAGGATAATCATATGTAGGTGACATTGTTGATATATAGGAAACATGCAGTGTGGTCCTGTTGTATGTTGCAGAGCATGAAGGAAAGGGGCAGAAAGACCTTGATAACCCTCCCTCTGTTGAAGAAGAAGATTCAATGGACTCCTCTATTGATGAGAGACCAGATGAAGGAGCATTAATGGGCAAAGGGGAAAAGTAGAGTTCATAGGATGAGACGGTGAATTACAAAGGTGGTGCAGAGCCAGGGACTGAGATTATAGGGGCATGGAAGAAGGATAATGGATGTTACAAGAACTGTAATTACAATTATTACAATAATTGTAATTACAATTATATTGACAGTGTACAGTTACTGTAGTACCCAAAATTGTTCCACATTTTAGGTGCTGTATTTGGAGATATTCATGCATACGAGGGATATGCAATGTTTTACGTACAGTGAATAAGGAAAGCATTGCGTTTCCATTCAAAAACATCGGTGTGTTGATGAAATAGTGACTCAGTGTACATGTTTGTTGTGTGTAAGGGAATTATCATGAAAAACAATGTAGTATATGTGTATGGTAAATATTAAAGTGTAATTTTATCTGCCGACTTGATTCAAGTTCATTAAGATGTTGGAAAAGATCTTATCTGCATATTTCTAGAGATTATTTGGGAAACATTATAAAACACCATACTCCTAAAATTTAAAGTTGTACATGAACATCAAGTTTGTTGTTGATATTAAGGATGTACACAGCGTTTCTCAATGATATATGTTTTTTCGTGACATTACACGTACATGTACAATTCACTTGCATTCTATCTTGTTTCTACAAAAAATCTTGGGGGGATATGTTACCATGTCTGTTTTAGAGTTTAAATATTTTGAAAGTTCCTGCTTGTTGCAAGGAAAAATGTGAAGTCAGCACTTATGTATTACATACAGTTAGTTGTATAAACGAACATTATTGTAGCGAAGAAGCAGAGAAAAATCCTTGGTACAGTTAAGTATTGAACCCGGGACCCATGAATTACTTATTAAGTTATTTAATCACTAAGCTACCCAGGCTGATATACAAAGTATGGGAATAGTGCTACAATATAAATTTTAAATCTATTTTCATAAATCAACATTAATTCTTCATATTGACTGATCGCGGTAGCTCAGTGTTGGAGTGTTCGCTTCGTAATCACGGGTCTTTCGGATAGGAGGTCACGGTAGGCGTTGGCACGTTAAAGAACCCTCACTGCTACGGGCTAAATTTGTGGTACTTGCAGCTGGTGATGTCTCAATATGAGTGAAAAATTCTCGACGGAACGACAAACAAAACTCTTCATATTGAAGAGAGGAGAAAATGACAGCAAAGTTATATATGTCATTGAAATGCATATAATCCTGGATACTGCTTTCTAGAACCGTTGTATCGTGCAGAAATTTATTAACGAACAAAGTTCACTCGGACCCTCAATTTAAGATACGCAAATACCAGAAGCGTTTTTACCATGTGCGATACACATAATGATTTACTCTTCTAATAGCTTAGGAATCGTGAATTTGCTTTATTTCCTCGGCAATGTAATGTTTACCATAATCCTTTATATGGTCAAATATCATTGTCATTTTGAATTGTTTAAGTACAGAACATTGGCCATTATTTATTCATGAATCCCAACCTAATGGTGGAAAAAATGAAAATAACGAACAGTAATCGACCCCATAAATCCTATAAAGCTCAGTGGTTAGAGCGTTTGCTTCGTAATCGGGAGGTCTTGAGTTAGAGCCCCGCTCGTGCCATGACAGCGTCAAACCTAAGACGTAAATTGGGTAGTGACTGCTCCTTCGGTAAACGCTCGGCATTTAGAAGTGAGAATCACGGGTCTTTCGGATATGACCTTAAAAACGGAGGTACCATTTCGCAGAAGGCGTTGGAATGTTAATGAACCCTCACTGCTACGGCTAAACATAGGTCTAAATTTTGATACTTCAACAACAACTGGTGACCTCTCAATTTGATGAAATGTGTTCGATGAGACATAAAACACACTTGGTGACTTGTAAAAGGAGCACATTTCGTGCCCAAGGGATTTCAGCTGACTGTTGGAAGACCCGATCACCAATTACTACATAGATATTGTCAATGATAAACTTTCCAGAATTCTGAGACCCACCCGCCCTGGACAAGATGGAATGATCCGGAGAATTTAAACGTTTATGAGAGTTCTTACCTCTATTATTAATTCGAAATTCCTGTTCAGATATTCCGTTTACATAGTAACCGCTTAGTTTATCTGACGTATATTAGCCACCAATGTTACAGTTGCGTAGATAACGTTAGAAGATTTCCCATATTTTGGTATTGAAAGTTGGAGTACTGATACTGTAAATGACTTCCAACTGATTGAAATATCACGGGTGTTACAGTTTTTAATGACATGTAGAAATGGAACATATACTGTTCGAAAAAGAACCATAAAACTGTGTCATAATGACATTTATTAATTTTGTATGCATTACATATGTCGTAAAAGTCCACTTGAGGAAATTGTATGCGAATCTGGTGCATCAAAATTTGTACCGTGTATGTTTTATATAACGTCCCCCAAGATCTTGAATTTGTAATTTTAAAGTGTAACGAATGCAGAATGCAATAAGGTGAGATGAGATTAAGAATATCATTTTTATATTATAATCAAAGATGTATGAGGTAAGACGAAAGCAAATAGAAAACTTAAATATTAATGGGACATGGAATTAAAGATATCATGTTGAACATGAAATTAAAACTGTCGTGTAGTAAAATCAAACTTAGAATTAAAGATACAAGAAGGATGCATAGAATTATGGCGGTAATTCCGTTCCATCAAAATAATTCTTTTGAAGCCTTTTCTGTGCTAATGTATAAATCTCTCATATCTATAGTTCGTATGCGCTACAGTAATGTCTGTACATAGCTATCTTGAAATCATTCCAGTGTGCGAAATTAGTCGATCGAATGGGTTGATGTTGCAATCTTAAACGCGATGGTACAGGTGAAAGATGATATTTTCTTTTAATCAAGGCATATCCTAGAAGGTAAATAGTTTCAGATGTGGAATTTTGATATGGAAAGTAGAGTATTTTGTCTCGTTTTGATACTATATATGGAACTAACCTGTATTTTGATAAAGATTATGGGCATTGTTAAGAACGAGGGGGTAATCTTCCAGGGTCTGGGACACTTTTAAAATTATTATATCGATAGAGCAAACCCGAATCCTAAATGGTTTGAATGCATCTTCCACTTGTGCCGATGCGATAAACTGACAGTCTTTAGGCCAAAAGTAGCTATACGTCACTTGCATGATGACGTCACGGTTCGGAAGTATTTTACTTCAATTTGAATATGCTGTTATTACCTGTTAAAAGTAATAAAGTACCCAGCGTCTTTAGAATGTATTTAGAATGCATCTTGAATGAAAATCTGTTGGTAAATACAATATATTCGAAGAGCAATGCGACTAGAATTGTGTGAATTATTGTTTAAAATAATGAAATTTTAATATCTGAGGAAACCTTTCCCGTTTTCCCTCTACTTCCACCATTTAACAAAAATGTCTCGATATATCTCATACTCACACGATTCTATTAGCAAAGGCACAAATCTTTAAGTATTATTATAGAAATATATGCAACTAATGCGGGGTAATGTGTTACTTTTGCAGTTTTATTTAAGAAATAAGATATATTTCTGGAGTGTTATTGGGATATGACATGAAGTTGGTCACGTAATCAAATCCTATAATTAGATACTTCATGTCATATCCCAATAACACTCAAAAATGATATCTTATTTCTTATATATATTTGTATTTGTTTCGATTTGTGTTGTTCTTATCAAGCTTTCATACTTGTTTAGGCAGACGATCGTACAACATAAGAAAAAGTTAAAGTTTGATCGAATAAATTGGGAACAATATGTAGGAGAATATGAAATATAAATATTTATGTTAGAAGGATTAAAAAAGATGAAACAAGTGTAGACTAAAGATAAGAGCGTAATTTTAACAATTGAAAACAAGAAGCGCGGAGTAAAGTTCTACATCCAGTCAATCGGGATTGGAGAAACAGTGGCGGTCTCCTACCTTATTTAAATTTGTAAACGCAATTGCTGAACATAGATTTCGACAGAAATTCAGAGGATCTGAGAGAGATAACGAAGGATAATTGGATCAATTTGATGTTAAGTTCTACATCAGATTTTTGGAAGGGGGGAACGGCATGATCATCGTTAGGACTGGTGGTTGTAGCATTATACCGACAGATTTAGACGAAGTACAGGTACGTTGTATTTTTTTTTTAACATAAATACAAACTGAACGAGAATTTTCGTTCAATCGAGAAATTTCTGTCTTAGGATTTAAAGACTCACAGCGGTGCAATGTTTCGAGCTCGAACCCAGCCTCGGTCATGGCGGTGATAGCTATTGCCCGGAAACATCAGGTTAAATCATCATAAAGTGAATCTAATATTAGATTGCCATAATATAAATATCAAAGATATCGTGTGAATACGCCATACTTCAGAAGTTGCAGACGGTATTTTTAAAAGATAAAACAACTGAACGGTATGATGAATCTTTTTGCTTATTCATTAATGAAATTCTTTTCAGTATGACGTTATGATTTCAAGACAGGAAAAGGTACCTAATACAATAATTACTGACTCAAATACTTTTGAAGCGGTGATTGTATTCATATGCAAGAAAAAAAAGTATGATCACGTGACTTACTTCATGTTATGGAAAATTGATTGTCAATTTTGTTAGTAGTGTCATATAAGGCAAAACATTGGCAAATGTAAATATTTCAGTTTGTGACACAGGAAAATCGAATGTACGAGGGACACTTTTTAAGTTCGTAGAGTAGGGCGGTCTTTTTAAAACCGCTTGAAATATCAAAAGTTTATTTATCTTAGACCTTCGAAATATGCCCCGTCTGCCTCAACACACATTTTACACCGATCTACCCATTTCCTGAACGCCGCACGGTACACCTCTTTAGGTATATGTTGCAGATTCTGGTAGACCTCACTGCCTATACGACAACGGGATTCAAAACGGTGTCCTGTCAGCATTTCCGTTAGTCTTGGGAACAACCAATAGTCACAGGGGGACAGGTCAGGGCTGTATGGGGGATGATCTAAGACATCGAGCCCAGATTCTTTCAGATATTCCTGTACCGTAGCGGATTTATGGGCCGGTGGGTTATCATGGAGTAATTTGATGTCCCGGACACCGGTGCGTGGTCTGCGTTTCTGATAGAAATCAACAAGCTGAGTAAGAACTCTTTCTCTGTAAAACTTTCCAGTCACAGAACTATCTTTTGGGACTGGAATTTGAAGGACTGGACCTTTCGAATCAAAGAATATCGCAAACAACATGCGCTTTGATGCTTTGCAACGGCGCGCAATGACAGGTCTGTCGCCCTCAGATGAAAACCAAACCTTATTTTTAGCCTTAGAGTCGGGTTGAAAATGATAGATCCAGATTTCATCACCTGTAACTATCTCTTCCAAACGTCGTGGGTCACATTTTCCAAACGTCGTGGGTCACATTTATCATATTTTTTTTATATAATGCAAGTCTAATCCGACTTTGTTTCTGCTCGTCAGTGAGCAAATGGGGCACCCAGCGCGCGCAGATCTTACGTAGCCCAAGTCGTTCACGTAAGATCTTCAAAACACTTGACGAATGAATGCCACTTAATTCTTCTATCTCTTGCACGATATAACGTGCGTCTTCCTCAATTAACGTTTTCACAGTAGCAACGTTCTTTTCCGTCCAAACGGAAATCGGCCTACCCACTCGAGGGTCATTTTCAATTGACTCCCGACCGTCATTAAAACGACGTATCCACTTGCAAACTGTAGCATATTTTAAAGCACCATTCCCATAAACCTTTTGCATATCAACATGAATTTCCGTCGACGGAAACCCGGGGTGTGCTCGAATCTTACAATATACCCTCTGTTCAGAGATTTTTCCATCCATATTGAACGCTATATTTTACTATAGTGTATAAAACCACGTGTTGAAAATACCTAGCGCAGCGCGCACGTGGACCTCGTGCGCCGCATACCGTGATACCGTTCGACAGAGGAATGATTACGCAAGTTCTGTGTAAAAAATTGTGCAACTTCATAATCGCGATAAAAAGTTATAGGCTTACTCTACGAACTTAAAAAGTCTCCCTCGTATGCTAAATGATTTTTTTTTCCGTTAAATAAATTGTCGATGAGTGGAATCAACCTTAACCGGGAGGTTGTGAGTTCGAGCCCCGCTCGTGTCAAACCTAAGATATATATTCCATATATACAATGACATTTATTGCAAATACTATGCATTTTGTCAACATTTACATAATTGAGTTAGCAAATTATTTCACAGGTGTCATCGTCACTCGATGCATAATTATGACGTCCCTATCACTTTCATATTTATTAGACACAAAGTACTCGAGAGTAGTGCAAGATTTTCAAGTTTTTCAAGCTTAGTAGCTGCATGATTTATTTTATTATGAGTAAAACTTGCATGAAAATAAAAGCGGAGTTAACTATGTATATTTTATAGTGATATACTTATTTTATTATGACGTCACATTGTTTCGCGGATTTTATCTCACTAAAGATTTTCACAACCTGCGTTTACATCCCCGCAAATGATGTAGTAACTTCGGCCACTTACCAAGAATGAATATGTTAGGGTTCAACAAACAGACAAAACTTGGAAAGCAGCTGTATTACTTCACAAGACAGATGACAGGTTAAGAGTATGTGTCATACAGTCGAATGATGCTGGCGTATATCAAAGAAATTGTCGTTTCATTAACATAGCAGGTGAAATAAATACCCCTGATCCAGACCCCGAACCCTTTATGACAATGACTCACAGGCATTGCCTGACCACCAAGTAACAAACATACAGCCATCTAAACCAAGTCACATAAATACACCTATCCAAATGCCTCCACCAATGAAATCCGCAAATAACAAACAACCATCTCTCTCTCTCTCTCTCTCTCTCTCTCTCTCTCTCTCTCTCTCTCTCTGGTAGAGTAGTCAAACCCAAAATCATCGCATTACTTCAAATGAATTCATTTTCACAGTTTTAAAAAATCTAGTCAATAAATAACATCTTGGATAAACTACAATTTCATTTACTGTTTACAACCCCAAAACAATCAAATGTTTCTAGATCTTGTTGAATAAGATATATTTTATTTATTTGTTATCTAGTCAATAAGATTTGTACATTCTTATAAAAGCTCATGATGTTATTCTTTGAGTTGGGCATTCCAACGGACGCTAGCATCAATATACTCATGTTATAACGAGCAATTGTATGTTATTCTATAGATTGGCAACATTTTCCCCATTTGATACTCGGGTACAGTTAGGCCTAGCGGGTATGCGTTATAGTCATACGTGTATGTATGTTGAGGCGTTAGAGTAGGAGGGTTATGAAGTAGTGGTAAAAGCGTCTTTCTTGGGTTACTTGATAGACACATAAATAGTGTACGACAGGAAACTATAAACACGAGATGGTTTGTGCTCTAATAGAAATGTCGTAATATTCACTAGATGTGTGATTAAGTAGTATTATGTATGATATAGTGATCATTTTGAGTGTTTATATTTACAGCAAAAACAGTTGTTACACTATAATTTTAGTTGCTTTAAACTGTGCACATGACCCAGACCTGTCCTAGCAATACATGTATAATTGATTTCACATTTTTAATGTGTATGATATTTTCATGTTGTTATGTTAATAGTTCTTTATATCTGATTAGAATTTTCTTGTAACTTTATAGGCTGCCTTCTCCTTTCGTTAACCACCACGTGACTTCGGCTTCCTTATAAACTTCGTTCATATCACAAATATAATCCTTGGATGTGTTTCAATGTATGAAAATCAGCTTGATTAATTAACGCTTCCCAGGAAAGATCATAGCAGTTGTGCTGTACAGAATGTACCTTAGTGCAACTCACACTATATGACGTCACAATGAAAAAAATACGTCACGACGTACAGATCTATAGTTGTACCGCGGGGAAAATGTCATAATATTTGGTCATTATTTACTACCGGTATCAAGTGTCCAAGCCGAACATATGCAAATTCGCGTGTCAAATGCTGGTTATATGAATTTTTTGTTCATTTTTCTTGAATGTTATATACAAGTTCTATTTTTTTTTTATTTATAGACTAGTATGCGCTGCTATTTATTTTATTTGATATTATACTGTAACCTTAAACTCGTCCCAAATAACCATAGGCATTTAGAATAAGAAGAAAGCCAACCGTGTATAAACAACGACTTGGCTCAAGTGAAAGATGAGTATCGTTTGTTGATACATATCGTGAAAGCGGGAGAGGAAACACGAATTTCTAGGAATCTTACTTCGGGAAATGTATGCATTATTGTGGTACTGATGAAATCGATTATGTTTTTTGTTTTTGTTTTTTGTTTTTGTTTTTTTTTTTTTGTTTTTTGTATTTTTTTTTTTATTTTTTTTTTGTTCTTTTTTTGTTTTTGGTCAAAAATATCTTCAAATTTGGTGATATTCAATACTTTGGTCAAATATCAAAGATGCTAGGAATGTTTAAAACAACCCCGAACATTTCTGAAGTAAATCTAACTATGCTTTACTTTTCGAAATACTTCATCACCCATCTTTATACGGGACGTATAATGGCACAGCGATGAGAATGTCTGTACGTCCGTCCATCCATCTGTCAGTCCGTTCAAGGTTTTCTGTTTTTGTTTTAATTCCATTTATCGCATATCAAGCTCAAACTTGCTCTGTAGTTTCATGGTGAGTCACGCTACACCATATTGTAAATTACATTCATTTACACTTCCTTTGCAGGAATTTTGCACCTTAACGTCATATGGAGGGTACATGATTTGTCTGAGTAAATCCTCCCACAATTTTCAATAAAAAGAAAGACCCAATGTGGTATCTTCAATATTTCTAATTTCATCTAACTAATAAGCTATAGCGATATGGAGTTTGGAGATATAAAAGAGTTCGTGAAATCTCATTTCTACTAGCTTTACATAGCTCTGCAAACCTTAAAATTACTGCAAAGAGCTTTTTGAAAAAAAATAACAAAAACGTATTCGTATTTTCAAGACAAAGTTATATCATTGAATTACACATAGACGGCTTCTGTTTATTTTTTCAGATGGAGACACAACCCTCTGTAACTCTGCAAACGATGCACTTGTACCAGATAAGTTAGGAGCATTACTTCTGGTTGTTCTGTATGCTCTTGGACTATGTTCAACTTTCGTCGTTGACTCCATATCCTCAGGTGCCAGCGTCAAATGTCTACGTGGACAGCTCTGATGAATAATATATACGAAGAATTTTTAATGTCACAAGACAATTAGAGAAGAACATCCTAAACATAATTTGAAAAGAAGTAAAGAAGACGATGCTGAGCAGACACCTGATGAAATGTTCATCTTTCATCTGAAAGCGCACACCATCTCAAATTCTGATCCTAGTATATCTTTGATCCTTGTTCAATACTATTCAGACGTATCCCTTCATTTCATCTACTTACAAACATGTATTTTCCTAAACCAAACATTTCAATATTCTTAATCAATTTCTTTTGAGGAAAATCTAAAGTCATTTGTACATAACTTAATTATGGTTTTCTGCTGTTTTTGCAAATGAAATATATTACAATGAGCGGTTTACTTACTATAGTTGTTAATGCAACAGGTTTCTGCCCAAGACGAACGGCTCCCTTAATTGCAGTCATGCTTGCGTCTTTGGGAATCAATATATTTTTGGTAGGAAAGGATGCTTTGATAACCTCTTGTAGTATTGGTGACTGTGCAAATTCTCCGATAAGAATTATATATTCTGCATCTGGGAACCTTGAAAGCAATTCCTCTTTCATATAATTCACAATGTGTTTTGCGGCGTCAGAGAACAAATGTTGGAAAATTTCATGAGAGATTTTGCATTTGTCGAATTTGAATTCCATGTGTCCTTTCATAATTGTTTTCTGAACAGCCTTTTCGATGCTTTTCCCGGTCTTTCTTTTAAACTTCTCCATAAGAAAAGCAGGCATTTTTATCGTAACTTTCTGACTGTCAGATGGCGTGCAATGTATTTTCTTCTTTAGCTCTTGAAGAATGTCGTAGTATTCCATGGGATATTTATGAATGAAATAGTCCAAGAATGATTCACTGACTAGCAATGCAAATAACTGCTCAAAATCCTTTTGAACTTGGCAACTTGCCCAAATTTCTGCATTATCTTTGTAAATTATACTAATCTCTTCGTTTAAAAGTTTTAAAACAGAAACGGTGGTATTGTCATCTAAAAACGAATTAAATCATAAACAAATATAAAGCTTAATCAAAAAGAATAATTTACATTTTAATATTCCGTCATTCTCTCAAAACTACCATTGAAATCCAGTTTTACTACGAAGTATATATTTACCTTCGCACTCTACAAATATGTATGATATTTCTTGATTTTCCAGTTGTTGTGGTAGACCTGGTAAAGGATTTTGTACACAAAACCACAGCGCTGCTGCTGCCTCCTCAACAATGGTTATTTTGTCTGATGGAAGGCCAGCCTGAAATGAATACCAATAAAACTTCTTTTATATGTAATTGAGCTTTTTTTTTTTATTCTATAGACATATTATTATATATCTCTCTCTCTTTCTCTCTCTCTCTCTTTAAATGCTTTGGTAATGACTATGCCATATGAACAATAAATACAATGTACATGATATGCAAGTCATTCGCTATTTGCTTGTTCAACAAAACTTTACTTTTTCAGCTGCTTTTTCCATGAATCTTCTTGAATCGTCGCATGAACACGTTGGCACTGTCAGAACGTACTTCAGTGTAATGGGTACTTTATGAAAGTTTTTTAGCAATGTAGATCTCATGTGACCATCCATGTACGCTACAACTGTTGACACAACATCAACAGATTTCATTTTCTTCCCGTTTACTGATCTCAAGTAACCAGGAACCTACAAAAATAGGTTTGATAGATGAAATAATATTTGTAAATCATTTATGTATTATACTCGTACATAAATGTGCGTGATAAGAAAAGGCGATTAAAAGACTAAGGTAACGAATAACACCCAATCTTAATAATAGTAATTCCAATAGAAAATACAAATCAGAGAGTTGGGCAACACGGACCCCCGTAATTATCATTAACTAACTAGTGGAATGATACACCGGAGTACCTCTCTCAAACCACATGGAAACGAAACAATTGAAACTCAACTGGTTTATAAACATGTAAAATCAATTTGTAACCTTAGAAGGTCAGCGCTCTCCTTAAAAAATAAATATTTTGACGCAACTTATACTGACGAAACATTTTTTTTTCTTCATTTTTTTTTACGTCCCTTCGATGATTTTTCACGAATGCTGATGCTTCACCAGCTACAGATGATTGACCACAAAATTTGAGTAACTGCACAGCTCTCAAAGTACTTTATTGTGCCAAAGCCTATAGTGAGAATGCCCTGAATGACCTCGATCTCTATTTATAGGTCATATCGGAAAGACACACAACTGCCACTTTTAAATATTGAGTGTTTGGCGAATGAGCAGTCACTGCCTATCTGTACGGCTTGAATCACATATGATGTAGGTTCGAATGCATTGAGGTTTGAATTAGTGACCTCTCGGTCATGAAGGGAACGTTCTACCCACTGAGCCACAAATGAAGATATTAGGTTATTAATAGGAGTTTTGTTTCTTTTGATTTCATTATTGAGCTTGTGCTTTAGGAGTATATAGATTCATATTGCAAGTCTACTTACCTTATCACTCACACACAGTAGATCCCAAACAAAATCACGGAAAAGAAGGAAGTTGTTGCTTTCACCCAAATGGAAATGTTGATCCTCCGCTTCAAATCCAAACGCTTGAAGTATTCCTTGGTCTGTAAACAATGCCACTGTTGGTGTTACTAACGATAGAGAACTAGAAGCTTGCTTATTGAAAGGGACGGTGAAAATTTCCATGTCCTCTGTTTGACCATCCTTGAACATGTATGCGTTTGTGCTGTAATTTGTTCCAAGTTTTATCCCAACGATAACTTCAATATTGTCGGACATGACTGATATTCTCATGAACGTTTTTATGAATTTAAAGATATATTAGCAATACTGCATCACTCACTGACGATTGTTTGACATGCCTTTACTGCCATTATTTGGATATTATAGCCTTGCTACTCACTTTTGCTGAAAAGAGAAAAATGATGTACATGAATATCATTGGAGATTCTTGCGTTGATTGACTATTTTTAGCAAAGTACGTGTACATGTACTTCTGCCGCTTAACACATTTGAAATAATTCGGTATTCTGGTTATATCTGGTCCATGGTGCAGAAAATATATAAGTGAGGTTAAACCCATTCTCTCACCAGAAGGCGCGTTACACAAGCTGTCAACGCCTGGAATCACGTGACATTTTAATCACATGATATAAAATCATTCTCGATTTTTGCAATAGGTGATACAATAAACTCTTTTCATAGGCCATTGGCACTTATATAAGTACACGTTCCTCATTTATCTGTTTTTCTCTTATTTTCCAAGTTTTACTTTTTTGTACAGCTTTTTCCCTATACTTTCGATTTCATGTTTATATCAATTCTCCACGAGAATGTCCAACATTCACACGCGTATCAAGATACTCGATGTATAATGAGAGGATAACGAACAATTTTAAGTGATTTAAATGAACGTCACTGTTAAAAGTTAAGTAATGATAACAGTGAAGTATACTATGCAAAAAAAGTAGAGGGTATTTTATTTTGTGATCAAAGTGTTCATATATACAAAGGGATACGCCGCCGGATAGCTGAAAAATTGCTCAGGCGGCTATAAACAAACAAACAAACAAAAACAAAGGGATACGAAACCATGTTGTATAGTTCCTTAACGAGGAAGCATTTCCAAAGAAATTCATCACCCAAACACATCAATCACACTCTCATGATCTGCACGGGATGCTACTGATGATCAAAGGTGTTGTGCCAAAAATGTGCATGCCTCTGAATTGGAAGCCACTCTGAAGGAAGATTTTGAAGAGAAAGCATCAGATTATCAGTTGTTGAAGTCGTTAATTCAACGAAGACCATGCGCCGTCTAACACGAGGTTACGTGAGAGGTTACGTGCCCTTGGCATGCTTCAGGTTGGCACAAGACATGTCTCTGTGGCAAGGCCAATGAATGTTTCCCAGTCTGTTATCAGTAGATTATGGTCCACACATCGTGCTACAGGGTCTGTTCAAGATAGACCACGATCTGGTCGACCAAGGGCAACAACTCAGGCTAAGGACAGATTCATCCACCCTATTGCCTTGAGAAATCGTCTGGTAACAGCAAATCAGATAAGGTTTCAACTTCAAAGGGATACTGGATTGGTAGTGAGTGGTATCGACTGCACAGATTTCACTTTCACGCCCAACGTCCTCGTCCCATTCCCTGTTTGAGGGATCGTCATATTAGAGCCCGACTCCAATAGTGTCGTCACCATCAACGCTGGGATAATCGCCGATAGAACCACGTAATGTTCTCAGATGAGTCGAGGTTCACTGTGGACTTCCTGGACAGACGCAGGAGGGTTTGGCGCCGACGTAACAAACGTTTACATGACGTCATTAGATATGATCGGTATGGGGTGGATCTGTAATGGTGTGGGGAGGCATCACTGCATGTTCTTGCTGGACGTGTCACAGGGCAGTAATACCGGGACAACATCTTGGCACCCCATGTTCTGCCGTTTGCACGTCGTTATGACCGCCATTTCATTTTTCAAGATGACAGTGCCAGATGTCATATGGCCAGGATCGTTACAAATTATCTCCAACAGCAGAATATCACCACATTACCATGACCCGCACTCAGTCCCGACATTTCCCCCATGGAGCATATCTGGGACATGCTTGAATAGCGGCTACGCCAACGTCAACAACCTCCTGTCAATGTCCAAGAACTTGCTGCAGCATTGCAACAGGTATTGAATAACCTTTCCCAAAATGACCTGGGACGTCTCGTTAGGAGTATGCCACGTCGAATCCGAGCTTTTCTGGCCAATTGAGGTTTTTTTTTACCCACTATTGACTCTTTCACAATGGTGGTAAATTTACTGTGTGACCCTGTGTTGGTGTCGACCCTTATTCTGGAGAATCTGCCCTTTTCTGACTGTACACAGGGTATCAAATAAATTGACAAATGTTTTCCTAATGTTTTTCTGTCATTTGTTTCCTTCCTGACCTCATGATCTGTATTTCATTGTCCTTGGAAGTCCATTATCCCCTACTTTTTGAATGGTATAAATCAAATTCACATGACTGGTACATGATTAAAATGTGACCTTTTGCACTTGAGAACTTTTGAAGAGTTATCTGCCCTTGGTAAAATAAAAAAAAATGTCTCTTTTCTTTTTTAAAATGTGTGCGATAGTGATTAGTGATTAGTTTTATTTCATATTTTCATATCAATAGAGCGTAAGTAACTTTTGAATAAGAATATAATTTCTTTTAAAAATATTTTAATAAAGTGTGTTCTTCCCATAGACTTCATGTAATTTTACCAGTTTACTTTCGAAAGGTCGGTGGTTTCTTCCCGAGTACATTGTACACTTATCTGGGTTCTCTCCTCCATCCATAAAAGCTGGACGCCACCAGATTACTAAAGAATTGTTGAGTGTGTACAAACAATCAATTGATAGACTTCAATGTAAAATTCTAGGTGAAATAAATCAAGCAGTGATCAAAATTCTAACGGCAGATCAATTTTATTTGAAGAACCCTTC